>JAPDVR010000002.1:15095028-15347528 GCA_026230005.1 Gila orcuttii | reverse complement strand
TCCTTGTCTGGTCTCGTCCTTATGTGATCACGCAAGACTCCAACTAAACCTTCCCTGTTACTTACCTCAAAGATTCCTCATATCCGATCATCTGCTTCCTGTCTTCAGTCATCTGCCCGCTGTATCCACAGCCCTCATCTGCAAACAAGAGATAAAGATTATCATCCAGTTAAGTTCATCCAGTTCATATTCTTCAATATACACTCACCTATCATCCCTGCTGTTCCACTCCGTGCCTCTGTTCAAATAAACTCTACTTTTGAACTACTTGCCTGTCTGCTTCTCTCTATACCGTGACAATGTGAGCGCAGAAATTGATTTATTTGTCTTTGCTCTTAATGGACTGCTCCAGGTTTGGTCATCAGGTCAGAACGCACTCCAAGCTCAGACTTGCATTGTCCTTTATTTATTCAATATTTCTTTATTTATTGAATGTTGCTCCATCAGTTTGCCTGAACATTACGACTTATTTGTACCCTGATTTGATTAAGTGCACAGTATAAATAATTTTCAAACACAGATGACAGTAAATGATGATATGCATCTGCGAATAGATATTAGGTAATCTAAATCAAATTATCTGGTTTGAAATCCATGTATTTTAATAAGCCGAAATAGAGATTACACAGCCATAATCAATTTTCAGTAATTGAATCATGACCATATTTTACTCAAGAGAAACCTGATATAGCCCAAAGTCAGTGTTTATTTCGTAAATACCCCATTAAATTGTTAAAATAAGTTTTTTTTATTTCTGATAACCTCAAAAATAATAGATGTGGACTAAATGCCACAACTCCAATTTATTTATGCTAGTCCATTTACACTGGGGACATATCAGAATGTTTTCTAATTGACAGCATGTCACAGATGCTGTCCATAACCAGTAAACTGAAATTAACCCAGAACATTACTTCACATTCTTGGTCCATCAGCTCTCATGGTTCAAATTCACAAATTTGAAATAAAACAGAATTGTTCACCCTGGAAACCATGATCTTGTCAAGTAAAGACCACTTTTTGCTCTTTAAGTATGTGTTTTGTCTGGTCTGATTGGATTTGATGGGTTTTTCAGTTCAGAAAGGAAGAGAACTTCTTTTGACAGTTTGAACAGCCAAATAGCGGGAAGCGAAATGAAGTCAAAACAGTTCAACAAAACCACATCATAATACAAAAGTGCAAAGGAGCAGAAATCTCCATTAGGCCTACAGCATTTGTTTACAATATGTGTATATGACCTAAAATGAGATGACATTAGTGGCCCATTTTTTATGACATATTTCCAAAAGGATGTTCGACAGAAAAAAAAAATGCAGGATGGTAGCCTATAGATAGAGGCAAATACGGGAAATGGAACGAATTCCTTTAGATGGGAATTGGGAAAGAATACCTTTAGATGGCACACATCTCCGTCTCTGTGAGTTATCGAAACAACACTTTAAAACAGCAACACACAGGAGACGCGCGCGTGCAGCGCAGAGTGGCGTCAACAGTAGCCTACCATTTACACATCAGGAGTCCTGAACATTTACGTGAATGAGTTATTGAATACGGTTTTCACTCTCGTAAATAACCGAACTGTGTGTGAATGTAATGGATAAACGCTCAATAGAGGGATGAAAATCGTTTTTTGCTGCTTTATGAACGTGACTCGTGAGGGGAAAATTTAATACAGGTTTTTTCTTCAAAATATGCAAAAAGAATTACATGAGATCAAACACACCTGAAGGATTATTTAAAGAAAATTAAATATTGTCCTAACATCATGTGTTGTTCATAGTTTGCAATGTATTGTTTGTTTTATGCTTGTATATCATGGTGCTTAAAGTCAGTATGAAACCAAAGTTGTGATAGTCTTTTTTTCCCTATTGTGACGTATTGCCTATCTGAACCCCTTTCACACAGAGTGTTGATCCCAGAAAATTGCCATAAAATTGCTATGTTCCTTCTGTGTGAATGCAAACACTTACTCGGATAGATCCTGGGATCGATCCCGGGATGGGGACCTAGTAACATTGCTGGGATCAGTCCCGGAACGCACCCTGTGTGAACAAAAAGCAAGTGAAACGGTATGCAATGCACTAGTTTAGGATCAAATCTGGAAAAAAATGCATGAGCGTGGTTTCTCAACAGCTCATCCTGATGTCACGTGTCTTTACGACATCTTTACGGGATGTGTGTGAATGCAGACACAGATTCCAGAAAATCACTGGCAGAGTGAATGAACCAAAATCAAACGATTATCAGTGTATTTGCTGGAATCTCTGTGTGAAAGGGACTTGAGTGTAAGTGAACTTCTTGAACAAGAAAGAATGTAGGGCGGGACTTGATTTAGTCGACTCGGAATTGATTGGATCGTTGGACTGTTTTCATTTGCCATCACTGTGACCTGATTTGAGTGACAGGTTGTCCCGCCCTCAAACCAGTAAACACGTTTAAGGAGAAGAGATGTTGAGAGGGGAAGAGGGCACATGAATTAAAAAAATTATAAAAAAATGTAAAGTATAATAAATACTGCAATATTCCATAAAAAAACTGTCCATTTTGATTTTATGGTGATTGACTAAGTTTATTGGTGCAACACACAATGGCTGTGTCTGAAATCACCCCCTATATGGGGCACTACTTGAGAGGACAGACATTTGTAGTAGTGTTTGACTCTAAGGTGGACATCGAGTGCACTCATTCAATCCCATAATGCACCTCAATAACGAGTGTACAACCGATGTACATTCAACGTCAACCCACTAGAGAATTGCCATTCACTGTGAACGTCACACCAAATGAATTCCAGTCTCACCAGAAGATCATGTTTCCAAATTCACTCACTTGTTTTAATTCACTTATGGGGGTATGGGGGCCATTTCGAATACAGCCCATGTGTCTCATGAGCTGTGCTACATGATTCAGGACAGTTATTGGGATGAGAATCTGTTTCCTGTTTGATTTTATCCACAGCACATTAAGGGCCAAGTGTGTCTGTCTACAAACAAACACTGGCAGTGTTTGTTTGCAAAGCATTTGAGGTCCTCGGGAGTGGGCATCCATCTTGTTCTTTCCTCCTTGTGGTTAGCAGTTTTAAAAGCCCTTGATCAACAGCCCATGAGGAGCAACAGTTCAGGGGTGTTTATGTACACTAGTATCTCACAAATCATGCTGTGAAAGTGTAAGATCTGTCAGCAATAGTCCAATAAAAATGTCTGCCAGCCATTGCTCAGCTCTTTATACAGCTATATCCAGTCATATTTCACGTCAAAGGTTTTGTTAAAGAACTAATTTCTCAGTCTAGTCTTGAAAGACTACAAAAGATAACCACTACAAAGAACGTCTGTTGTCATCGAAACTCTGCAAGTTTACATCTACAGTATAAAGTGAAACAAATAATCAGTTATTTATTGTGGCACTGCTGGTTATCCAGCATGCTTTGCGGCTGGGCTCAAATTGGACTGATCTGATGATTCGCTAGGACTATAAATTCGTAGTTATTTGTACATTCGTAGTTAATTGTACACTGTAAATAAAAACTTTGAAATTTACGGTAAAAAACTAGCAGTTGTGGTTGCCAGTATTTTACCGTAAAAAATATGGTGGCAACTTTTTATGTTTTACGGAACTTAAATTTACGGGCAAAAAAAAACACGATGTAAAAAAAACCTGTGAAATTTACGGTAAAAAAACTTCAGCTTGGTTGCCAGTATTTTACCGTAAAAAATATGGTCGAAACCTTACTTTGGACTTAAAATTATGGCAAAACAAAAAAACAAAAAAAAAAACATCAGCTGTGGTTCCCAGTGCTTAAAGGTGCAATGTGTAATATTTCTGAGGATCTGTTGACAGAAATGCAATATAAGATCCATAACTATGTTTTCAGTGGTGTATAAAGACCTTGCAAAATGAACCGTTATGTTTTTATTACCTTAGAATGAGACATTTATATCCCCATAACCGCGGGCACCCCCTTCTATGGAGGTCGATATTGTCATGTTTCTACCGTAGCTGACAGCGAACAAACAGCGCTACAGAGCGCGTTTCGTTACTACCTTGAAAAATAAGTTTTCAGTGGTGTATAAAGACCTTACTTAATGAACCGTTATATTTGTATTACCTTGAGCAGTTTCTATCTACATACACCGCAGGTCCCCTTACATTGAAATGCGCCGACATGTTTCTACAGTAGCCCTAAACGGACAAACGCTTTTCGTTACTATGTTGCTCATCATGCAAGGAAGCAAGCTTAGTTCAGCGAATAAAACTGACAAAATGATGAACAAGTAACAATAATATTCGCAGTAACATATAGTTTTACTGAATAATTAAGTAAATATAATTTCTTAATTTATCCTTGTAAAGACACCTCATTGCTGAACTGGCTACTCTCTGCTGTCTCAGACGATGACATATTTTCCTGTCGGCCACCGTAAATTTTGTTGGTTGCAATTCGTAACCTCACCACTAGATGCTGCTAAAAATCACACACGGCACCTTTAAACAATTCAGTAGTAACATTTTAGTTTTCACGGGACAGCCCTTATATTTCATTAACCAATAAACGTTATCATTCAATTTCACTAAAGTATTAAAATCTATTTTATACCTTTGTAATATACTGATAACCACCATAATAAAATAGGTGGTAAAAAAAGAAACCCACATGATGATTCAAAGTTCACCACCATTAGTTTTCTACAAGCTGAAGCACATATTAATATAAAGAAGGTGCACAGTGTCATACACACAAATACAAAACACCATCATGGTGACACACACATGACTCCAAAATAATGCAATTAATATTCATTAAACAATATATAATGTAATATAAAGCCCAAATGTACATAACTGATAACAAAAACTAAGAAGAAACATAATTATTTTAATGAAATAACATCAAATGTGAAGTGTCACGCAGGGAATTCTGGCAATGTCAATTTAGAGAAACAACAAGAACAGAAAAAAGAGAAGCGACGAGCAGAAACACAAGAACTACAACTGACTTCAGCCACAGCCTTAGATCAACTGAAGATAAAAAACATTAAATCTCTCAAGATCTCATCAGAGGATTAAACAATTCCACAAACAGCATTACCAGCTCCACTTATTACTAACCAGATTTACTTCATTTCTGTCATACATCTACAGTTCTTATTTAGAATTTACAGAGGTTTAGATGTTGATGATTTATTGTTTCATCTGAAGTTACCATGATGGTGATCAGTATTTTATTTAGTTGGGCTCTTGACCCTTGACTTTCTAACATTAGCTTTTCTCTGTCTGCTGTAACTGTGTTTATAAAACAAGTTATGGCAGGAAAATCAGAGAGAACATTAATCGGGTGATGTTGGTTATCTCTTGATGATGACATAATCATCGTGTGGCCTGATTCATTGAGTTCATATAGAGTTTTATCTTTGATTATATGGGTCATTAATTTAACATTATTGGTTGTAGTAGCCTTATGATTCTACAGCATGTGATCCATCAGTGTTGTGATAATCTGAAGAATTTTAAAAACATTGTGCACAAAAAAGGTTTGAACTACTGTATCTTGCAGACACACACAGACATCAAGAACCAGCATATGAATCTCAACAATGGTGATGATCTGAATCTCAAGTGCAGTGCATGATGGGAGCCATCAATCAAAATTCATCAATATCTCCCAGCATGCATTGCAGCATGAATAAATTATGCCGAATTGCCTTAGTATTTTCTTTTATTATTATTATCTGCTTTTATTGTTGCTGTTGTTTTTGTTGCAACTTTTTAGTAGCTTGTTTTGTGATGTTAAGAGTTTTATCTGATTATTCTGTTGATTGTCACCATTGGTGAGATTCATACGCTGATTCTTGATGTCTGTGTTGGTCGAAATTTTACAGTAGTTCAAAATCTTTTTTGTACACCATGCGACATGCGTTTCTAAAGTTCTTCAGATTATCTGTTAGTCACTCCTGGTTAGAAGGCGGTAGGGTCACAGAGCTATTATACTCAAAAACGTGAAATATATTGGTATTAAACATTCCTCATGCAATGAAAGATAAGACTCTTTATGAGATCAGTGGGCCACTACATGACAATTATGTCATCATCAATAAATAGCCAACAACACCTGATCACATTTTCTCTCTGATTTTCATGTAATAATGAATGTGTTTTATAAACGCAGTTAAAGCAGACAGAGAAAATCTAAAGATAGAAAGTCAAGGGTAAAGATATAGCATATAGCAAATAATAGCATATAGCAAATAATCATCTCCTTAATGGTGACTTCAAACTTGATTATTTTCAATAAAGCATCAACGTCTACATTTACATTTATTCATTTAGCTAACCCTTTTATCCAAAGCGACTTACAATTGCTATATTTCAGAGGTCGCACGCCTCTGGAGCAACTAGGATTAAGTGTCTTGCTCAGGGACACAATGGTGTCTCACAGTGGATTTGAACCCGGTCTCTCACACCAAAGGCATGTATCTTATCCACTGCGCCATCACCACCCACGTCTAAACCTCTGGTAATTCTCAATAATAACTTTTATGACAAATTGGTTTGTTATACAATATTTTTTAAACAACAGGCAACCACAGCTAGCAGTTTCTTTTTTATATATATACCATAAACTGAAGTTCAATGCCACAAAACCTAAAATATTACTACCATATTTTTTTTACGGTAAAGTACTTGCAATCAGCTGCCAGTTTTTTACCGTAAACTTTAGTTCAGAGCCGTAAAAACTAAAATGTTTCTACCGTATTTTTTGCGGTAAAGTACTGGCAACCACAGCTGCCAGTTTTTTACCGTAATATTTAGATCACTGCCGTAAAACCTAAAATATTACTACCATATTTTTACGGTAAGTCGCTTGCAACCAGCTGCCAGTTTTTTACCGTAAACTTTAGTTCAATGCCGTAAAACATAAATATTTCTACCATATTTTTTTACGGTAATGTACTGGCAACCACAACTGCCAGTTTTTTACCGTAAATTTTAGTTCATTGATGTAAAACTTAAAAAATTGCTACCATATTTTTTTAAGGTACGGTAAATGCAACGGTAAGGTTTTTTTTACAGTGTACTTCCAAAATTCGTACATTTAACAGTATTTTACTGTAAAAATTACATGAAATGTCCCGTGAGAGCTATTACAGTTTTTCACTGTATATACAGTGTATAAGGGTATAAGTAGCCCATATATGTATAACTGTATAAGGGTACATACTGTTAAGCAATTAACATATCTTTTCCGTTGCTTTTTTACAATTTTTACAGTAGGGTTTACATTTTACTGCAATATTTCAGTTGCATATGTTTGTCACCATTGTTGAGCAGTATAGTCCAAATCCAAGCCATTTTTTGTCAACTTCAGCCATTTTTATTTTGTTTTATTTGTTTGCATTGTGCCGCTTGTAAATGTCTGCACTTTTACTGTGACTTCAATATGTAATATTTTGAAAGTACTAAACTGGATCTTAAACCACAAACAATCCACAAAAAAACCTAGCTTGAAATTATGAAATATTCCTGAGTTAGCATGGCTTATTTTAGCCCCAATTTACCTAGACACGAGGAGACTTATTATCAGGTATTGCAGTTTTTTTTCAGTCAGTTTGTTTTATGTGATTTTGTTGTTGTTGTGTTATTGTATTCAGTCAGTAGTGAATTAATATTGCATGTCACATTTGTATTAAGTAGGTTTGTAGGGGTCTAAAAGATTAATATTCTCATTAAAGTGATCTGATTACCATTTTGGGGAAGTAATTAAGAACCTGTAGTGCTTTATGTTGAACTTCCTCCATGCCGCTGCTGCCCCAGTCACCACTGCAAATCCATTTGTCAAACAGGACAATATGATATCCTGTTGTATTGTGCACCTTTCAACAGCTTAGAGCGACGACATTGCCACTCCTACTCCCAGGAGGACGGCTCCAATGGCCTCATCCCATCCACATCCAGTGTTATTCCGCATCTCCAAAAAAAGTATTTTTGTCCAGATGTCTCACTTTGGCAGTTTAACTGGATAGGGCCTTATTGAGTCCTTGTGGGTGGCAAAGGGTACAATTTCCCCCCAGTCCAAATACAGAAAGAGGCCGAACAATTGAATCAGCAAATCCATTGGTTGTCTCAACGTTCTCCCGACTCTTTCCGGAGACGGTGGAGCCAGAGACAGACTGGAGGTGGAATGTCACGGACAGCGTAGACGAAGCCAGCTGCCTCTGCTTGTAATCAAACCAAAGGCAGAACCACATGCTGCGCTCTGGTTAAGAGACATGCAAGCTCATACCTGGGTTTTATTTATGGACCGGGTTGAAGCGCCTTTGCCAGAGGCCACTTGAGCACACGTAGCCCTAATTGAGTCGCAATCACTGTTTTACGCATTAGCCGTTTTGCTGACGGTTGCACTGAAAGTCATGCAATGGCATCTATATTGAGCTGGTTTAAAGGCGAGCGCCAGGGGCCATGACTTCATCTGGCAAGGGTAAGTATTGCTGAAAGACAGTGAATGGGTGGCTGCGAGGGTGGCAGGCACTACTTTTGCTGTCAGCAGGCTTGTTCAGCGGTGGCGATAACATGGAAAAGTCACATCTACAGTATATTACTTGGTTGTGCCTGATCATACATTACACGCTGAGGTGTTTAGTGCACTGCTGTTTTCCAAGTTCCTCTCACAAATCAATGTCTGACCACCCCGGCGCTGACCACCTTTAAGAACATACGGTTAATTAGACGGATAATGCCTGCCGGATTATTCACAAAGCATTTCCATGCAATGGAAAAAAAGTCTCGTGTAAGCTCTTCATTATGGTAGTTATCAATTGTTGTGTTGCAAACTTCATACGTGAGTTTGCTTCTATTACGACTGCATTGCTGAACAACTGTTGTTTACTATTGATCAAAGAATTCCAGCTCTGATAAAACAGATGGAAACTGTAGAGTTCAGAATATTATAGACACCCCAGCAACTGCACGTCAACATGCAAAAAACACTTAAGTACTGCAAAGTTACTTCTTTTTTACTTGTTTTCCCAGTTAAAATATCTAGAAATCCATAAAACAAGATCAATTTACTTGAGAAGCAACACTGCATATGATATAAACACTTGTTTATGATGATTTTGTCAATATGATTTTTTCCCCAAAGAATACTTTTATTCATCAAATATGCTTAAATTTGATTAAAATCACGGTAAAGAATTTTTCTTTTATTTAATAAATGCCTTTAAACTTTATATACAAAAAAATATCACAGTTTCCAAGAAATATTTGAAAAAAATAACATGCTTATCAATGTCTTCAACATTGATAAGCACCAAATCAGAAACAAAAATGATCACGTGACACTGAAGACTGGAGTAATGATGCTGAAAATTCAGCTTTGCATCACAGGAATAAATTACGTTTTAGGATACATTGAAATAGAAAACAAATATTTGAAATTATAATAATATGAGGTTTTACTTTGTGTTGTTGTTAGCTTACGAAAGGTCATCTATGACAATTTGAGATACTCTACCGAAATATCTTGAAGTGCTATTGTGTTTTAATGTTTGTTTGTTTTTGATCACGATTAGCATGCTAAACCATATTTTCCTCTGACGTGGCACACGGCCCCCTCAGGGGAGCGATCCTTTGACAATCTTCAGCGGGCTTGGCCGTGCTCATCTGGGAATGAATGAATGAATGACCTGGAAATGGACGTTTCATATGACCACTCTTCGGAAGTGGAGCTGTGAGGAGACCTATTATGTGCTCAACAGCTCCCACGTCCATACACACACACAGACAGACAGGAAAGAGAAAGATGAAGGGAAAAAGACAGAGAGGGAGCGCGAGAGAAAGGGGCAGGGGCAAATTGGAGGGAGGGAGGAACGCACCCCACCCTGTTCGCTCCACACTAGGGATTCCGGTGCCCTGGTGACATCATGTCTCTTCAAGCGAGCAGACGGCATTGTTATCGCTGACTGGCTCAAACCTTTCTCTTTCTCCCTCCTTTCCTCTCGGTCTGTTCCCCCCCCCCCCTCGTTTCTTTTTCACTCTCTGCCCTTTTTTTGTTTTGTTTTTGCAAACAACAAAAGGGACGCCAGAGTTTCATCAAGGCAGGAGACATCCTTCCTCTGGCGGTTAAAAAGAGCAGCCTCCCCACACCCCACTATATGAATGGGCAGATCACACAAATTGGGCGGCTCCCACCGGATAACTTTACCTGGGTCTTTCCTCTCCCGCACCACCACAACCCCCTCCCTCCCTCCCTCCACAATCCCATCATTCATGAAATGTTGGGAAAAATCTTTTGAACGTCCAGGCTGATGCTCTTCCGAGCTTTACCTGTGATAGCATACAGATTTATATCACAGAGATGAGCTCATCAGATGAAAACATCCTTTATACTTTGTTAGATTTGATCTGAGATGCTTATATTCATTATAACCTGCTTCAAAATGTTGCGCCTGTTTTTCAGCCATGTTTTTTTTTCCCCCTTATGCATTATGGTCCTAAAAATGCTTTTTTGAGTTATATATCCATTATGAGGCTGAATCACTATGAGAGGAAAATTTGGGACAAAATCTTGAAACAGGTTGTTTTCCTACATCAGAAGAAAAATTATTTTGCTGACTGAAAACACAGCTGTATACTCTTTCTTCATGAGTCGAGTGTGTGGCCGAGCAGATCATAAATTGTATAGCGCCCAGTTTTGGCTTGTCAGCTCTATTCATCATAACATAAAAGTTCTGAAAGAGCTCTGCTCTTTTGTTAACCCCGTTTCAGCTTAGTGTAGGTAACTTGTGCTTCTGTTACCAATCACTCAGCCCACACAAAGGGAAATTCAAAATATTGAGTATGTATTGTGAGAACTCTGCCCGTGCCAAGCCAGTACGTCACGATCTCAACACCCTATTCTAATGGATCTAACGTTCTGTCTGCTCCCTACATGGACAGCATTCTAACTAGGGAGCCTCATAAGTTCATAACTTCACTCACAACCGATTGGCAATTTTATATTTCTAAATTATGTAGTATGTACAAATATTGAGTAAAATTTTTATTATATTTTATTAATTATTATTAATGAACATTTGCCTTAGTTTGTCAGCCATTGTTTTGTTTTTTCCATAGAGCTTGTTGCTATGCATTATGGGCCTAAAAATATTTACAATGCGCAAATATTTAAGTAAAACTATTACGTGCAAGTAAAACTTAAGTAAAAAAAAAGTATTATTAAATATTGTAATGAAAATTTGCAGTATTTATAAATATTTTACTTAAAACTGTTACGTATTTAAGTAAAACTTAAGTATAATAGATATTAAGTATTGTGTATGTATTATGTACAAATATTTATGTAAACTATTACTTAAGTAAAATTCAAATATATATTAAATATTGTGCTGAAAATATAAGGTATGTACAAATATTTACATAAAACTATTAAGTAGTTAAGTAGAACTTAAGGAAAAGAGATATTAAATACTGTAATAAAAATATATACATTAAAACTATTAATTAAGTAAAACTTAAGTAAAAAAGGTATCATTGAATATTGTAATTATGTAGTATGT
This sequence comes from Gila orcuttii, assembly GCA_026230005.1. Taxonomy (NCBI): domain Eukaryota; kingdom Metazoa; phylum Chordata; class Actinopteri; order Cypriniformes; family Leuciscidae; genus Gila; species Gila orcuttii. The sequence continues at coordinate 15,335,976 of JAPDVR010000002.1, read as the reverse complement.
ACAAATATTTTCGTAAAACTATTACGTATTTAAGTAAACCTTAAGTAAAAAAAGATGATAAATATTGTAATTAAAATATGTATTATGTACACATATTTAACTATTACATATTTAAGTCAAACTTAAGTAAAAGAGATATTAAATATTGTAATGAAAAAATGTATTATGTACACATATGTAACTATTACATATTTAAGTCAAACTTAAGTAAAAGAGATATTAAATATTGTAATGAAAAAATTTATTATGTACAAATATTTAACTATTACATATTTAAGTCAAACTTAAGTAAAAGAGATATTAAATATTGTAATGAAAAAATCTACTATATACAAATATTTAACTATTACATATTTAAGTCAAACTTAAGTAAAAGTGATATTAAATATTGTAATGAAAAAATGTATTATGTACAAATATTTACATAAAATTATTACATATTTAAGTAAAACTTCAGTTAAACAAGTTATTAAATATTGTGCTGAAAATATGTAGCATGTACAAATATTTGTATAAAACTATTACATATTTCACAAACTTATTAATTATTGTAATGAACGTTCGCCTCAGCTTGTCACCCATCTTTTTCCCCCCACAGAGCTTGTTGCTGTGCATTATGGGATTGATTGGATTTGGCCAAAAGAAGGCATTATCTACTTTTCGTCAGAAAATTCTGCTACAGACCCGTAGCATTTCTCCACATTTTCACGGTTCATTAACCGCACAACTGGCTTTGTTCTCAAATCGACTCTGACTCCTGGTGTTATGACAATCTCTTTCCATCTGCCCTTTAACCTGTCCTAACCCTGTTTATTTGTCTACTCCACCCCTCTGGAGACTGATGTTACAGGTCCGACCACCGCCTTCTGTCTCCAACGCATTGTTGTCACCTTCCTAGTGCCGTAGCAGCTCTGGAAATATAATGATTTGTTTATTACCATCAGCCAAGACGTAGAATTGGGTCCCAACGTGGGAGGAATGATGTATTCTTTGGCACGTAAATTGATACTTTTCTATCAAAAACACAAACTCTGCAGTGTCATGAGAAATTAACGGTAGTGATCCCCTGAGAGACTTTTTCTGTGGGGATATGGCAAAACACTTGTTTCTATATAACTAATGGTACCTCACCATGTTAAGTATCCATGGAAATTGGAAAAACAGCTTTAAAAATAAACTGCTCACTAAGGACATTTCAGGGATAGTGTCTGGAGGAGAGGTGGCACAGTATGAGTGTGTGCGCTTAAGGGAGGGTTCGTTTAAAACGTGTGCTAAGGAAATACCATATGCACTTTGTCTTGGAAATTAGTAAGCAGAGAGTAGTTTAGCTTAGTCAAAACGCATTACCCTCAAATACATGATATAAAAAAAATTGTGTAATGCACATTGAAATTTTATCATAAAATAACAAAATAGTTTAATGTCATGAAAAGGTTCTCTAAACGAGCTATTAACCTAATCATCTGAATCAACTAATTAACTCTAAACACCTGCAAAAGACTCCTGAGGCTTTTAAAAACTCCCAGCCTGTTTCATTACTCAAAACTGCAATCATGGGTAAGACTGCCGACCTGACTGCTGTCCAGAAGGCCATCATTGACACCCTCAAGCAAGAGGATAAGACAGAAAGAAATTTCTGAACAAATAGGCAATTCCCAGAGTGCTGTATCAAGGCACCTCAGTGGGAAGTCTGTGGGAAGGAAAAAGTGTGGCAAAAAACGCTGCACAACGAGAAGAGGTGACCGGACCCTGAGGAAGATTGTGGAGAAGGACCGATTCCAGACCTTGGGGGACCTGCGGAAGCAGTGGACTGAGTCTGGAGTAGAAACATCCAGAGCCACCGTGCACAGGCGTGTGCAGGAAATGGGCTAAAAGTGTCGCATTCCCCAGGTCAAGCCACGTTTGAACCAGAAACAGCGGCAGAAGCGCCTGACCTGGGCTACAGAGAAGCAGCACTGGACTGTTGCTCAGTTTTGCATGTCATTCGGAAATCAAGGTGCCAGAGTCTGGAGGAAGACTGGGGAGAAGGAAATGCCAAAATGCCTGAAGTCCAGTGTCAAGTACCCACAGTCAGTGATTGTCTGGGGTGCCATGTCAGCTGCTGGTGTTGGTCCACTGTGTTTTATCAAGGCCAGGGTCAATGCAGCTAGCTATCAAGAGATTTTGGAGCACTTCATGCTTCCATCTGCTGAAAAGCTTTATGGAGATGAAGATTTCATTTTTCAGCACGACCTGGCACCTGCTTACAGTGCCAAAACCACTGGTAAATGGTTAACTGACCATGGTATTACTGTGCTCAATTGGCCTGCCAACTCTCCTGACCTGAACCCCATAGAGAATCTGTGGGATATTGTGAAGAGAAAGTTGAGAGACTCAAGACCCAACACTCTGGATGAGCTTAAGGCCGCTATCGAAGCATCCTGGGCCTCCATAACACCTCAGCAGTGCCACAGGCTGATTTCCTCCATGCCACGCCGCAATTTCTTTCTGTGTCTTACCCTCTTGCTTGCGGGTGTCAATGATGGCCTTCTGGACAGCAGTCAGGTCGGCAGTCTTACCCATGATTGCGGTTTTGAGTAATGAAACAGGCTGGGAGTTTTTAAAAGCCTCAGGAATCTTTTGCAGGTGTTTAGAGTTAATTAGTTGATTCAGATGATTAAGTTAATAGCTTGTTTAGAGAACCTTTTCATGATATGCTAATTTTTTGAGATAGGAATTTTGGGTTTTCATGAGCTGTATGCCAAAATCATCAGTATTAAAACATTAAAGACCTGAAATATTTCAGTTGGTGTGCAATGAATCTAAAATATATGAAAGTTTAATTTTTATCATTACATTATGGAAAATAATTAACTTTATCACAATATGCAAATTTTTTGAGAAGGACCTGTATATATACACACACATAAAATAAAAAAATAAAAAATATATAGGCTATATATATATATATATATATATATATATATATATGTGTGTGTGTGTGTGTGTATATATATATACACACATTCTAAGAATGGAATAAAATGTAAAAAAATAATAAACATTAAATAAGTAAATAAAAGTAGTAAACAATGCATGGCTATTAATAAAAGTAAATAAAATATGTTTTAACACATCAGAACAATCTACATTTTGAAGTAACTACTAATATCTTGTGTTTAATGAAAACAGTATATGCAAAACATTTTTCACACATGCTCATCAGAAACTCATAAAAACAGACAGAAAAATGAATGCCAGAGAGTCTGTTACTGTAACAAAATAGCATCAGCATGTATTTACTGCCTTTTTTGTGGCCGAGCATGAGAACTTATTTTCTTGTAACAAATAGGGCTTTTAATCATGGCAATGTATCATTTGATTATGGGTTAAGGACAAAGCTGGGGGCAAATAAAATAAAAATAATATCAACAATAAAAATAAAACTGATCATATTCTCTTTCTTCCACATCGTGCATGAAAATAAAAGGCTCTTGGCTCAGAAGACAGGCATTTCATGACCCCCCCCCCCCAATGGTACTTGTGGAGGCTTCACGTACATTTCCATCCCGCCGAGCAGTGCAGCTTATTGACTGGCATATTTTAATATGCTTTCCAGAACTCGGTGGGTGGCTCTGAAGGCAGCGCACTTGAAATCTCTGGTGTTTTAATGTTTCATCTTTGCTAATATACTCAAGGTCACTGAGAAAGTTCCTTTCAAAGCCAATTGTCTTCATCTGGTCTGAGGAAAAAAAAAAACGAGAATACATGTCGTGAATCTAACATCAAATGGCTTGTCTGATGCCACGACAGCCCACACACTGTTCAGATTTCGAACTCTGGTGAAAAGAAGCTGGAGTATGCTCATCTTTCAGATTTGCCATTCCTCTTGAAGGTTTTCGGGTTTAGGTGTTGACAGTGCTCGTAACTGACCTTTCACCTTTACTTTCATGCCAATTCCTCCTCCTCCTCTTTCATGTTGAGGAATCTTGCTCTATGCTTATGTATATGATTAGCTGGCTCTACACTTCCTTCTACATTTCCTTAGCATATCCCCAGGCTACTGTTGGACCCTGGGATAAAATCTCTTCTCTGTGTGGTTCATTGTTAGTTGGGACCCACAGACTTTTGTTTTGATCCTTACAGAATGATTTCTTTTTTTGTGTTTGCATGAGAAGTGGGGTCCAATCTATAAAAATCACCCGGAACAAAGCATAAAAAGGCAGGTAGAGAAAGAGACAACAAAAAATAGAGACTACAATGCTTTTCCCAGTGCTCAGATGTCTTTTCTTTGCCGCTGTCCCTTGCGGTAAAAGGACACCTGGACCATTGGTGCGCTGTGTTTATCTAAATGTCTCTAAGGGACAGTTAAGTGTGGTTCCTTAATGGGACTCTTTTCACTGTTAACAAAAAAAGTGCACCTCTCCCATGTGATCCATTCTTCGTCCTGACTTACAGAGCTATACTTATGCAGAAATGTATAGCCAAGACAGGTCAGACTGTATTCCCACACTTATTGACACCACCACTGCAAAAAACAACAAAAAAATATTGGATGTATGGGATGTCATGTCCAAAAAATACTTCTGATTGTTTCTTAAACTATGGACACAACCAGGGTTATTATCATTAGTACTCTCCTGAATAGGCAATTTCACATAAAAGATTTTTACATAGTCCAATAGACCAAATAATAAGTGAATTTATAAAAATTACCCCGTTCAAAAGTTTACACACCTTTGAATCTTGATACTGTGTGTCATTGCCTGGATGATTCACAACTGTTTTTTTATGTTTTGTGATGGTTGTTCATGAGTCCCTTGTTTTTCCTGAGCAGTAAAACTGCCCAGTGTTCTTCATAAAAATCCTCCAGGTTCGGGACATTCTTTGGTTTTCTAGCATCTTCTGCTTATTTGACCCCTTTCCAATAGTGACTGTATGAGATCCATCTCTTCACAACTACACAACGACTCATACACAACTATAACAAAAGGTGAAAATATTCACTGATGCCCAAGAAGGAAACATGATGATCTTGCCTTAATCGTTTATTGAATACATATTACAATTAAGGTGTGGTCACATCAGCGTTATTTCAGCAAAAAAAGATTCAGTGTCTCTCAAAATGTTTAAAGGGTTAGTTCACCCAAAAATGAAAATTCTGTCAGTATTTACTCACCCTCATGTTGTTCCAACCCCGTAAGACCTTCGTTCATCTTCGGAACACAAATTATGATATTTTTGATGAAATCTGAGAGCTGGATCACTCCTCCATAGGCTTCTTCAGGGATTAAAGCTTGCCAGCCCCTAAAAGTTATTAAAGATATCGTTAAAATAGTCCAAGTGACTACAGTGGCTCAATATTAAGTTTAGAAGGAAAGAGAAGGAGAAGGAAATGAATAGTTGAAATAAAGTCGTTATTTTTGTTTGTTTTTGCGCACAAAAAGTATTCTCGTCGCTTGATAAACTTAAGATTGAGCCACTGTAGTCACTTGGACTATTTTAACTAACCCTTTAAAGCACAGCTCACAAAGAAGTCACTTTCAATTTAAGCAGCTTTCTGTTAGTCAGCATGGTGAATGACTCAGACTACAGGAGGTTCAAGTCGATTTTTACCCCTCCTGACATTCAAATAAAAAATCACGTCTAGAGCATCGGTCGGTTACGATGTTTGGCCCACATTATCTAGTAATGTGAGGAGTTTTCAGATCAAATCTTAAACATCCCGATCTACTTGGACACATATTGGACATCTAATGGACACATTGTGGCAGCCCCGACAATATTTAGGATTTTAAATCGGGATGATTGCGACTATGATTACGTCAGTACTTCCCTAATAGCCAATGAGAGACAAGTCTACAAGGAGATGGAAGTGACGTAACTTTTGAAACGGCGACCGCGAAACAACAAGCTGCTGTACGGGTCCGGTGGACAATGGCGATGGAGGAACGGCTGGTCGAAATGTGGCAACAACAGACTGCCTTTATAATGTCTCCTAATTAAATTTCTACAGCAAGTTGCCGTGACACAGTATCCATTTTATTTACATCTGCTTCCCCGTGAGATCACGTCAGGTGCTGCATCTGGCATGATAATCTTAAGAATATCTTGAAGTGTGTAATGCACCACGATTTTCAAATCTTGTTGTGTGTGCAGGTTTGAGATTTGAAAGAAGAAAATTTGTGAAGATTCTCCTGATGCGCGTGATGCAATTAGATTTCACAAACGGTTTAGATTTATAGACTCCTGTAGTCTGAGCCCGGCTTAACTTGAACATTAGTGAAATCTGCACGGAGATCTTTTTCACCTTCTCTTGAAATCCCAGATCGTGCGGATTCCTATTGGAATGACTTGGGGTACGTTTACATGACAACGATGTACTAAAAACATAAAAGTTTTTCCCTTTGCGTTTCTCACATACAGACGAGTACAAGCATTGTAGAACACGAATCCCAATCATGCTTACCACGTGCTAAAACAATTAAAAACGCTGTATTATTCATGCCAGCCCAGTAGTTGGGGATGTAACCTTGTAAAGAAACACTACGCACCTATAAACTGAACACGTAATACGCATTGTGACACGCATGACGTCACCGTTTTCACAAACTCATGTTTTTGTAGTTTACACAGATAAAGGTATCGGTTTCAAAAACTTGCACTATGAAACCCATTTTCAAAAGTTTGTGTTTTCAGGCCCCCAAAATGCTGTTGTCTTGTAAATAAACAGCCAAAGCGCAGAAAAAGTTTTCCGTTTTTAGTTGAAATCGGTGTTGAGTAAACAGCCCCTAAATTTCATCCCGCAAAATTTCACTGACCAATAGTACATCTGACCACCCCTTTACCCTTATCACAGACCCATAATTTTCATTCTTAAAATATGAAAATGGATCATAAAATGCTGCACATTTAGATTTAGCCCATTTACATTCGCTGTAACTTATGCACAGCTGGTGCAATCCTCTCCAGGATGTGCTATAAAACTGCCCACTTATCACGTTTACATTTCATTCTCATTCTAATTTAAAGGAACAAGTACACACTTCAGCGCCTTATCAGGCTGTACGTCCCTTATCAGGCTAGATGCTTAATGCTGTAACTTGATCTCTGGCTTCAGGCAAAGTTCTTATAGTTTGCTCTTACATTCGGCAAAGTGACCATGTGCCATGATGACGGTTTGAGGAGTGATGGACGTGCTTGAAATAGAAGGTCACTAAAAGGCAGCTGAGGTTCATGGAGGGCTAATGGGGGCCAGATGTAATGCGAGGGTCAAAGGTTATTTCCCATCTCTCTTCCTCTGTCAGTATGAATGCAGTGCATTGACACCCAAATCCAAAGAAGCTTAATTTCTCTTCTGATCAGCTAAGTTGGCTATTGTGGCATATTTTGGCATATCATATGACAAATTTCCAGAGGAAGACAATCAAACTGCAATCAAAATCCTGACTGCTCAAATGTCTATATATTTATATATACAATTTGTCTTAGTATTTTATATTTATATATATATATATATATATATATATATATATATATATATATATATATATATGCAAATACCAAATACTAAGACAAATTCTAAATATTCTAAATAGAAGCAGAGTAATAAAAGTTGAGGATTAATCACATTTGAAACATACTGTATGTCAACGAATCAGAATCGAGAATTCAAGAATACAACAATACCGTTGTATAAAGTTGTGCATGACATCGCTACAGTTAGCATTACGATATCATGCTTTAGATTTCTATAATTTTCTACTGATGTCTACATTTCGCCACAGCATTAGAGTCAATGGCAGAAGCATTGGCAGTTCCTTGAGACTGATGTTGGTAAACCCCTAAACCCCATCGTGTGGTCACATCTGTCATCACAGGCTTTGAAAACAACCGCTACACATCATGAGTAGATGATCTAGACAAATTCATTTCAAAGAGGGAGAAAGATTTTGGAAAATGGCAACCATCGTGCTGGGGACTATTAAAATTATTATATTATATTATATTATATTATATTATATTATATTATATTATATTATATTATATTATATTATATTATATTATATTATATTATATTATATTATTGCATTACATGTATTAGTCGCTAGTGAAGGGCTTGAGCCCTTGCATGTTCTTCTGATGCCATCAGCCAATCAGCATTATATGACATCATTTTTCAGCAACTGGAGAGAAATGGTCACACGGCATGTATGGCTTCGGTGATTGGTTGAAAGTATAGTCCAGAGCTGTGTCCAAAATCGCATACTCTCATTAGTAGGTATCCTACTTATTTTGAATAAGTACTTGCTTTGTAACTACTAAAAAAGTATGTTCTATATAGATGAATGTAATTCGGATGAACTACATTCAACAAGTTGTCATTATCATGTGACTTATAGCATCAGTTGTGTTGCTTCACTGCCATTCAGAAATCCTCTCCCGTGGCCTCAAGGGATAGTAAAGTGTCCATCATATGCACACTTCAGAATCTTGCCAGTAGTAGGTCATCCGTGTACTTTTTGCCTCTTTTGAGTACTGTGAATTCAGACATTACTCTTGTCACATACTGGTTGTTGCCTATTAGGGCTGCACGATTTGGGGAAAATGTCATATTGCGATTATTGAGGTCAATATTGCGATTGCGATATGCGGTATAATAAACAAATGGTTTCATGAGTCAACTTGCTTGGTTCTCAAGGAAAATGCACACACAGATTAGTGATAATGCTGAAAAGTGTATTTCTCAACTCAAACTAGCAACAACAACTAAATGATTGATAACACCTATAATGATCAAGCCATTGATGTCTGGATAAAAATCCCCCCACAATTTTGAACATTAATTATAGCCATCCAACATTACAGTGATTCCGTCATTACAATTGAAAGCTATAAATTTTTTTAAACATTTATTAGGCTTCAAAAATATAACAACTTCCGGTCTAACAGGTAGGACATACACAGAAATTGAATAAAGTTATCAAACAGTCTGTGCTGCATAAATTTTAAATTATATATAGACTAATCCTTATTAAAGTTACAAAAGTTCTTTAGTCAAGAGCAGTGAGTGTTTGTTCTTTGATTAACTTTAATGACAGAGATAATTAGTGGCTACTGTGTACTGTCCCTTTAAGACCAGCCGCTGCTGACAGAGACACGGATCTCACACGCGCCTCATTCTCTCACGAGTCACAACTATTTACGTTCATCATAAGACTGATCTTATGTTATGAAGATACTCGACAAAAAACATTTTGGCTAATTGTGTGTGTTATTGTTCGCTCAAGCGCAAAAGAGAACTGTATTCTGGCGTGCTGTCTTGTGCGCACGCATGATACTGGCGCGTGTCTTTCTGTGAGTCACAGTCAGGACATTCACAGGCAGCGCGCTCTTTTTTGTCTTGTCGCGCATGATTGATTTGTATGAATAAGAGCGGGATCATGTAATATTTGCCAAATGATGACAAAAATTAACAGATGCTGCGTTAATTGCGTTAATAGCCCTAATTTGTTTAGGCTATTTTATAAAAAATCGGAATTTGCATAGCGTATCTCCGCCTTACCTCGTGGGTATAAAAGGAGGACGCCGGCAACATGCAGATATGTTTCTTCGCTGAGGAGCTGAGACTGAACTCAGGCGATCCCCGCGGTACACCGGAAAGTGGCAGGAAGACGTAAGTAGTAGGGAACGAGGGTTACATACGTAACCGAGACGTTCCCTTTCGTAGTCACTCCGAGTTACGTCGGATGACGACGAATGGGGTTACCAGTCTAATCATGCCACCTTCTCGGCTGTCTTCCAGTGCCCTGCGTAAATCTGAGATCCCTGTCGTGAGACTGGAACGGACGAAGGACTCCTATTTAGCACAGGAATACCAAGGTGCACTGGGGAGCATATCCCATAAGTTTAGAGGAAATATGCAATTACTGCCAACCCAGGGGGGGTGGGGGGGGGGGGGGTGGGGGGACTTAGAGAATACACATATGACCCGGAGGGATGCATATGGAGAACACAGGGGTGTCCAGCCGCAGGTGGAATATTTCAACCCCAGGGGTGGCAAGGTGGCTTGCCAAGGGAAAGACACATGCTCAGAGAGGCTTACAGTGGAAATACACATGTGGGGGTCGCTCAGAGGAGGGACCATGCACACGGGAGGCACCTAGCCGACGCGCAGGCAATAGACACTGGCGCCGACGTCAGGAGTGCTGGAGGAACTCAGGGCTTTCGGGGAAGCTCACCTGAGGAGAATATCGCACGTATCCAGTCCGTGGAGTGGAATGGTGAGCAAGCGAAGACACCTGAGCGGGTCCAGTACTAGCTGGTTGAAGCGAGTACATGAGAGGGCACTGGCTCCACTCGGAGATTATAGAATCTGGCGAATGTGTTAGATGTCGCCCAGCCTGCAGCTCTGCAGATGTCTGTTAGCGAGGCGCCATGCGCTAGAGCCCAAGAGGACGCCACACTCCGGGTGGAGTGGGCAGTCACACCAAGGGGGCACGGTCGACCTTGCTGCTGGTATGCCAAAGCAATGGCGTCCACTATCCAGTGAGACAACCTTTGCTTGGAGAGAGCCTTTCCCTTCAGCTTCCCACCATAACAGGCAAAGAGCAGGTCTGAGGTCCTGAAACACTGCGTCCTGTCTACATAGGCGCGGAGAGCGCGTACTGGACAGAGCAGTGCCAAGGCTGGGTCTGCCTCCTCCGGGGGCAGCGCTTGCAGGTTCACCACCTGGTCCCGGAAGGGAGTGGTGGGAACCTTGGGCACATATCCAGGCCGGGGTCTCAGGATCACGTGAGAGTAAGCTGGCCCGAATTCCAGGTGCGCTTCATCAACGGAGAATGCGTGCAGGTCCCCTACCCTCTTGATGGAGGCCAGTGCAACCAGGAGCGCTGTCTTCATTGACAGGAATTTAAGCTCGACTGATTGCAGGGGCTCAAAGGGAGCACTCTTCAGGGCGAAGAGGTCCCACTTCAATGCATAGGCGTGTCTCGTGGACAACGCTCTAGCGGAAGTGATGGTAGCCACCACCGCTGGTGGTAGGGTACTCAGACCTGCCTCGAGCCGTCCAGGAGCCACACGTGGAGGCTCCAAAGATCGGGGCGAGGGTGCCACAGGGTGCCCCGTCCCTGAGAAAGAAGGTCCTTCCTCAGAGGAATGGCCAAGGAGGTGCTGTCGCGAGGAGTACAAGTTCGGGGAACCAGGTCCGGTTGGGCCAATAGGGCACGACCAAAATGACCTGCTCCTCGTCCTTCAGGACCTTGCGCAAAAACTGCGCAAGAAGGCTCACTGGGGGAAATCTATATTTGCGGCCCGGTGGCCAGCTGTGCGCCAGTGCATCCGTGCCGAGCGTGCCCTCGGTCAGGGAAAAATACAGGGCGCAATGGGTCGAGTCGTGGGAGGCAAACAGATCTATCTGTGCATCCCCGAACTGGTCCCAAATCAGTCGACTGGGGATGGAGTCGCCATTCTCCAGGGAGGGGCTGAAGCCGTGAGAGCTCGTAGGCTGCACAGTTCAAAGCTCCGGGAATGAAAATGTCTCGAAGCAACCTCAGATGCTTCTGACTCCATAGGAGGAGGTGGCGGGCAAGTTTTGACATACGGCGGGAGCGTAGACCACCTTGACGGTTGATGTACGCTACAGTAGCGGTATTGTCTGATCGGACTAGTACGTGTTGACCCCTGAGCAACGCCCGGAAGCGGTGCCAGGCAAGGCGTACTGCCAACAACTCGAGGCAATTGACATGCCATAGGCGCTGGGGTCCTGTCCAGGAGCCCGCGGCAGCATGTCCATTGCACATGGCGCCCCAACCCGTGGTGGAGGCATCTGTTGAGACAACAACCTGCCGGGAAGCTCGTTCCAGGGGGACACCCGCCCTGAGAAAACTGAGGTTCGACCACGGGGTGAAGAACTGAGGGCAGCCTCGACGACCTTCGTGAAGATGCGAGGAGACAGGGCTAGCCCGAAAGGGAGAACCGCGTACTGGTATGCCTGCCCCTCGAAAGCAAACCGTAGGAACGGTCTGTGTCGAGGAAGAATGGAGACATGGAAGTAGGCGTCCTTCAGGTCGATCGCTGCAAATCCTGGGGCCGTACGCATTCGAAAACGCGTCTGGCAGTGAGCATCTTGAACGGCATCCTGTGAAGGGAGGGTTCAACACATGCAAGTCCAGGATTGGCCGTAACCCACCGGTTTTCTTGGGGACAATGAAGTAGGGGCTGTAGAAGCCTGACCTCATCTCGGCTGGAGGGACAGTCTCGATTGCACCCTTCGCCAGCAGGGTGGCAATCTCTGCTCTCATGACGGGGGCCTTGCTCCTTGCTCCTTGGAGCGGACTCCCCTGAAGTGGGGAGGAGACCGTGCGAACTGAATCGCATAGCCGAGCCTGATGGTCCGCGCGATACAGCGGGACAGACGGGGAAGCTCTAACCAGGCTCCCAGGAACTGAACCAGCGGGGTCATGCGAACCACAGGCGTCCCCCCGGAGGGGCAGCGAAGCGGAGTAACGGGCCCAGGCGTGGACGGCATAAGAGACGACCATCATCCCTGAGCAACCCGTCTCAGAAGCGCCGCTTGGCCCGGCGTTTAGCGGGGGGCGGGGCAGGAGAGGGCTGTGGTGTCCCCCTGCGGCCTCCAGAGCCAGCCCGGTTGAACGGGCGGAGTGGAAGCCGCGGGAGGGCGCCTTCGGCGGTGGGCAGACTGAGGGATCTGAGCGGACCGTGGGGCCGTCGGGGCAGAATATGCCTCAGTCTGCTCATGGGCGGTTGAGAGCTGTTGTACAGCCCTGAATCGCACCGCCGAAGGGCTGACCTGGGATATGTGGATGTCGGGCAGACGGGACCGCCGGACATCCTGCACATCGGACAGGTCAAGCCACAGGCTTGACTGGTGTACATCATCTGACCCAGGAGCGTGCGGCCACTTTCGTCGCTCGGGGAGCAAGGTCAGTGGCGGCGCGCAGCTCACTGAAGAGCATCGGGTCAGTCCCGCCCTCCTGCATGTCCATGAGCATCTGGGTCAGGTAGACCAGCAGAACGGTCATAGGATGCAGTGAGGCGGCTGCCTGTCCTGTGGCACTATAGGATTTCGCCACAGATTAGTGTAGACGAAAAGAACTACAGGCCTCGGACAGGTGCTTAGGATTGCGCCGGGAAGCACTCTGAGGACACAGTAGCATCGCAACAGAGCGTTCAACCGGGGGGACCCCAGTGTACCCATGGGCAGCGGCCCCTGAGGGGAGGAAAGGCGGATAAGACCAACGAGCGGACCCATGATGTCATCATGCACATCCGGGAGGAAAGATATTGGGGTTTGCCGTGGACGCGGGTCGGCTGCCTCACCCAAAAACCAATCGTCCCGGGAAAGCATGGCCGTCATCTCCTGATCAGACTCAGGCACAGCCGTATGCACACCAGAGGGTGGCAGCTGTGACGAGTCGTCATTTCCAGAAGAATCAAGCCCACCTAGTGATGCTGCTACAGACACAGCATCATCCTCTGTAGCTTCAAATGAAAACACACGGGCCACCCGAGGGTAGACTCGTGGAATCATCAGTTCGCTAGCGGGCACCATCATTAAGGAGGGGGGCTGGGGTCGCGGACACGGAGACACACACACTCTGGCAGATCACTGCACAGATCGGCAGGCACTGTGAACTCGCTGCAGATCGCCGTCACACCAACACCGGAGAGAGAGCTCGTCTCGTAGAGTGAAGTCAGAGATGACTGTGGAGTGAAGAAATACTCTTGGCTCCGAAGCGAAAACATATCTGCATGTTGCCGGCGTCCTCCTTTTATACCCACAAGGTAAGGCGGAGATACGCTATGCAAATTCCGCAGACCCATGGCATTTCTTTGCCATTGGCTCGTTTTGTAATACTCGAAGTCGATAGGCTTTCTAAGTGAAACCCCATTCGTCGTCATCCGACGTAAAGCCTGATTCACACGGCAGGATAATTAGGCCGATTTTAGCCCCGATTTACCCCTTCCGACAATCTTAAGTATGCTCCGATTATGGTAAAATAATCTGATCAGATATTCCTGCCGTGTGTGGTGTGTTAAGAGTGCTCTCGTCTGCTCGGAAGGACGTCGGGACCGCTCCGATCTCAAATCGGGGATATCCAACATGTTGGATTTTTTTGGCCCGATTTCTCCTCGTGTGTGGTTTCCCCCGGGGACAAACGAGCACGCAGCCTGTGGACTGTGGCGTGTAGCCAATCAGAAGGCGAGGTGACGAGGCGCAGAGGAAGCACCGGGAAACAAAATTAAAACAGCCGTCCATGCTCGCGTTGTCTCCACTTCTTTGACCATCGCCTTTTCTTTTGATAACGTTTTTTTTTTTTCGGTTAAAAATAAACTACAAACTATCGCCATTGCATCCTCTTCGTCCGGAAGACTTTGTCTGAAGTCACGTTTGGTCTCGAGGGATTTTGCGAGATTTTCCGTCTGACCTGGGAATGCTCGGGAGTCAAATCGGTTCGTGTGTGATGTGTTGATTTTGCCGTGTGGCTGCGCACCACACACTGTACGACCAAAACTGTTAGACCGGTGATTTTTTATCGCCGTGTGTGGGGTCTCTCAGGTTTGGAAAATCGGCCGACAATTTTAAAATCGTCCCGTGTGAACCAGGCTTAACTCGGAGTGACAACGAAAGGGAACTGTTGAACTGAGGTCAAATTCTGAGAGCACAGAACCTTGAAATACACAAGCTGCATTTGTTTCGTACAATGTTTGGCTATGAGACCAGTAGGTCTCTTCTTTTACATAATTTACCAATACAGCTGCCATCAGCATACGGTGTTCATTTGGCTGTACAGTTCGAGGAAGATAAACTACTAAAAACATGGTAACACTTTACAATACGGGTGCACTAATAAGCATTAATTCATGTTTAGCTAATGCACAGATAATACTGAATTAATGTGTAACTAATGATTATCTAAGCTATTCATTAATGATTACCACATTAGGAACTAATTAAGAGTCTGTATGGTTAATGTATTAGTTCATACATGAATTGTTATTAATTAAATATGTAATTGTGAATTAATTCCCTAATAACTCATTTTTTAAACTAATAGTGTTAATTAATATGTTAATTACCAGAATGAGCCAAAGCCTTGTATTTCAACTTCCAGATAATACAGGTACACATTAATACATGATTAATTACTTCATTGTTAGTGCAAATTCATGTGTAAATTACTACAATTACTAAATGACTAGTTAATAATGATGTGCCTCAACAAGTAAAGTCATAACATAATGATACCTTTGCAAATCATTAGCTAATGATTAATTAAAGCAGACAACTGGTAGTTGAAGTGCATAGCTTTGACTAATTGTGGTAATTAACACATTAATTTACACTATTAGTTAATAAAATATGTTATTAAGGAATTAATACACAATGACACATTGAATTAATAGCAATTCATGTATTACTTAATCTATTAATCATATAGACTCTTGATTAGTTGCTGATGCAGTAATAATTAATTAATGGTTTAGTTCTTCATGAATCATACATTAACTCATGATTATCTGTGCATTAGTTAAACATGAATTAATGCATATTAGTGCACCCGTATTGTAAAGTGTTACCAAAAACATTCTGAAGCGGGTTCTGGGCAGTGTCAGAAGAACTGTGCTTGTTTGATTTTTCACATTGCGTAATTGTAATTATTTTTCACATTGCGTAATTGTAATTATAACTCCAGTGTTGGGGCAAGCACTGAAAAAGAACTCAATGTACAAATCCCTCTAAAAAAAGCACACTAACAGGAATAATTAAAGACTTTAAAATCATTTACTGCATGATTCTAACAAAACCATTTCACTTTACTATACAAGTAATGGCTCTGTTCCAAAACCTATTGAGCTGCTTGCTGTCTACTACCTAAAATCTACTTACTACTTATCCACCTTATTCCTGACAAGCTTAATGCGTTTTGAATTATGGATGGCATTTCCGGTTTGGGGAACTTCCATTCAAAAAGATTGAAACAAATCATTTAAAATCATAAGGTTGCCCTAAAAATAAAGCTTATCCGTCAGTTTGACTCGGTGAGCTATCAGTTTTCTTTCATGTTTTATTTAAGAATAACATGGGAATAACATAACACTTGGTATTAACGTGGCATGTTATAACAAGAATATATATGGCAAGAGCTCTTTTCAGTCACTGCATTCTTTTCCTCATGATTATTTTCTTTTTTCCTTTTACATTCCGCTGTAATAGTATGAAAAAGGTCAACATATACTGCACATTTGTTGTCTGTTCTCCCGATTTAATTTACGGTATGCCATTAATAATTCACTGGAATGCACGAAGAATCTCTCTTTTTTTCTCCCCAAATCCTCACGTCTCATTCCAGGTTTGTATTCACAGGTAAATACAATTTATTATCTGTCAAAATAACTGAAATCACTCTGAAATAGTATCACGCAATGCTGAAGTAAATCTTTATTTTTATTTTTTTTTATTAAGGCAACGTATGTTACAATACAGATTGCCACAATGATATTTAACCGTCCGATTTTGCTGTGGAAAGGTTCACGCTTTTGGGGTTACTCATGGTCCGTTGAAAGTACCTTGTTGATGCTTTTACACTTTTAAATGTCCTTTTGTAATGTAATGTAAGGTCATTGTACACAGTTTAAATATATATATATTATTGCGTCCATAGAGCTAGTCTTTCACTGATTGTGATCGCGCAAAGTGTCATGGGGCGTAGGAATAATGTGGATAGACAACATCAATGTCTACTACTTTAGGCAATATCCTAAAAGAAATGGAACCTCAAAGTGTCTGACTTGGAACTCTTTAGGTAGCATTATACAATTAGCACTTAACTCACAATTGATTTCACTATAGACTTACAATAGCGCTTACAAGTTGCTAAGTTAATTACACAATACTTTTAATCATAAAAATACATTGCACTCAGGGCTGTCCTTAGGGCGGGCCGTGGCAAACGGACCAATAAGACAATCACCAGATTACAGTATGTCACTTCTCAGACATTCATTGACCCAACAAACAGCGATTGAATATGTGCCGACCAATGCCAATATACATCGACAGGGCAAACGCATTGATCCGACAAAACCTGACGAAGTTTCTGTTGCCAATCTGGGATTGATGGATTGCCTTCTCCACAAGAATTTGGCCAAATCTTAGAAATGTTCCTTTCTAAATTCAAAACAGTAAAACGCACAGATGCTGATACAAGCCATGATTTGGTGTGTGTGCTGAAAAGTGCAGGTTTTGTACACTTCATCACTGAGGATCACAGAGAACAGTGACATGGATTTTCCAGTTTTCTTTTAATCATCAGAACTCGATGTACTACAGCAACAGAAACCATAACGAATCAAGACAACTATGATTGTCTGCTTCCTCTCAAACGACTGTCACTCACCGCCATGGAAAGATCAATAAAAGCACATAGTCTTAAACAGCGAGGACGACTGCTTTTTATTGCTTTGATCATGACTTTCCACAGTCTGAATTCCAGATTCATCACCCCCTTTATCAAGGAGATACAATCAAATCTCAGCTGCAATCTAAAGCCTATTATGAGATTCCAAGAACACACTGACATTACCGACTTCTGCTAGGAGAATATATCTTCAATTAGGGTTTTTTTCTTATTTAAAGCATAAAAAACACATTTTAGTGAGGTTTGTGCTTAAAACAAGAAAAAGTCCTCATTAGTATATTTTGACTTGGTTAGGGGGGTTTCCCCAAATCATAACAGACAAATTGAAGCAAACAAAGCCATCACTTATGATTTGGCAAGTATTGCCAGCCTCTATAACTCTGTCTTTGTTTATAGTCAAACCAGCTGGGCATAGCAAGTGTAACGTAAAACACAAAGCTGGATTTACAAGACAAACTGTACTAATATCACTTACACCTGCCTGCATTATGATAATTGGCCACAAGCGCATTTGGAAAATGTATTTCATATGTGAAGTATATCTTTGGAAAATCCCGGTAAGACGCTTCAAATGGTCCTGTAAGAACATAAGACTTCGGGCCATTAGTGTGCTCAAATGTGTCTCAAAATGCCTTGAATGATGTACTGAGGTTGTGTGGGTAATATTCAGACAACCAAAGAATATATCAGACTAACCAACAGTGTGATAATTGGCAACGGCACTAAGTGTTGACACAAAAAGGCTCTTTAGACTCCTGGAACCTAAAACTACTTATCAGTACTGGGTGCTGAAACTAAATTTGTCCAAAGGTGGCTAATATCTGGCCATCAGCATGAAATTGGTTTGATTTCACTTGCGGGACAGTGGAGTCCTTGTCTTCCACTAATTATGGTCCTCACCTCAAATTTTCCTCCCACTGGGATTCCCCGCAAGTCTTCTAAAGCAGTCCAATAGCTTCTTCTAAGGAACAGACTGAAATTTAAGATGTTATTCTCTGAAAATCTGCCTTTCTGCTGCAGCTCTCAAACCTCAAATCAATCATGACATTCGTGAGCAAGCCTGAAATCAAACCTGCTGAGATGCGTCTTTCTGCTGCATGTTTGAACTAAATGTGAATACTGAACACTGTTATACTTTAACATTAAACGCACCTTAAATTTCACCTTAAAATATTGTGGTTACAATTGTGGCTACCATGTAAGATAAATTAGATGTAACAAGAATTCTTATGAATGGTCACAAGCCGTGTTTCAAACATGTCATTTTAATATTGAGACATTGCACAAACACTTTATAACTAAATCAAATGGTATTAGGTTGATTAACCGTTAAGATAAGTTGGATGAATTGATAGTCACATTTCTTAATTTTATATATATATATATATATATATATATATATATATATATATATATATATATATATATATATATATAATGTTCTCCATAGGGAAATTGATTTTTAACAATAACTTATAAACCTTTGAAGACAGCTTTACTGTGAGCCTTCAAATTTATGAATTATTTACTTGGAAATTTGTTGTTTGGAACCATTTACTTGTGAAATACTGAGACACTTATTTGTTTGTGTTTTTTACTTTTAATATAAAAAAGTCTCAGGATGGAATTTTACACTGCAAAATTCTTAATTCTAAATCATTGTTTTATTATATTATTTCATTCACATTGTTGTCCGGTAAAAAAAAAAAAAAGATACATTTTTTTGAGTAAGATTATAAGCTTTAGTTTTCTTACCCTATTGTAATTAAAAAAAAATAATAATCAAACTACACCAAATTTTGTTAGATTTATACCGATTATAAGAAAAAAACACGACATTCAAGTTATATTTTCTTGTCCTAGTATCTTATGCAGTACATTTAAAGATGCTTCAACATTGGAAATCAATACCAATTAAGAAGTGCACTGCTTTGATGAATCGACCTTGTCTGCGCAGTCTGTGTTGCCTTTAGACACCATTAATGGTTAGGCTCTGCCCTCCTGTGGTCGTCATGGCAACTCCTTCCCTCCGTCCCCCTTTCACCAAGTGCAACATGTTCCTGGATCAACATCTTTGCTGATCCTGGAACAACATTCCAATCAACCAATCAGATTTGAGTGACAAGTTTAGAGTTTATGTCAAGTTTAGGCTTACAACCAGGGTTAGATGCTTCTACATCAGTGTTATTCACCTATCATTTGGGTAAGGTTTAGGGTTAGGGATAGGGTTAGGACTAAATCTTCGGACAAGAATGTTGTTCCAGGATCAACAAAATACGTCTTACTTGGCAAAATCACTCACATGGAAGTTGAGCGTCAAAAAGGCTGAGATCTCTTGTTTACTCAGTCATGGCATGAGAACAAAACCCCATGAAACCCTCTGCCTTCTGTCATGTGCAGAAGAACAGTGATGAGTGTTGACTAATTGATAAATGCTTCCTGATCTGTGGCTGTGTGCAGGGCAACAGAACAGAATTAAATTGCACAATTGGTCATATTGCTCTGATTTCAAGCTGCACAACTTGTTTTTTCCAGAATGGAGCCAAACTCTAAAAAGGGTCACAGCAACATATAGGGACTACGAACGATTCTTTGATTAACCGTATTCTGAACAGAGATTAATTCAAGAGTCTTTTTCGTGTTTGAATTAGTGGACCACAGCATTGTGAAGTCTTTTGTTTCAAGGGATCGTTCTGTTCTCTTGTTTGTCGAGTCTGTCATTACAGATTTCATGCAAAGTCAATTTGAAGCCTCTGGTTATGGTGGCCTCGCAAATCCACATCACACAGGAACACTTAAGCGTACGTGTCTCGCTGTGAAGAGGGAACTGGAGCAAAGAATTACTGACAACTGATTTAACTTCTTCTTTGGATCATTAAGAATGACTGAATGCACACTTCAAGATGTAGGTTTATAAATAACTTGCCAGTATATAACTGAGTTTTCTATGTGTTTCCAGAGCTGTTACTGGTGTCTTGGTGGTCTTCCTCGCACAGCGACTCAATTTGTGAGGATAACCCAGCCTTTCTGCTGTAAATTGAAACTTTAACCTCCTATTTTTCGAGCCATTTAGATTGAAAGTGCCCAATATGTAAATGTAAAAAAACCCTCACTTTTTTAACAGTATAGCAACAAGACGTAAACAATATCAGTGTGAAAAAATTACTTGCTAACCTTTTCTGTTTTAAAATTATATATATACAAAGTTCTGTCATGAAACTCTAGATGGCGCAGGTCCTAACTCAACCTGCTTTGTAATCCCATCATTCTCTGTATGGCACAGCTGATTGGTTCATGCTGTGTCAGTTCCCAATGAGCTTGCGTGCTCAACCTTCAAATACATGGATTGCATTTGCCTTAGCAGAGCAGAGTTCTTTCAGAAACCCTACACCTTCCCCAGCTCCACCTGTATAGATCTGCTATGAGTAATTCATGTCTGCTTATTGTACAGCAGCAGCATGTCTTTCTCATGGCCGCGTGTTGTGTGTGTATTGGCAGTAGCAAGTCCTGTACTTGCTCTGCAGCAGCACCAGCAGTGTAGATCTATTCCGCCAAGACCAAACATATCAGCATTGTCCATTATCCATTATATCCATATATCATGCCAATCACTCAGAGAGTTTTCATGACAGAAATATATGTGTAGCAGCTTTTGTTTCTGCTCTAACAGCTGTAAAACCAGCCGAATGCTGTGAGTGTGTGTTAGAAATCAGGAATGGTGAGAGAACTCACCATTGGTACGTTTTTCATCTTCAAACCAAACTTAAATCCCATCTGGCGAGTGCGCTTCCCATAATGTTCAGTATCTGAGAGTATAATGCATATATATAAATCAACATTTTTAAATGCGTATTTTATATTTCTTTATAGTTTTTAATTTGATTATGCTGTTTGAAATGCTTCATGGGATTGTAGTTCTTTCCCTCACTAAAACCATTGAGTACACAGTCTTGTACCTTATTTGTTGGATTTTGAAATACTTGTTTTTGCTTCAAATCAAACTTTGTATTGTTATGATTCACCTCTTAGCTGGTTGAGTTGGTTCAAGGATTATAACGGTTTGACAAAGACTTTTTTGAATTCCCTATGGGGGATGTACATCACTATACTTCCGGAACCAACACTACTGAAAACTTAATTTAGTTTTTAAAAACTAAACTTGATTAAAAAACAACACACACAAAAAAAAAAACACTGACTTTCACTATATGGACAAAAAAAGTTGAAACATTGTTCAAAATATAAAAATTATAGGCATACAGGCTTGGAATGTCAATAAGTTCACTGTGATTCAATGCCAGCAAAAAAACAAAATATGAAACATATAAAACATTGACTGTAAAACATCATAGTCTTATATATGGACATAGTCTTATAAGCAACTTTAAGGAAGACTGTGCTGCTGTTTGTGAGCAAAAACATCCAAATCTCTCAGTTGGTTTTTAACATGGCTAATAGATTTCCTATGCTTGTGTGCTGGTGAACGATGAAACCACATACATAAGCAGGCTTCAAACTTCCCTTTTAACGGCAGCCAAACGTCCTTGGACCGCTCTTGATAAAGATTAATACTTACGAAGATAATTCCCAAGAATAATTTTTTACAGACCCTTTACAGAGTTTTTATGAGACCATATAGTAAACTTCAAGTCGAGCGTGAAGATTTTCATTAATATACGCATATGTACGCCATTTGTTTCGGTCTCAAGCTGTTAATTCACTTTGAAGCGTGGCCTAAAACATTTTTGCATTCTCACATGTACATGTTCGTCAACCCGCATGTATATCCCAGCTATGCTGGATGGATGAAGTCGGTCGCTCTCAACATCTTCAGTTTTGCAGATAATTAATTCAATGTCACTTTGGGAGAGGAATTCCAAACAATGGATTTGTTTGCTGTTGTTTGTATTGGGTTTTAAAAGCGATATGGAAAATTCTACGTAATTCTAGGATATAGCCTTATTCTGACTGGGTGTTGTCACAACAGTCAACCGCAAAAAGGCACACAAATGTGCAACAAATTTGTGATCAGAGAGCGCTTCATGTTGAGTAACAGCATCAGAATCTTTAACACACTTGACAAGCATTCTGAATGCCTTAAAGCCAGTTGAAGATAAAGTGCACTCTCTTGCAACTCAAGGAGTAGGCCCTACATATTATGAAATATATACTTTACAAATAATCCAACTTCTATAGTTATACATCTACAGGTTAAAATAGCCAACATCAGGCATCACACTATCATTATTAATTAAAAAAACAAGCAAAATGCAATAATCATGCAGGAAAAAAGACGTAGCAATTCCACGAATAAGGAACAAAATAGAGTCTCTTCAAAAAAAATTATTTATTTTTTTGTTGTAAAAAATAATATTGATCATCTAAATAGATAAACTAAATTTTTGGCAAATAGTGCTGTCAAATCGATTAATCGCATCTAACATAAAACTCTTTGTTTACATAATATATGTGTGTGTATATATTATTATATTTCTATATATTATATATATGTGTCTGTGTGTATATACTGTACATACACATTTCTATATATATATATATATATATATGTGTGTGTGTTTATGTATGTACATATAGACAGACACGCACACATTCACACAAACAAATATATATATATATACACACACACACACACACATAATTGATTTGACAGCACTAATATATATATATATATATATATATATATATATACTGTAAGTGCAATCAAATCGATTAATCGCATTAACATAAAAGTTTGTATTTATGTGTGTGTATATATGTATATGTGCGATGTTCATAACCACCACATAAAAGTGTCCATCTTTCCTGCAGGAGGACTGTTGCCTGAAGACACTTCAGCATTCTGCCATTGACATTTCCTCAGAGAAGCCCTCAACAACAAATACACCAAATAAACACTGGATACTAGATGATGGTGATTTGCAAATTCTTATGAACTTTTTTTTAACTGTATACTTTATCCATTTATTGTAACACACTGTAGGACTTGGACATGGACAGAAACTCCATGTGAAAGAAGCCATTGCAGAACAAGTTTCTTCATTTTACGCAGTTATTCAAAAGATACATAATACAAAACTAAAAAAAAATATTTCATTTTTATTTTTTAGATGACACTGATGTTGAGCAACACTCATGGAGTTCATTATTTTGGCCCGTTTCTGTACTATTGATATCTGACTTTATGCTGCCGCATGAGCTTTATTTTTATATTTTTAGTTTAGATCATTGTAATTTACCTAACAATGCATTATCAACATTACATTTATACACTCACCTAAAGGATTATTAGGAACACCTGTTCAATTTCTCATTAATGCAATTATCTAATCAACCAATCACATGGCAGTTGCTTCAATGCATTTAGGGGTGTGGTCCTGGTCAAGACAATCTCCTGAACTCCAAACTGAATGTCAGAATGGGAAAGAAAGGTGATTTAAGCAATTTTGAGCGTGGCATGGTTGTTGGTGCCAGACGGGCCGGTCTGAGTATTTCACAATCTGCTCAGTTACTGGGATTTTCACACACAACCATTTCTAGGGTTTACAAAGAATGGTGTGAAAAGGGAAAAACATCCAGTATGCGGCAGTCCTGTGGGCGAAAATGCCTTGGGCCGACTGATTCAAGCTGATAGAAGAGCAACTTTGACTGAAATAACCACTCGTTACAACCGAGGTATGCAGCAAAGCATTTGTGAAGCCACAGCACGCACAACCTTGAGGCGGGTGGGCTATAACAGCAGAAGACCCCACCGGGTACCACTCATCTCCACTACAAATAGGAAAAAGAGGCTACAATTTGCAAGAGCTCACCAAAATTGGACAGTTGAAGACTGGAAAAATGTTGCCTGGTCTGATGAGTCTCGATTTCTGTTGAGACATTCAGATGGTAGAGTCAGAATTTGGCGTAAACAGAATGAGAACATGGATCCATCATGCCTTGTTACCACTGTGCAGGCTGGTGGTGTTGGTGTAATGGTGTGGGGGATGTTTTCTTGGCACACTTTAGGCCCCTTAGTGCCAATTGGGCATCGTTTCAATGCCACGGCCTACCTGAGCATTGTTTCTGACCATGTCCATCCCTTTATGGCCACCATGTACCCATCCTCTGATGGCTACTTCCAGCAGGATAATGCACCATGTCACAAAGCTCGAATCATTTCAAATTGGTTTCTTGAACATGACAGTGAGTTCACTGTACTAAAATGGCCCCCACAGTCACCAGATCTCAACCCAATAGAGCAGTGTTTCCCAACCCTGCTCCTGGAGGCACACCAACAAGGCACATTTTGAATGTCTCCCTTATCTGACCCATATATTTCTGGTCTTGGAGTCTCTACTAATGAGCTGATGAGTTGATTCAGGTGTGATTGATTAGGAACAGTTGGAAAATGTGTACTGTTGGTGTGCCTCCAGGAACAGGGTTGGGAAACACTGCAATAGAGCATCTTTGGGATGTGGTGGAACAGGAGCTTCGTGCCCTGGATGTGCATCCCACAAATCTCCATCAACTGCAAGATGCTATCCTATCAATATGGGCCAACATTTCTAAAGAATGCTTTCAGCACCTTGTTGAATCAATGCCACGTAGAATTAAGGCAGTTCTGAAGGTGAAAGGGGGTCAAACACAGTATTAGTATGGTGTTCCTAATAATCCTTTAGGTGAGTGTATGTACTGATTTGTAAAACACAATACTGGTCTTATTGTGCACGATTCATTGGTGCACATTATTCTGATAGGAAAAAAAATGGGCAATATTTACCAAAAAATAATTTTGGTAATACTTCACAATAAGCTTCAATTCCTTAATATTAATATTCATATAAACTAACAATAAAAAAAAATCTCACACTTTATTAATCTAGGTTAATGTTAATTAAATTTACTATTGTTGACTGTTAATTCAGTTTTATTCATAATATACTAACTATATAGTTTATACATCCTGAAACATTAAGAATGTATATGTAAAATGAACTTTAAAATAAAATAACATTACAATCCAATTAACTCCAGGACAAAATCAAGTCCTGTTTCACTTGGAAATGTGTTTCATTACGAAAGTAAAAAGTCATTTCATGTTTTTAAAACTCGTTAAAATCTGCATCACTATTTAATTATAAACAAATTATACCTGATTATACCTTACCTTATACCTCATTTAAAAAATGGGTAACACTTTACAATAAGGTTTCATTAGTTAACAGTAAAGAAATTTAGTTGTCATGAACAAATAACAAATACTTGTACAACATTTATTAATTTTAGATAATGTCAATTTCAACATTTACTAATACATTATTAAAATCAAATATTGTATTTGTTAACATTAGTTAATGCACTGTGAGTTAAACTATTTTTTATTAACTAACATTAACGAAAATTAATACATACAGTAACAAATGTATTGCTCATCGTTAGTCAATACATTAACAAATGAGACCTTATTGTAAAGTGTTACCAAAACAAACATATCTATTGACAGTTCAGTGTATACATACCAAGAAAAAAAGACATTCAAAAGATAATATGTATTATTTTTTATTATTCTCAAACGTGTCCCTTCATTCAGCATAGTTAGAGAGGTCTAGACTCTAAAGGTTAGAAAATCAGCCTTCTCACTGAAGGAAATCACCCAGAAGTTTCTATTTGATACCGCTGTTACTCATCGTCTGAGCTTTGCACACTCCTTTGCCAGCGACCTCGAAGGCAGCGCCCTTGTAAGTGGCCACACATTGGTCATCGGTGCGCAAGTCTGGCTGGACCTGCTCCCACACTTTCTTCTTAGGGTTCAGCTCCTTGTCAGGCTCACCTGGACCAAAAAAAAAAAAGAAAAAAAAAATCATTACTCATTAGTGATTAGTTTTCCCAACAGCTGTAAAAAGACCGAAAACAAAGCCGGTTTTGAAATCATCTCGGGGTGTCATTAACATCCACTTCAACAGGCTAATTCATAACGGATCTAGAACGAGTTTAAAGTGACTCCGTTCCATTGAAATCAAGCTGAGCCAAAGCGAGATGCGCCAAAACTCAAGGACTCATGGAAATCAGATAAAGACACCCGTTTTTGCTACTACCAACAATACGCAGACATTAATCAAACCAAAATGAATCCAAACACTTGATTTGAATGCAGACAGGGATCCTGATTTTATGCGTCTAATATTCTAGTGCTGACCTTTTCACAACCACCATAACGGTACAAACAAAAAAGGGCTAAAAAAGGTCACAGTCTGTCCCCATTATTTTTAATGACTAAAGGACAGGTACAGATGCATGCAATAAATACAAAATAAAACCTCAACAAATATGAGATTTAGATGAAATCCCAGAGACTTTTGCATGGGAGAATACCAAATAATTGCATGGCAATTCATAAAAGAACAAGCAGAACACAAGAAGTAAGAGTAGAAAAGGAAGTAAAAAACATAATATCAAAATTGTTGTCTGTAATCCCTCTCTCCCTGTAATTATTGTGTTATGGCCATTTTTTTGTTGCTGTAAATGTCATTTTATGACTCCCAACAACTGGAGGAATTTGGAGAACTGCCTTATTCCTGCTACGTGCTTTGTGTTCGTATTGGGAACAACTGAGAATAACAACTGTGATTTACTGTGAAAAATGAAAAAGACCGGGACAACATCTTAGGCTTTTCAGCCAAAAAGGAAACACGAGGAAGAGCTGGGAAGGTGAAAGAGACATTATTCTCACTGTGTCCTGTGCAGATGGTCCACCTCTGCGCTCCACATTCACACAATTCCTGGGAATCTTCCCGTTAGTTATTGTGCTCAAACACGAATGCTGCACTCTTCCAAATGGCATGCATGCCAGATCCACCATATTTCGCATCTTGAGAATAAAATTTGGATTGTTTGTGAGGTTCCCCAAAGCACTGAGGAATTTGCTCTTTATTTTTAATGGGAAAATAATATTAGCTTATATAGTTGAATGCAAACAACTACAGGCTTGAATACGCTATGCAACTTTTTCCAGATTTTTTGAAGTCAAGTGACCTTTATTTGTATAGCATATTATATAAAATACCGATTGTTTCAAAGCAGATTTACAGTGATAAACAGGAAAAAAAATCCCAATCTGCTGTAAATCAGCTCTAAAAAGACGTAAACAGTCGTTAGTCAGTTGAAATCAGTTCAGTGTTGATTCAGTTCGGTTCAATAACTGTGTAAAGTTAATAAATTGTGAAATGAGTTCAATTCAGCAATAAAGCAGCTCTGGAGAAAACAGTGATGTCATCATCCAGCTCAGTTCAGTTCTCATCCAATCGTGTCATTGCAGTCAAGTCGAATTGCCGAATATTGAAAAGTTAAAGCTAGTCTGCAGATTTCGGGCACGCAGAGTAGAGAGATTTTACAGAAATTGCATAGCGTGTGATGGGCACAGACTCAGAACATGAGGGGATCCAACATGTTAGATATTTTGAGCTGATTTTAGAGCACATTGTTTTCATTTGTCACGAGGCACAAGTTTCTGCGTGAGTTTGGGTTCTCAACTACCTGAAAATCTGGTAGCATGGGTTGTGTAGTGCATTCCAGTTAAGAAACACGGAACATCAAGTTCTTTACTGAAAGATCTTAAGAATTCAATGAGACAATTGTGGTTAAACAACAGCCTTGAGAATCTGTACCCCTTAAAGTGGCATAGCAAGATGTTTGACTACCGACATGAGAAGGCTGGACTACATTACAGCTTATTATGGCTGAACTTGGACAGGAAGAAAGAGACCATCTGAATGACATATCAAATGGCCAACCTGTAAATTCTTCATCCAAACAAGATGTTGTGGCAGGTCAATGATGCAAAAGAAGTTTGAGAGCTATGGCAAAAGTGAATACCGACAAGCTTTTATATGGCTTCAGAAAATTTGCAATATAGTGCATGCGTCAAATAAATGGATTTTATGATATTTTAATGCAGTTTTTAGATCATGACAGCTGCTGGTCACCATATGCTCATTTCATTTTTTTTTTTTTTTTTTTTTAAGAGCAGCGTCAACATTTTGCCTACTTTCGTGTCTCATGCAAGAAAGAAACTCATACTGGTTTCGAAATGACATAAAGGCAAGTAAATCATAGCAGAACTTTAATCTTTATGAGAGATATTCCTTTAATAAACCGACATGAGGAACTCAGATGTGCTCTATAAAGCAGACTGTGGATGCCATTGGACGAGTGAACGGTTATCTCGTATTTCATTGCAGTACGTTCGTGTATAAATATGAAAAGTTACCTGGGAAGCCCTGGACGGAAACCCTGTCTCCAGCCACAGCTCCACTCGGAGGATCTAGGATTTCAACTTTCTCCGGAGAGCTGGCGCACATGACCATGGCCTGAGACAACACACCTCTCATCTTAGCGGGCTTCAGGTTGCATAGCAGCACAGCCATACGATTCTGCATCTGAAGATGGAGGAATCCAGCATAAGACAGTTAAATGGTCGGCATGGGAATCACGATCAATGAAATGTTTAACTTAATATTGCATGGCAGAAAGAGAAATTATGCAATGTTCCAAAAATATCAACAACATACTGCATAATAAGGAACAGCTGGGCAACTTCATAATAGCTGAATTATTCGTTTTTATAACCAAGAACAAGGGAGGCAGAACAAAACAGACCCCTAACAAAATTAATAAACTGAATACATGCAATAAGCAATCTCATTCATTTCATCTACCTCCAAATCCTGCATGAACAAACTTTGGACATTCATTATCATTTCAACTCTATAAATGCACAAATATACATAAAGCAACTGTGATGTTGTCATAACCAGAGGGGTGGGGGGGAGGGAGGGAGGGGGACCCTACATGATTAAATGAATGAAGGAAACAGACGCATTTTATAGGTGTAATTAGAATTTCTGACGAGCTGCTAGGAATCCCCTAAACAAATCATAAACTCTGGGTTCTGGAAAATAAAACACATGAGACCGAGCTGTCTGCATGGAGCAGGTTTATGGACACGCATGAATCGTGCTAGTGCAGATGTTTTATATGAAACAGTAAAACTGAAATATCCCCCTTCACAATATTCTGACACATAACACCTAATCAACAAAAGCCGTATTCTTTTTTTATGGCAAACAAAGATTGCTCTCAGATACAGTAGCGAGGCGTACAGTGTTCATGTAACTTCAGACTATTGCATAACATAGTCTAGTAGGGGTGTAAATATTAGCTTGATAAATCTTAATCTGAGATTTGGCCATGATTCATGTTTCAGTAACATTTTAATTCAATGTTGCACGTTACATGTAATAACAGTACATTATGCATAATTACAAGTAAGCCTAAACACATGTAGTTAATTATTATTACTCAGTACTTATTTGTGCAATTACACTGTAGCTGCATTACCATAAAATAAAGTGTAACCGATTTTTCTTTCAATATACTAAAGATAAATGCAACTGGAGGGATAATTTAATGTCCTTTTTTTGTGGACTTGATTTTAATTATTTTTTAAGCAAACTGAAAATTCGGTAATCAGTGAGATCTGACAATGAAAATTCAATGCACTGATAATAACTGATTTTTTTTTTTTTTTTACTGTAATTACGAAATTAAGTACTTAAGGCATGTCATAAATGACTGAATAAATGCGATAAATAATTTGATGCATTTCAGTGATTTCTGTAGCGATGATTCTGTGCTAAACACGGGTGTTTGTCGGGGGTTAGATGGATACCTGCTCCAGAGGGATGTGTTTGACCAGGCCACTGACAACAGTGCGCGGGGCCGCGTCGCCCACATCCACCTGCTCAACGTAGAGAGAGTCGGCGTCAGGGTGCTTCTCTGCGCTGATGATGTGGCCCACCCGCAAATCCAGCCGGGACACGTCAACTTTTGCCTCTTCCTGGGAAGGCGCCGCTGGCTTCTTCTCACCTGGACCAAAAGCGCATCAGAATGTGTCTTTCAGATATTTTTTAGTTTGTAAATCGAAACGGAATTGCTAAATTGTGAATCATCAAATAACACACCATAAATATCTGTAAAAAGCACAAGCTGTGTATGTACTGCTGTTACAGACATTGCATCAACCTCAGCACACTGTGTCATTCTGGGATTTTATTACAGTACATGTCCATCCTGAGGAAATGTGCCTTTAGTTTGTGAGGTGATTTTAATGCAGCTCTTTGATAGATATTTTTAGCTTGTGCACATTGTTCCCCAGGGAGCTGTTGGGACACTTTTCAAGCCATGTAAATTATCCAGGCTTGTAATTTCTATTCTGTTTCCGAGCTTTTCCCGAAACAACTCTGCCAACAAAGGCTTCAGTATGGCGTTTGTTTCTAATCACACCAGTCATTTGAAAAAATCTACAACTTTATCACTGCTAGGGTTAGGGGGGGTCAGGGGACACTGTTTTGGATCACCACTTCACCTTGCAAATCTTGAAATGAAATGGCTAGTCTATACAAGCGCTACAGTTCAAAAGTTTGGGGTCAGTGAAATTACTTTAAATAATAAAATTAATACTTTTATTCAGCAAGGATCCTTTTATCAAGTGACAGTAAAAACGTACATTGATTCTTTAAAAAAAAAATTACAAAATACAAAATGCATGAAAAATATTAAGCTGTTTTCAACATTGATAATAATCAGAAATGTTTCTTGAGCAGCAAATCATCATATTAGAATGATTTTTGAAGGATCATGTGACACTGGAGTAATGATGCTGAAAATTCAGCTTTGATCACAGGAATACATTTTTGGGAGAGGACTAGGGATTTTAATCAATTAATTTTAATTTTAGTAGCACAATATTTACTAATAATTAGTTTATTACAAATAAAATTATACAATTAAAGAAATATTTTATTTACCCTAAACATTAGGCTTTGGGTAATTAAAATTGTCAATGAAATCAGTTTACAAGTCAAGTCATCCTCATTTATTTAGCGCTTTTAACAATGTAGATTGTTTCAAAGCAGCTTTTTACAGAGATAAACATATATAATTTAAGGTAACAGAGATTGGTTTGGTTTTATAGTGGTTCTTGAATAATGTTATTTCCAGCTAAAGTTAGTTTTGATTGATTCACTTCCGTCGAAATGGTCATTTGTTATTAAATTAGGGGCCGCTAAGATAACACCGTTCTCTCTAAAGAGACTTTAAACGCATTTACAGATGACCTAAATGACCTTTCTTACCGTTAAAAAGGCATTTTGGTTTCAAAGGTTTAACGTTTTTGACTGTAAACTGTATTTATTTTATACAGCCATTTGATGTATTAAAAAATGTTCATGCCAGTTTCATATCAATTTTATCTAACATATCTCTTGTTTAATGTTTGACTTTAACGCTTGAAAGTGTCACAGAAATCCACCAAAATGCATTTTATTTGTGGAAAGTCCCAGTAACGTTTTATTTTGTCCATAATTATTCACTTTCACGGAGCAATGCGGCCTGGTTAAACCCTCTTTACTTTCTCAGAACACCTTTTAAATTACACGTCAAGTTGTCAACAGCTGTTAAATATGCTTTTTATTCCAAACCTTTAAAGAGGAAAAAACGAGTGTAGTAGACGACCCTTCACTTTTGTATGCAGACCCTGTATATAATTAATTCAACCACAGGCTTTTGTGGTTTTTATGATTTCAATTGTGATTTTGATTAATCACACAGCCCTAATTTAAGTCTAGAAGAAAATGTGCCAAGATTCCTCCAAGTCTTCTAAATGTGACGAGCCATATAGCACTGCCATGAAAGAGATGTGCATGAAATACAGGTGCAAGAGAGGCTTTCATCCACACCGAAACACAGCATTCATCACATCAACATTGAAGGAGGAGAGGCATATCTGAGAATTATTAAACTGCTTTTGACATCTGGCCCACAGGAATGTCAGAAAAGCACTCAAGTTAACTTGTTTTTCCTCAGCCCAATAATGCACAAACATGATCTGCGATTTTTGTACTTAGATACAGTATGAACAGAGTGTTCCCAAGTTGGAGGGATTAAAGTGATTTGAAATGAAAATCATTTTCATAATAAATAACCATGAAAGGAAATCTGATTCATTTCATATGCTCTGCTCTTTAGGATACGAATACTAAATGAAATATAACAACCCGAAGACAATCGTGACGTCTTTAAATCTGGTTTGCCTTCAGATCAGGTTGTAACCCAAATGAGTTTGAGCTGCATCCACAGCTAACATTTGCTCATGGCCTCTTCTCAAACTGTGCAAATGCATACACGCCATTATTGATGACACTGATATACCCTGACAACATCTCATCTGACCGCAGATGCTGAATCAGCTGAAACGCGCTTTTCCCAGGCACTCTTTACTTAAACTGTGTCTGACAGGAGAGTTAACAGCTTTTCATGCACGTCTTTCAAAACAATAAGCCTTGCATCAGAAAATCACGTTTGTCATCGTTTCTTTGACTGCACAGTCCGCGACCCATCAGTTGAGAAACACTGGTGTAAATCATTCACATGTTCCCCAAAAATTTAATTCACCCCAAGACACGACAGCCTACCTTTAATAATTAGCCATATTTATGGCCCTCTTATAGACACTTTCATCGGTAACACTGGCGGTGTCATTGGCCTAAACCAAACCTAATCCTAAACCTAATTAATATTGCTAAGTAACTTCACCGATTTGCGACCCGCCTTGTATTGTAAACAATGTTTTATACTCCGCATTACCAGTACTGAGAAAATCACGTTTATTTGTCAGAAAAGTCCATCGTGTGACGCAAAACCTAGTTCCAGGGCTTTCGTGAAAACTACAGATTAACACATTTTTGTATCCCTGTGCACGGACAGTCGGATCGACAAGAGGGTTAATATTAACAGAACCGTTATTGTTTAGCAATAGCACTAAAAATTATGCTGTTCTCTGTCTACTCTTTGAACAACATTATGGTAAAAATAGAAGCTTTCTTACCTGTACTGGCAGAACTGACAAAATGGCCATTTCTTTCAGTTTTTCCCCTCTGTTTGGCATAAAACACTGTGTTTGTGGTCATCCAGTTTGAAGTTGACTATAAAACACGGAGGTTTTTCAGATTTTCCATTGTGGCGGTATATTTACGATTCTTTGCAGCTTTTAACTTAGACGCTGCCAACAACGTGCTGGATCCTTCACTGGAAACCAATAGTTACTCACTCCTGCTAAACGTTCACTTTTTGAATTCTTTCAACACCGTTATGACTCAAAGTTTGCTAAGTAGTATGTCCTACTAAAGCAAGGCATTATTTGACTGGTAAGCGTATCCATAGCAGATTGAAGGGAGTGGCCTTGGATGCCAACATGCCCAAGTGCATTGTGGATGTTGAAGTTTTCCTACCAATTTGGCAAAAAGGAAGTCAACAGCCTCTTTTCTCTGTTTTCTCTATTCGGGTAAACACCGAAAAAAAAAAAAAGCCTTTCTACTGTATAAGGCGCCATTTTATTGAAAGCCCATTTTGCCCAAGTATTCCTTTAAATATATAATTACACCGCAACACCTTAAAATAAAGCTCTGACATCGCAAACGTTTTGGATGGTGTTGCAAATGAATCAACAGCAATTGCTGGAAACTTTGCCACTGCAGAGATGAACTGTTATAAAAAGAAATGTCATACTAATAGTCTCAAAAGTATGCTTACCCTTCTTCTCGGCTTTCATCTTTTTCGTGTCATCGTTGTTTTTGGCAGGCGGTGTTTTTGTGGTGGGAGCAGAAGGGGCTACTGGGGCAGGTGGCTCCGCGGCTGTCGGTTTAGAGACACACTGGATGCTGGGCTCCGCTGAAGGCATGGCCACCTCTTTCACTGCGAAAAAAAATTATTTGACTTTTTTATCAATAGAAAAACAATCCCAAATACTCACAACAAGGTGAAGGTTTGTTTACTAATTTGAAGGAACTATATTAACACTCATCTTGCACTGCACAGATTTGTATCCACTCAAATGCTCTCAAGAATGAGAATGTCCCTCCCTCTAATACCACCTGTAACTAACTACGAATATAACCAGGAACAGCACAAAGTCTGGCTAACTTTTTCATATTTTATTTTTAACATTAGTTCTGTGTTTAGGAGTTTCTGACCACCCAGCAGGCATCATTGATGTTTAAATGTGGGTGGTCATGTGTTAATGGGTTTAATTCTGGACTGTAGAAAGTTTTGAAATCTAAAAGCAGTATGTTTAGAAAACAGTATGTTTTCAAGTACAGCATCTTAGTACTTCATTATTTCAAGAACATCAGCAAGAACATAGTGTGTTATGTGATATTATACCTCCTCTGCTTCTTTCCATTTCAAAAAGTTGTTTCTTCAGGTCCTCAATGTCCATCTTGAGCTTGGCGTTCTCGACCATCAGTTTCTTCTCCTCTTTCACTGTGGCCTGCACAACTACACAAAACAACATTTATTAGAACAAGACAAACACACATCAATTCAGCAGTGACAAATAAGGATGCAGTCCTGTTTAAAATATTATTAAAGGGATAGCTCACCCAAAAATGAAAATTCTGTCATCATTTACTGACCCTCAAGTTGTTCAAACCCTGTATTGATTTCTCTTTTTTCTGCTGAAAACAAAAAATATATTTTGAAGAATGTTGGTAACGAAACAGGTCCATGGCCCATTGACTTCAATAGCATGGAAAAAAATACTATGGAAGTCAATGGGGCCCATCACCTGTTTGGTTACCGACATTCTTCAAAATATATTTTTTTGTGTTCAGCAGAAAAAAAGAGAAATTCATACACATACTTAAGGGTGAGTAAATTATGACAGAGTTCTCTTACGAGAGCTTCTCTCGTATTGGGTAAGTTGCTTACGCTATGGGTAAAGTCATCTTTTCTCGAGATATTGAAGACAAAAAATTATCCTAATTTTTCCATTTATTGTCAACGCAGTGCAGCAGCTAGCAGACCTAGAGCAGGCAGTCTTGCATGCTCATTGGCCGCCCTGCGGCAACTGCAGCAGCCTACCACTGAGCCTTGCACGTGACGTCACGCCCAATGAGGGTGCCCGCGCCCTTTACGTGTCACAGCCCGCCAAAAGGGGTGTGGTTTAGCGTATAAAAGTCAGGCTCGGTAGGCAGCTCACTGATTTTCATCTCTTCAGCGAAGCTCTTCGCATCACTGGACTCTGAGAGAAGCCGCCGCTGCCGTCGAAACCAGCGACCAGCACGCAGAGGAAAGCACCTGAGGAAGCTTATGCGGAGCTTATGCGCCTCCTGTCGATGGCCGTCGACCAACTCGGACTGGACTGGTCACCGCCGAAGGAGCCCGGGCCCAACAGGCTCGACGGCTGTTTTCTGCACAGCCGCCGCCCACCGCCCGTTTCCAGATCGGCACCATTTCTGCCTGAGCTTCATGCTGAGCTAGCTAAATCGTGGAATGCACCATTCTCCGCAAGACTCCACTCACATGTCTCCTCGACGCTCTCCCAAGTGGACGGCACCGCCGAGAAGGGGTATAAAGCTATTCCCCCAGTGGAGGAGGAGGTCGCAGCGCACCTTTGCCCGCCCTCTACAAGATGACGCTCAAAGTCTGCCCTCCCGTCCAAAGCCTGCAGGACCACATCAGCTTTTGTCGGCCGCGAGTTTACAGCCGCCGGACAGGCTGCTTTCACCCTGCACTCGATGGCTGTGCTTCAGATCCTTCAAGCTGATCTCCGCGTATGGGACGAGAAAAGCAAGTACCCAGCCACCATCACGGATTTGAGGAGCGCGACGGATCTTTCCCTTCGTGCTACGAAATCCGCGGCTCAGGGAGATGAATGGCTTCGCTTACCGTCACAGAGAGGCACCTCTGGTTGACGCTTGCTGACATGAGGGAATCCGAGCGCGCTACGTTTCTCAACACGCCGCTCTCTCCTACTGGTCTCTTCGGCCCAGCGGTAAACGGGATCGTCGACCGCTTCTCCGAAGTGCAGAAGACCACACAGGCCATGACCCTCTTCTTGCCTCGACGCTCTAGCTCTGCTGCAGGTCGCCCACGTGACCAGCCGCCTGCACAAAGCTCTAACCAGCGTCTAACTCAGCCCCAGCCTTCGCAGCGACGACAGGGCAGCCGCCCTAGATCGCGCTCGTCCAGCCGCCACAGGCTGCCTCCCCCATGGGGACCCCGCCCTAGGATTGCGCTGAAACCTGAGAACGCAAAGTCCTCCTAGCAACAGCAGAGAGGAAAAGACGGTTGGGTCTCGCCGCTGCCGGACCGCCGTCAAAGTGTCTCGTCCTGTCAGTCCCCTCAGAGAAGGCTACTGCAGTAGTGTATTTAGCAGCCAACGAGTCGGCAATACAGCCCGCTCACCTGCACACAACCGCCGTTTTTACGGCAACCCAGAGAAATCTCAAATAGAGTATAATGTCTGGTTATCCGGTCAAAATGAAATGGCTCCGCTCGCACACAATATCATCACAAAATGTTCCCCATTCCAAGCAATCAGGACGTCACAAGTGATACAGTCAGCCACCGCTGTCAGCGAGCCGCCGTTCCCGAGATCCGAGGGTGCGCACGCCACGCACACACCTCCGGTTCAGTTTCCCGAGCCAACAAAGTGCGGCGATCGGGACCCGGAGTCCATTCTGCCCCTAGCTGTACATGTAAAAGCATGGGAGGCTATTCCAGGGGTATCAGAATGGGTGCTGAGCACAATAAGACAGGGCTATTCACTTCAGTTCGCTCGCCATCCCCCTCGCTTTCGAGCACGGACCGAGACGAAAGTGAAAGCGGAAGTAGCGATCTACTCCGTGCAGAAATAGCCAAACTGCTGTGCAAAGGGGCTATAGAACCAGTACCTCCTCCTCTGAGCGAGTCAGGCTTTTACAGCCGCTATTTTCTCGTACCCAAGAAGGACGGAGCTCTAAGACCTATCTTAGATCTGAGATATTTGAACAAAGCTCTCACGAGAAGGCCGTTCAAAATGCTCACGACCAGACAAATTCTCGCGCAAATTCGCCCGAGGGACTGGTTTATTTCTCTCGATCTGAAAGATGCATACTTTCAGATTCCGATAATACCACGTCACAGGTCATTCTTGAGATTCGCCTTCGACGGTCGGGTATATCAATACACCGTCCTCCCGTTTGGTCTGTCTTTAGCACCCCGTACATTCACGAAGTACATGGACGCGGATCTCGCCCCCTTGAGAGAACAGGGCATGCGAATTCTGAACTATTTGGACGATTGGCTGATTTTAGCACAGTCAGAGATAGAACTCTTATCTCACAGAACAGTGCTCCTCAGTCATCTGGAAAGCCTGGGTCTCACGGTCAACTGGACCAAGAGCTCATTACTGCCCAGTCAGTCAGTTTCCTTTCTAGGAATAGAACTGGACTCTGTGGCTATGACGGCCCGTTTATCGACACAGCGCACGCGCTGTGTCCGACACCTGGCCGCATCTTTCCAGAAGGGCAGCATCGCTCCTCTGAAAACATTCCAGAGGATGCTGGGCTGTATGGCATGAGCTGCAGCAGTGCTTCAGCTGGGCCTGCTGCGCATGCGTCCGATACAACGCTGGTTGAACACCCGAGTGCCTCACCGGGCTTGGGTTTTCGGCCGCAAACAGATCAGAGTGACTCAGAGCTGCGTTTCAGCTCTGCAGCCCTGGTTAGTGGCCGACTGGTACCAGCAGGGGGTGACAATGGGAGCTGTCTCACACCGAAAGGTCATCTCGACGGACGCCTCCAACTTAGGCTGGGGCGCTCTCTTCGAGGGCAGACCGGTCTTTGGCCTGTGGTCAGACCGAGAGAAACACTTCCACATAAACTGTCTGGAGATGATAACGGTCGAGAACGCGCTCAAGCGCTTCATCCTGTTTATACGGGACCACCATGTGCTAGTCTGCTCGGACAACATGTCTGTGGTGTCCTACATAAACCGTCAGGGCGGTGTCAGATCCAGGAGTCTCTGCTATCTGACAGAACGCCTTCTCGTATGGTCTCAGCACCTCCTGCGCTCGCTGAGAGCCGCGCATGTGCCAGGCCATCTGAACGACGGCCCAGACAAACTGTCAAGGAACTACGTTGCCCCAGGGGAATGGTCCCTGCACCCCCAAACAGTCCAGTTACCATGGCGCCTTTTCGGCAAAGCAAAAGTCGACCTGTTTTTGTCAAAAGACAACGCTCATTGCCCAATGTTCTTTTCAAAGAACGAGGACGCGCTGGCCCAAATCTGGCCCAGCCTCCCTCTCTATGCTTTCCCTACGGTCTCTCTGTTACCACAGGTAATCAAGAGGATCAGGGAAACGCGCCACTCGGTGCTCCTTATAGCCCCGCGATGGGAGAATCAAGTCTGGTTCCCGGAGCTGACGCGGCTGTCACACACAGCCCCTTGGCCGATTCCGGTGAGGAGGGATCTCCTCTCTCAAGTCTGCGGCTCAATCTGGCATCCCCATCCAGAGCGCTGGTCTCTGCATGTATGGTTAATCAATGGATACCCATTGTCTTGCCAGAAGGAGTGATGAACCCGATTACGCAATCCAGAGCTCCCTCTACGAGGCGGCTCTACGTGTCTAAATGGTCTGTGTTCTCCAAATGGTGTGCCCATAGAAATCTGGACCCACGGACATGTGGGGTATCGTGGTTGCTTAGTTTCCTTCAAGAGCTGTTGGATAAGGGCAGGTCCCCATCCACGCTTAAAGTATATGTGGCGGCCGTTGCAGCGTTCGCTGAGTCGACGCGCGGTCGGTCAATAGGAAGGAACGAGCTTGTTATCCGCTTCCTTAGAGGAGCCAAGAGGATGAATCCCCCGCGACCCCCGTCGGTTCTCATGTGGGATCTTTCCTTGGTCCTAGAGGCCCTGAAAGCATTCCCCTTTGAACCACTAGACTCCGTGGACCTAAAGTACCTCTCGCTCAAAAACGTTTTTCTGACAGCTCTGTCATCAGTTAAACATGTGGGGGATTTGCACGCGCTGTCTGTTAGCGCTGCGTGTCTTGAGTTTGGACCAAATGACTCTAAAGTCATCCTTAAACCAAGGCATGGCTATGTCCCTAAGGTGATAGGCACTCCCTTCAGAGCGCAGGTCATTTCTCTATCGGCTCTGCCAGCATCCGATAATGAGAGTGATGTTAATCTCCTCTGCCCTGTCAGGGCTTTGAGGGCTTACATTACGCGCTCCGCCCCTTTCAGGCGCTCGGAGCAGCTCTTTGTTTCGTTTGGTGGGTGCACCAAAGGTCTCGCCGCCTCGAAACAGAGCCTGTCCAGATGGATAGTGGATGCTATTGCATCTGCTTATGTGTCCAAAGGTCTGCAATGCCCGTTGGGCGTCAGGGCTCATTAAACTAGAGGCGTGGCCTCGTCGTGGGCTTGGTCCAGCGGGATTTCCATCCACGACATTTGTGACGCGGCAGGCTGGGCCTCCCCGTCTACATTTGTTAGGTTTTATAACCTGGAAGTTCCCGCCCTGCAGGCTAGACTTCTGTCAGTATGAGTGGTGTATATGTTCTGCCCAGATCTGATCATGCGCAGACTAATCTCATGTGACCTTAGCTCTCCTGGTTGAGCTGCACTGTATGGTGAAGGTTTATATAGACCGGCAACGCCGCTCTGTATGCCCTACATATGTGCTTATGAACATGTGCTGGCCCGCGCTGCTGGCCGCCTGTTTCCCACTTATCTATGTTCCCCGGGATTCCCTGGGACTCATGAAGTGGATGCTTGGCGCGCACGGCGTTGACAATGGGTTCCCGTAGCGTAAGCAACTTACGCAATACGAGAGAACCTCTCGTAAGAGAACGTACTCGTTACATACGTAACCTCAGTTCTCTTTAGAAGAGGGAACGAGTATTGCGTAACCCGACTGTGCTAGCGCCACGAGCGATTTTCGCTTCAGTCGATGAAAACCAGTGAGCTGCCTACCGAGCATGACTTTTATACGCTAAACCACACCCATTTTGGTGGGCTGTGACGCGTGAAGGGCGCTGGCGCCCTCATTGGGCGTGACGTCACGTGTGAGGCTCAGTGCTAGGCTGCTGCAGTTGCCGCAGGGCAGCCAATGAGCACGTAAGACTGCCTGCTCTAGGTCTGCTAGCTGCTGCACTGCGTTGACAATAAATGGAAAAATTAGGATCATTTTTTGGCTTCAATATCTCGAGAAAAGATGACTTTACCCGTAGCGTAAGCAACTTACGCAATACTCGTTCCCTCTTCTAGAGAGAACCGAGGTTACGTGTGTAACGAGTACGTTTTCATTTGTGGGAGAACTATTCCTTTTATATAGGAAATGTCCACTAAATCAAAGTGTCTGTGCTTTAAGCAACACACAAAGGCATTTTATTTTTTACCGTTCAAAAGTTTGGGGTCGGTAAGACTTTTTTTTCATGTTTTTGAAGTCTATTATACTCACCTAAGCTGCATTTATTTGAAAGAGAGAAAAAAATACAGTAATTTTAATATTACATTGAAGACTGGAGTAATGATGCTGATTTATTTAGTGTCACATGATCCTTCAGAAATCTTTCTAATATGATGATTTGCTGCTCAAGAAACATTTCTAATTATTATCAAAGTTGAAAATAGTGGCGCTGCTTAATATTTTTATGGAAATCATGATACATTTATTTTCAGCATTCTTTGCATAAGAGTAAAAAAAACAGCATTTCTTTGAAGTAATACATCTTTTGTAATATGTCTTTACTGTCACTTTTGATCAATTTAATCTGAATAAAAGTATACATTTCTATTTTAATATTTCTGCTTAACTTTTTTTTTTTGTAATAAATGTATGAAACCTCCATGAAAGCAAATGTTGGCGCTTGCATTTTGAACTAGATTTTTAAGATGTTCCCTCTCTTTCTACTTTTCATCCTCTCTGGCATTTGTATTTCTCATTGACCCGTGATGAACACACATGCACGCCTCATGCATCCGCTTACTGGCTTTCTCTTTCAGCAGCTGGACCTGCTGCTTGAGGTATTCGATGAGCTGCTCAGCCTCCGCAGCCTTCTGTTCCAGTCTCATGAGTGAGGGTGTGTGGCCAGACATCCTGAAAAGGGATCGTACCAGGAACCTGGAAAAACGAGCCAAAGGGAAAGATCAAACGCGGTAGGAACTCTTAGTCACTCATAAACATGCTTAAAAAAAAAAAAAAAGATCCTCTGGGACATCCTATCTGTGCTTGGGAACATGCGGCACTCGAGAGAGCATGACCTCTTTAAATGAGATCTTTCTGATCTTTGGCGCTCATAAACATGAGGTGTTTTGGCAAACTTTACACGGAGCTCTAATTTGTAATTTATACCAATATGAGGCCAACTTTCTGTCCTAATCCCCTTCCATGAAGGGGAATCATAATGAGACGTCTGACACCAGCCAGATGCTTAACAATAGATAGGCCAGACGCCAAACAACACGTGAAAACCTCATCAAAGAGTACATTCTCCATCCTAATCCCAGTGAACCGTGTTTTGAATTCTCACTTCTGTACCATTAGATTTGACCATTTGAATCGCCAAGTTGAAGTTCGTCAACAACCATATTCCCGAACAAGGAAGAGGATGGAAATCAAGCCATGTGGCTTCTAAATGTGTGTGTTCTCATATACACGATGAGACAAATCCTGCACCATTGCCTCACTGTCCTCTCGGCCCCTTGTAAAAAGGGAATTTTTACAAGGCGTAGGAAAAGAGAAGAACACATCATAACACATAGTGCAGGGTGGTGCTGGAAAACAACAGCTGGCGCGGGATGAAAACAGAGAGTTCAGATGAGGAAATTAGAAACACAAAAAAGCTGGAGTTGATAATATCGTGGATCAAAGTCTCTTGTTTTTGAAGTTCTTGAACTGCTTTAAATGGGCCTGTGGTGGAAGAATTTATGAGCTCCATGACAGGACTGTTTTCATTTGCATAACCCCTGAAAACGAGTCCCGGGGCCGAGCCGGAGCCCAAAACACTTCCAAAAACATTTCCAAAAAGCTCGGTTGTCACCGTTTTCCAATAATCCCCTTCAGCAGTGGTCACCGGCATCGCATGACAGCCAATAAATGAGAATGTAAGCCATGCAACGGATATATAATTTGTGAAACTCAACCAAAAAAAAAAAACCCAGACGTCATCTGTGAAAGGAACCATGAAAACATCAGAGCTCTTGAAGACATTTAAGGCCATGTGTTACATCCGACACCAGTGAACATTTACAGGAGCAGCTGTCACATTCATGCAAGTCTGAATGGCGAGGAGATAACGACCACGCACTTGTGCTGCACATTAGTCAGCGTTTCCATTGGCCACCAGCCCCAGTCATATCGCAATAAAGACTTAATTCTCTGTTACTCATCTTTAAGAAATACTAAACTATCGTAACTACTTGCATCCCACAGGAATGATTCTATGTAATAGTAGTTGTCCCTGAAATAATTGCATATTAGGAACCCAAAACAACTTTAATTTATGATTTATTACAATTATTATTATATACTTATTCAATTTATTTATGAAGTTTAAGGTTTGCAAAACCAACATATAACACCCATTTTAAGATAAAAGAACTGGAGTTTCATATTTAGATACACATCCATGACACTTAAGGTTTATAAAACGTCCATGCTATAAGTCACTTTACTGATTTGTAAAGTAGGAAATGTTTTATGCAACTGGACTCTATTACGTTAAACAAGATAAAGGCTTTCAGTCATATATATGTGGCCTGTGCAAAACACTGTATAATCATGCAATATGATAAGAATTATAGGAAACATTGCACTGTACATTTGCTAAATTAATTGCAATTATGTATTTGGTTACACTTTATTTGAATATGCCCATGTTGCAGTGTCAT
This sequence comes from Gila orcuttii, assembly GCA_026230005.1. Classification (NCBI taxonomy): domain Eukaryota; kingdom Metazoa; phylum Chordata; class Actinopteri; order Cypriniformes; family Leuciscidae; genus Gila; species Gila orcuttii. The sequence continues at coordinate 15,292,781 of JAPDVR010000002.1, read as the reverse complement.
CATATATTTAAGTACTAAGTAATAATAATTAACTACATGTAGGCCTACTTGGTAGGGAGTGGTTTAGGGTTAGTTGCATGCACCATTTATAGTACCACTACAGTAACTACTATAGTAACTACAAGTAACAGACACTGTAAAACAAAGTGTTACCATGTATTTTAACTTAAATGGTCGGATATACACAGAAAACAGTTAAAACATATTTTTTTATAAGTTGACTTGTTCAGAACAGGTGAATGAACTGGTTTGACAGACCATATGCAGCAAGTGAAAGTAAAGACAGAAAGCAAGAAAGAATTGTTGATTAAGAATTGTTCATGTTAAAAAACATTGGCTTAAATGTTAAGGTTACAAACAAAGAGAGGAAATAAAAATATACTTATTTTTATTACTGTTGTCATAAATTATGATAAACCAGTTTCACTTTTTAACCCTTCACAGCAGATTTCAACCCAAGGATGAACATTTAACCATAATGTGCCATAATATGATGTTTTTATGAGTAGTGGCATTCATACGGGAGGATCATCATGACTGATGATGACATTATTGTCTTTTTATAGATACAGTGCTGCTGATTGTCACTTCACATGTTAGTCCACACGGCATATTTGTACGTCTACACCTCTATAACTGAGAGTTGCATTCCTAATACATTACATAGACAAATAAACAAAACATTTATTCGTGCACTAGTACTCACATACAACTGCAAACGTATGTTTCTTTGCTTTAAAGCCACACGCTACACACACACTCTCCTCTCACTGGCGTCGACGGGTGATGACGCCACCGGTCACGCGTCGTTCAGCTGTTCGCTGGCGCGGGATAAATACGCCACGCGCTTCAGCTGTTTACAGTCTCCGGAAGACTTCACCGATCTCTCAAAATCACAAATATATACCTGTAATATTATCAATGGACACGTGAATCAAATGGAGCAGTCTTTCATTTCAGATAAACAGGTATGCTGCTGATTTTATTTTGCGTTTGCAATTCACAGTTCAAAGCGCCAGCAAGCATGCAGAAATCCATGTGTGTACAGTGTATTTCAATTACATATCGTCAAATGTTGGTTTAGTTTCTGTTGTAATCATGTAAATGACAAAATATTATGCTATGTTGTAAGATAAAACATACACGTTTTACAGTTATGATTAATCTAGGTTCTCCTGATATGTTGTAAGTAAATAGTTATGTTGTATTTAAAAAGAAAACATTATCCTGACTAATTTCAGAAATGACAAAGTAATGTACGAAAATCAATTAAAAGCATTCAGCTATATAACTGTATTCTGTGCTTCTTGTCAGTGTGTTTGTTGAGCATCAGGTGTCGTCATGAAGCCCCTCAGAGATGCTGAACTGGGGGCCTCCACCTTCTTTGCTTCTCCTCTTCCTCATGATGTGTGTGGCAGCAATGGACTTCCTCTCACCCCAAACTCCATCAAGATCCTGGGACGCTTCCAGATTCTCAAGACCATCACCCATCCCAGACTGTGCCAGTATGTGGACATCACCAGAGGGAAGCATGGTATGGTCATGGCTTTCTTGCTTTAGTGCACTGTGTTTCTCTCAAATATTCCCAAATGAGTAAATAATTGTAAATACAGTTTATTTCACAGATGTAACTTGAAAACAATGCGACTGCTCTCTCAGAATCTTTAAAAAATGTGTTGTTTTTTCTCGGAAGTGCTTGTTTTAGCAATAGTGTACCTTGTAAACCGTTTTGTTTCATAAATCATGATCTTTGCAACATTGCCACTGTTATTAAACTGAATTGAATCAACTGAATTGAGCTGAATAATGACAATATAGTCAGCTGCTTTATAACCTAAATTTAAGTATTTTTATTATTGATAAACTCACCATATTCACAGTTATTTTCCTGTTTATTACTGTAAATCTGCTTTGAAACTGCTATGTAAATGAAGTCATCCAATCATATTGGAGCTTTCCAGATCAAGAAAGTTTTGTGTGCAAAATTAATCAGATTTACAAGAAGGTTTCATTTGTTAACATTTAATGTATTAACTAACATGAACTAACTACGACGAGCAATACATTTGTTACTGTATTTATTAACGTTAGTTAATAAAAAAACAGCTGTTCATTGTTTGTTCATGTTACTTCACAGTGCATTAACTAATGTTAACAAATACAACTTTTGATTTGAATAATGTATTAGTAAATGTTGAAATTAACATTAACAAAGATTAATAAATGCTGTAGAAGTGCAGTTCATTATTAGTTCATGTTAACTAGTGTAGTTAACTAATATTAACTAATAAAACCTTATTGCAAAATGTTACCCAGATTGTTGTCATATAGTTAGCTGTCTATTGGACATCCTACTCTGCAGATATTACAATTAAAAGAAATATGTCATGGCACGTTTTTGCAAGTCATTAATTTGAAATGTTTTCCATTTCCTTTTAATGTCTCGTCAAGTCTGGTTTTGTTTTCTGGTGCTCTTCAGAGTTTTATTCTCTTTTATCCTAGTGATTTTTTATCTCTATGGTTTAATGGCATTGTTCGTGTGCGGAATCCTTCTGCGAGAATGATTCTTTTTTCTTTATTTGCTTTATGGCTGTTAGCTCAGTATTTATCATGCACAATGCACTTTGGTTCATGCATATGTCCCCTATGAGATCGATGCATGTGTATGCAAACACATGTGTTTGAAATCCTTATGACATTATGCAGATTTATTAGTGTTATAACTTTCTTTCATGTTTGAGAAATGACCTTGAATGCAGGTCATCATCTTGCTGGAGGGAATATTCATTTCTGAGGATATTGAAAATCAGTTTTTAAGTCTTTAGGGAAGAAGTTTTTAAGTTTTTTTTCCTTCTTCACTGTGCTGATTAAAATGGGAATAGTACACAATGATCTTGCACGCTTCTGAGCAGTTGCAGTTGTAAATTAAGTTTTTTTTTTTTTTTTTAAGATATTGTGACATTTTCTGGAAGTTTTTTAGTTGCATACTTGCATGCTGAATATTTGCACAAAAAAGTTTTTTTTTTTTTAGCAGTGCAATAGAAGAACTATTTTGGGTTTCCCAAATACCTTCTTTGAACAGTTCTTGAAAGATTCTTTTTTCTTTGTGGTAAGAACATTTTGATAATCTGAAGACCCCTTTTTTCCACTTTAAAGAACCTTTTGTGCAATGGAAAGATTCCATGGATGTTAAAAGTTCTTCATGGAACCATCAATGCCTTTAGTTTTAGATGTGAGCTGAACTGAGACGACGATGACATCACTATTGTCTGTAGAGCTTCTCTATTGCTGAATTGAACTTGTTTCATCCATGAACTTTAGACGGTTATTGAACAGAACAGAATCAACACTGAACTGACTTCAGCTAAACAATGGCACTATTTTCTTTTTAGAGCTGCTTTACAGCAGAATTGATGTTTGTTAGTTTGCATCATTAAATCATAATTTTCCTGTGTATCACTGTAAAGCTGTTTTGAAACAATTTGTATTGAATAAAGCACTATATAAATGAAGGTGAATCTTTTTTTTTTTACACTGTACATGTTTCTCCTGCGCATACAACCACTACGTATGTGTCATTTTTTTTCATTTTTGGGTGAACTATCCCAAAACACAAAATTATCATAAAGAAATTCTCACGTTAACCTAATACAGCAGACAATAGCAAGAAGGCATGTATTTCAGAGAATGTTTTTCCTGTGTTTGTTATCTTTGCAAGTACTTGCTTTAAACTCTTTGTTTTCTTGTTATTTTTCAGAACGGCTGGTTATTGTTGCTGAGCACTATGAAAAAAGCCTAAAAGATCTTCTGAAGCAGGGGAAACCAGTCAGGTAACAATCAAGACCAACTGAATAATGCACCTCGATGAACTCGCACAATTGTTCAAATGTTTGGGGTCATTTAAAAATATATATTTTGGATGGAAGTCTCACCAAGGCTGCTTTAATTTGCTAAAGCCATTACTCCAATGTCTTCAGTGTCACATGATCGTTCAGAAATCATTCTAATATGCCTATTTGCTGCATTTATTTTTATGTTATAATGAATTATTTGATGAATAGAAGGTTCCAAAGAACATATTTTATTTGAAATAGAAATCTTTTGTAACAATACTTTAATTCAGCATTTATTTGAAATAAAATGTCAACATAAATGTCCAAACTGTATTATCTTTTGATTCTATCACTGTATGCTCAGTCTGTACTGCCACGTTATTTTCTGAAAGGCATATTTGAACAGTTCATATTCTTCAGACTTAACTCAGTGACTAGTTATTATCAGTTTTATCATTTTGAATCTGTTCTACATTATCAGGTTAAAAGACCCATTGGTATTTGTGGCAGAGCTTTTTTTTGTTTGTTCTGAGATTCATTAGTGGTTTGTATCCTCTCATGTGGAAGCTATTGACACCGTTGTCAAATTCTTCGTGTGGACAGTTTTTGCAAAGCTTTTCTTTTTTCTGAAAGCATTTGATTGTTGTTTGTGTTATGGCTCACTCTATTATATATAATAACAATATGTTGTATTAATATTGACACAATTGGGACCAGAGTTTAAGAAAATAATGAATGTTAATATAGCAGGTGTAAATTGGGCCAATGTGACAGCAGTTCAAACTATTGCCATAGACTGAGCAAACGTTATACTAAAAATAACTGTAAAACAAGACGGAAGACAAAATAAACTGATTGAAACCAATAAAGCTTCACATTTTAGACAAAATATAAAATATCAAGAGACAATTTACAGTCAAACCGATCAGTCCAGGAATATTTCACTACTCCATTGAATAATCTGTTTAGTATATTCTTATATACAGTATACTGTAATGTATTCAGTATATAATAGAATATTAGGAACATGCTTCTCTTTATCCCGAACTCTCTATGAACTTTGTCTAATAGAAAAACATTAGGTACATCTACAGTACATAAGCACTTTATTCAAAACCCCGATTATAATAATTTATTAGTTTGACCATCCTTATATTTTAATTCCATATTGCTGATTCAGAATAAAGATTGATCTACTATTATCACATAGAATACAACTGTTAGGATGACACAAAGGTTTAAAGTTACATTTTTAGTCTGGTCTGCCTCAGCGGTCTAACAGTGTTCGTTAATGTCAAAATGATTGAGATGGCCAATCAAATCAAATTAGGCAGGGTTTTCTTTTCACAGAAGCAGAGCGTGAATTCCAGCGCAAAGCGTCAGTTTAATGCTTGTCAACCGTTTAAACTGTCAAAATGTTGACATACTACTGACATCCAGTGATGCAAACAATGTTAACATTAGTTAATGCATTGTGAACTAACATGAACATTTATATTAACAAAGGTTAATAAATTGCTCTGCTCATTGTTAGTTCAAAAGAAACCTTATTGTAATGTGTTACTGCTGTGTCTTTCACTTTCAGCTCTTTTTTCATGCATTATAAATAAGCACATAAATAGATGTAAAAGCAGCATTCCTAGCTAAACCAGTGCTATATTTCCAATAACTGAACAGCTCAGACTGCTCATATTCTGCCATCTACTGTCTAAATCAGACAGTTTATTTTTAATGTATGGCACTTAAATGAATTCAAAGGGCATTATACAGTATTTTGCCTTGCTATTTCTAATGTGTAGTATGGATTATGCCTTTTATTTGACTTCAGAGTGCCTCATTCAGTCAAACATGGCATATGTTAACGTGTATATCCATAATTACTTGCATTTATATATTACTTATATACATATTGAGTGATTGAATTTTAGTTTGACTTGTTTAGTTTAGGGACACTGACATCAGTAGAAAATGAAAGCCACTAGTAAGTTGTTTGAGACACTCTAAAAATGGACTCATTTTCAGATGTTCTTGTCTCTCTCTTAGTCCAGAGATGGTGCTTCACGTTGCCTATGAAGTGCTAGAAGGTTTGGAGTTCATGAATGAACATGGCATGGTTCACCGCGCCTTGTCTCCCAACAATGTTCTCTTGGATCGTGAGGTATGTGGAATCACGGAAGTGTTTTGACAAGTCATTGGCATGCTGCATGATGTAAAAATGTTTGGGTTGACCAAGTGTTCAAAACTATTTTATTTTATTTTATTTTATTTTTTATTTTTTTTATTTTTTTACTTTATTTAATTTTTTTATATAATTCTAAACTGTGATTACTGTTGCTCAAAAATGTAATAATAAAATTCATAGCTGTAGTATAAGAGCTTTATAAATAAACGGATAATTCTGATAAACTTATAACAGTAAGCCCAACAGATATTAACAATATGATTAAGTTTGTCAGAACGATCAGTTTCTTATTGATACCATACTTTGTCTTGCTTTCAACTCACTGTTTTCATGGAATGAAATGTTCTTTTTACAAACTCAACAGGGTAAAGTGAAGTTGGCCAAATTCGGCCTGTATCATATGACCGACCATGGAGCAGATGTTGACTTCCCTATTGGGTACGTCATTCAGCTATAATGTTTTCCATTTGTTTCCTGCTGTATCCTCATATTCCTCAAAATGAAACTCGCATGCTTTGGTGTCTATATAAGGGTACAGATAACATCTCAGCATCATTATAGCGGAGCAGAAAGTCAGGGCGAGCTTTAAATCTTGTCCGCCGTCTCTTTAAGATGCATTGTGGCTCTGAACCGAAGCCCCTGCTTTTCATGAAAAAAAAAGATCAATGGGTCACGCTGTGCTCTCATAATAAAGAAACATGAACTAACATTAGATGTGCATCATTGTGGCTCATCTTTGTTTTGATCAAAAGCAGATCCTGGATATCAAAGCGGCTTCCTTATGTGGCATCCTAAATCTGAGTGGCACGACCAGGAGCCCTCATGTTCTCTAAGGGGGCTGTCTTATAATATCCGGTTGTGATATGGGTTTTGTGGGACACATCTTTTGTTATCTTGCATCACACGGACCACATCTGCTCTCTGTGAGACCTTTCCAGCAACCGTGTCATCTATTCCTCTCTGTTTTCGTAGGTATCCATCTTACCTGCCTCCAGAGGTTATTGCCCAAGGCTGTTTGTATTCCAGCGACCCCTCGATCATTGAGGCCCCGCTTCCTTCAGGGCCCAAAACAGACGTTTGGTCTCTCGGGGTGCTTCTGTTTGAACTCTGTGTGGTACGCTCTCCGTTTTCATAGATTCAGCTCAACAAGCACTAAACGGAATTTTACATTAATGCAAATCATTTGTTTTTTACCCCCAGGATATGAATAATTTACGATGTTACATATATTGTATGCTTTATAAGCTTAGTTTCCCTAAGTTCCCTAAGTTTACATATTTATGCATAGACAGACAGACAGACAGACAGACAGACAGACAGACAGACTGACAGAAATATAGACAGATATATAGACAGACTGACAGAAATATAGACAGATATATATATAGATAGATAGATAGATAGATAGAAATATAGACAGACAGACATAGATAGATAGATAGATAGATAGATAGATAGATAGATAGATAGATAGATAGATAGATAGATAGATGGAAATATAGACAGATAGATAGATAGATAGATAGATAGATAGATAGATAGATAGATAGATAGATAGATAGATAGATAGATAGATAGATAGATAGATAGATAGATAGATAGATAGACAGACAGATAGATAGATAGTTTGTATTACATTCAGTATGCTCTTGGCATTTGTAATATGGAGTAGAACATTTGCTTACTGCAGAATTATTATCTTTCATTGGTCAGTTTCACTGAGTTTTTAACTGTGACCACAAAGATTCTATAACATTTACTTTTTGATATCATGTGACTTGTGTTGTCCAATAGGGAAGGCAGATTCTGCAGAACATTGATATTAGTGAGAGAATGAAATTCATCATCACCTTAGGTGAGTTCAGGTTTACATTACACTATTTATGTGTTCACATCACATTATTTTGCCCGTTGTCTGTTGTAATGAATTTCACCATTGGAATATCTCTGATTTTTTTTGCATCTTATTGTCTACAGGATGCATGGACGACATAATCACTGTTCTTGCTGAGGAACACGGGTGCTTGGATACTGTTAAGGTAAGTTTGCTAGTCTTAATGGATAGTTTTTCATCTTTGTACTTTACATTCCATTCAAAGCTAGATCTCAATTTGATTGTTTTTTCTCTGATCCTTTTACTGCAGAAAAGTACATAATAAGTGTCACAGTAAGATGTGGTTTATCTTAGTGGTTTCATCTTAAAGGGATTTTATTTTAAAAAGTTTACTTTGAAACCTCTCAGATAAACTCTTCTTAGCTTGACACTGAGCGCGCACTGGTCGTATAGCTAATGTTTTCCAAATGTCCTCATAAAACCTCATTTTCAGTGGAGTTTATAGCATGAATGACAGAAAGTGCTGATTTATCAGAGTTTGGCTGGGTTTGATGCTTTACTAATATTCTTGTCTCTGACTTTTTCCCCCAGGAGCTGCCTGAAAATGTGCAGGCTTTATTGAGGAAATGTCTGACGTTTCTCCCTTCAAAAAGGTAGCCTGTCCACATCCTTTATCATTTCTTTATTGAAATAAAAAACAACAACTCTCATCTTCCAAAGCTTTTCATGCAGTCAGAAGAGATGGTTTGGCAGTATGTCATTATACCATGAAATCTCATATCTCTTTTTATTTCTTGAACAAATACAAGGACTGTCTTGTTAGCGGTTATTCTTATAAATGACATAAAATTGCATTTTATTATTTTACTTCTTTCTTAGGGATGGGTAATATTATTATAAAATGTATGTTTTTCATTTGATACTCAAATGTGCATATAAATGGAATAAATATAAATAATAATAATTATATAAAATATATATATATATAATTATATATAAAAAATATTATATATATATATATTTTTAATACTCTATTTGAGATTTTAACAATAGTTACAATAATTTTTACAATGAAGATGCAAAAATGATGAACAAGTGTAGTACAGTAAGGATTGAGCTTTGTACACAACTGAGCGTCTTTCAACTTCCTTGTAAGGTAGAAAAACATGTTGCTAATGTTTAAAATGGAATGTATACCTCATGCTTACACATGGTGCAATCCACTATCCCTCTGTGTATACATTAGTGGTACATTTGCATCAGTTGAAACATTCCTTTCCTTGTAAAGAACATGTACACATTTAATATATCATCATCATTACAACATCTCTGCTCAGTGAACGTGGCATTGCACACATACCTCTAACAAAATATAACTCTACCAGCTCCCCTCCCTGTATCTAAAATATGCTCCTTAAACACATGTATTCATGCAATCTATAGTCTACTCGTGCATTTTAAACTTCATAAGATAATACAACTGATTATGAATACTAATAAAGAACAATAATACAGATACATAATATTAAATAATGAAATTATATTAAAAGATGAAATTTTAGTCTTCAACAAGTTTTAATGAATGCTCAATATCCTGTCCCCATCCCTACCTAAACAACATGGCAATAAAGAGAACTGAGTTAATATACCGTCTATAAGTGATCAGTAAAAAAAAAAAAAATAAATAAAATGTCTCTTGCTTATCAGATGTTGTTCCATGCGGAAGGCTGAAAAAAAAAAAAAATAATAAATCAATTAGGGGATTTTTTTTAATCTATAAATAAAAATAATGACAAGAATACAGATTTACAGGACAATTAACAATATAATAATAATACTAATATATATATTAGGCACCAATATAATAATTTTGGCTGATACCGATAACGATAATTCTTTATATTTGGAGTGTGTAGCAGAAGAGTAGACAAGCTATGGGACATACTATCACGTCATACCATTGCGTCTGTAATGGTTGCTCTCTGTCGTTTAGTTACACGCACCTGTCAGTTATCTTGTCAAAGATAAAATCCTCCACATTTCATTTCCTACCATATCGGAGAGAAATGCAGAAGCACGTTGATCTGCAGCCGCGGGTCTTTCATGCAGAGAACTCTCCTCATATGCATAAAGATGCATTTAAAAGTTAATTGCAAAACTAATCTTTATAAAAGTCCACATTGTTATTGTAGATGAAATATAACATGGATGACATTAAATAAATATTTTTCTATCAGGTAAACTTTGATTAGTCACTCAAACCTGTATCTAAACCTCTCACCGTCGGTCGCGCATATCCGCCATGTTTTGTAGTTTTTTTTTTTTTTACTTTTTTTACTGTTTGTAGTTCCTCCTCCAAAGTTGCGGGCACTATTACTCTTTAGAGTGTGCATGGATCCACACTTCGAAAATCTGCCGGAAATAGTAGAACATCCGGGGACTTCTGGCATACTCTTTTCAACATACTATGCTTTGGGACACACTTATTTTAATTTCACATACTGTTTAGGATTGATAGTATGAACATTGAGATATCTAAGATATCAGCCATTTTTAAATGGTATTTTTAACGATAACTTTAAAAATGAACAAATATCGTCCGATACTGATATGGTGACCGATATATATCGTGTGTGGTTATTCATTCATTCATTCATTCATTCATTCATTCATTCATTCATTCATTCATTCATTCATTCATTCATTCATTCATTCATTCATTCATTCATTCATTCATTCATTCATTCATTCATTCATTCATTCATTCATTCATTCATTCATTTAATTAATGTTTTTTGGATTGTAAACATTTTATATTTCACAAAGCCCTAGTTGTTTGCTTTGGTCTAACTAAATCGTCATGTTACTGGAAGTGATTTGCTATCTATTAATTATTAATAGATATGTGATTGTGAATAAACAGAGCAGGGCAAACTTATGCTTAATTAATATGAATAATTAGTGTCTTCACTAATTGTTCCTGTCTTTCAGAGCCACCCCAGCCGAGCTTCTGGGAGACTCCGTGTTTGAGAGCATGTCCTGTCAGTACACACCCTACCAGTGCCCCGTGTGTCTGTTTGCTGCCGCCCCACGCTGTGCACATTTAGAGCTTCCTGAGGACATCAGCGAACTCTGTAAAGGTCAACAGAACTCACACTAGAGACAAATGTTGAAAATCTTTTTAATGACTATAATAAGTAAATGCTAAATATAAGGTTAATGACTGTTCCGCTGTGTTTTTTAGATGATGGAGAGAACTACCTGGTAGAGAGAGGGATAGATGAGGTGTATCACCTGTGGTGTCTGGCAGGAGGAGACTTAGAGAAAGAGCTGACCAATCAAGAGATCATCCAGTCAAAACCTCCCGCCTGCACCCTTCCCAAGTACCCACACAGCTCTGATCCATTACTTACCTTTGCCATTATTTCAGGGTGCAGAATAAGACTTCTGTTTCAAGTAGCCGTTTGCATTTACCATTGTCGGATGTGTTTGTTCTTTAGGTTCATTTTGGAGGATGGCGAGTCTTTTGGTCAAGGCCGGGACAGAAGTTTTCTTCTGGATGACACAACTGTGACACTTTCTCTTTATCAGCTCAAAAAAGTTAGTGTGTTTGCTTGTATGGGCCATCAAATGTAATTTTTTTTTTTAACTATTTATTCTTTTAATTAACCTTTTTTTTTCCCCTAAAGCTCCTTTTTGTATTTGATGCTTTTCTCATTTAACACAATAATGACTTTACATTATCTTTTGGGGGTAATTTCTTAATTCTTGCCAAATTTGATGTGCGATTAATTCGATTAATTTATCGCCACATTGTGTAATTAATTAGATAAAGAAATGTAATCGCTTGACAGCTTTAATATATATATATATATATATATAAGCATCTAAACAGATTGTAAAATAGGCACTATGATTATATATTAGTCACATATTTGAGGTCTAAATAACTACATTTTCGCCTTAAAAACTCTTAAAACTACATTTCGTGACACAACAACAGTATTATTTTTAAAAAATACGGTGGATTTGCCCGACCGCCAAGATAGTCGCCACAAGTGGAATGATACAAGCGGTGAAACGGTTCCAGCGCTGATACTGGGTGAATATCACACGGCAGGAAAAGGTTCTCAGCCGATCAGATCCAAGAACCAGAAAGAATGTTGTATAAATGTATATATACATATATTATATGGTTAATTTTAAAGTAACAAAAGTCTGTCATTGTAGAGGCTGAAGGATGTTGCTGGAGAGACGTTCTATCCGTTATTAGAAGATGAGTAAGAAACGTTCTCTTGTTCATTATCTCTCAGTTTGTGTTCAGTATTCTGGTGTGTTTGGCAGCAGTCGGTGTCTGTCTGATGGAACAGAAATGTCCCGTGTGTCCCGCAGGCAATCCAGCCTGCCTCAGTCTAACAGCAGTAATGAACTGTCTGCCACCATCACACTGCCCCTCATTATCCGGGAGAGAGATACCGAGTACCAGCTCACCCGCATTGTCCTCTTCGACAGACTGCTCAAGGTCCTTTACACACACACTCACACACACACAGTTTCCGAAAATGACCATATAAGAATAGCTGATGAAATCACCTCATGATGGATGTCCACCCACAGGAAAAATGGTTCATAAAGGTTCTAAATTATGTGTTTTCCAAAAGTAGTTTTTTGAGGTTAGTTTTAGGGTTTAGGTTATTGACATTTTCATAAAGACAGTCATTTCATGTCATTAATGTTAATTTTTCTTTTTGGTCCTTTTGAAACCTTTTTTTGTTGATGATGATAGCTGAACCTTTTGTGTTGAGTAATAATTCATAGTAATAGACTTCATCAGCTCGTAAACTGAGTTTTAACACTGCTGCTATTACTATGAAATAAATTTACTGTAAAAAATAAAAATAAATAAATAAGTGCAGACAGCATAACTACCATGATGAACAAATGTTTTTACTGTTTAAATAATAACTCATTTTATTTTGCATAAAGAAAACTATTTCTAACTTCAGGATGTTATTTTTTTATGAAAATCAAACAGATTTTCTCCCCCATAAATCTCATTATTCTAATGCATTCAGAGTTGTTTTAAAATTCCCTTTATTCTGAATAATAATTTTCATTATTTTCATTGCTGTAATACAATGCTGATCATTAAAGCCAATACAGCAAATACTATGCTGTAGAATGTATACAGGTCCTTCTCAAAAAATTAGCATATTGTGATAAAGTTCATTATTTTCCATAATGTAATGTTAAAAATTAAACTTTCATATATTTTACATTCATTGCACACCAACTGAAATATTTCAGGTCTTTTATTGTTTTAATACTGATGATTTTGGCATACAGCTCATGAAAACCCAAAATTCCTCTCTCAAAAAATAAGCATATCATGAAAAGGATCTCTAAACGAGCTATTAACCTAATCATCTGAATCAACTAATTAACTCTAAACACCTGCAAAAGATTCCTGAGGCTTTTAAAAACTCCCAGCCTGTTTCATTACTCAAAACCGCAATCATGGGTAAGACTGCCGACCTGACTGCTGTCCAGAAGGCCATCATTGACACCCTCAAGCAAGAGGATAAGACAGAAAGAAATTTCTGAACAAATAGGCTGTTCCCAGAGTGCTGTATCAAGGCACCTCAGTGGGAAGTCTGTGGGAAGGAAAAAGTGTGGCAAAAAACGCTGCACAACGAGAAGAGGTGACCGGACCCTGAGGAAGATTGTGGAGAAGGACCGATTCCAGACCTTGGGGGACCTGCGGAAGCAGTGGACTGAGTCTGGAGTAGAAACATCCAGAGCCACCGTGCACAGGCGTGTGCAGGAAATGGGCTACAGGTGCCGCATTCCCCAGGTCAAGCCACTTTTGAACCAGAAACAGCGGCAGAAGCGCCTGACCTGGGCTACAGAGAAGCAGCACTGGACTGTTGCTCAGTTTTGCATGTCATTCGTAATGCAAGGTGCCAGAGTCTGGAGGAAGACTGGGGAGAAGGAAATGCCAAAATGCCTGAAGTCCAGTGTCAAGTACCCACAGTCAGTGATGGTCTGGGGTGCCATGTCAGCTGCTGGTGTTGGTGCACTGTGTTTTATCAAGGGCAGGGTCAATGCAGCTAGCTATCAGGAGATTTTGGAGCACTTCATGCTTCCATCTGCTGAAAAGCTTTATGGAGATGAAGATTTCATTTTTCAGCACGACCTGGCACCTGCTCACAGTGCCAAAACCACTGGTAAATGGTTTACTGACCATGGTATTACTGTGCTCAATTGGCCTGCCAACTCTCCTGACCTGAACCCCATAGAGAATCTGTGGGATATTGTGAAGAGAAAGTTGAGAGACTCAAGACCCAACACTCTGGATGAGCTTAAGGCCGCTATCGAAGCATCCTGGGCCTCCATAACACCACAGCAGTGCCACAGGCTGATTTCCTCCATGCCACGCCGCATTGAAGCAGTCCTTTCTGCAAAAGGATTCCCGACCAAGTATTGACTATTGAGTGCATAACTGAACATAATTATTTGAAGGTTGACTTTTTCTTTTTTTTAATTAAAAACACTTTTTTTATTGGTCGGATGAAATATGCTAATTTATTGAGAATTTATTGGAATTTTGGGTTTTCATGAGCTGTATGCCAAAATCATCAGTATTAAAACAATAAAAGACCTCAAATATTTCAGTTGGTGTGCAATGAATCTAAAATATATGAAAGTTTAATTTTTATCATTACATTATGGAAAATAATGAACTTTATCACAATATGCTAATTTTTTGAGAAGGACCTGTATATGTATACATATTTATTTGTATGTATTTATGTATATATATACATTTACCATGATGTAGAAATATAATTTCTTTCTTTCTTTCTTTCTTTCTTTCTTTCTTTCTTTCTTTCTTTCTTTCTTTCTTTCTTTCTTTCTTTCTTTCTTTCTTTCTTTCTTTCTTTCTTTCTTTCTTTCTTTCTTTCTTTCTTTCTTTCTTTCTTTCTTTCTTTCTTTCTTTCTTTCTTTCTTTCTTTCTTTCTTTCTTTCTTTCTTTCACGACAGGTCTTATGAGATTCTCTGGTGTAATAATGGCATAAATATTTTGTGTTCATTTTTTTAGGGGTACCCCTACAAGAAGAACCAGGTCTGGAGGGAGGCGAGGGTTGATATTCCTCCTCTTCTGAGGGGTCTGGCCTGGGCAGCCTTACTGGGAGTTGAGGTACCAACAAATACTGCATTTTTCACCAAGGAACGGATTGTCGAGGAATATATTGTTGTTGTTCAGCAGTAGGCGTTTTACGACCTTTTCAACAGGAAACTTTGGATTTTTTTTTAGTTAAATCAAAATGTTGATGCATTTGCAGACTAAAAAAGTATGCTTGGCATTTTTTTGGTCATTAATGGACTATTGATTCCTGTGTTTGCATGATGTGTACAATCAAATGTTGACATCAATTCGATGCACATTTCACTTTTAAGCAATGACCTTTTCCATTGTATTAGGAAACATGCCTTTTAGTGCAACACTCCTTTTTTTATTCCCACATTCAAATCAGTATATATAACTCCCACAGGGGGATATCCAATCAAAATATGACGGCATCGATAAGGACACGCCCATCCCCACTGATAGACAGGTGAGAATCACTTCCATGTGTTTGATAGTCTATGCACTGATTGAGGTTATTGAAAAACTGAATAATTCATCAGCCTGTGGAATAATTCACTTTGTTTGCGGAGTTCCTGTCTTCACCTTTAAGCCTGGTTAAGATTTGACTATCCACTGCTGAATATTTCAAGCGATCCAGGAGCAAACAGCGCTGACGGAGACATGTCGCCCACCTCATCTGACTTCATTTAAGACTGCAGCTTTTGTGCATTAGAAGCTTTAGATGTTTGTTATCATTTGTGACACAGATTGAAGTGGACATCCCTCGCTGTCACCAGTACGATGAGCTGTTGTCGTCACCTCAGGGTCACGTCAAGTTTCGGCGGGTGCTCAAGGCCTGGGTGGTGTCTCATTCTGATCTGGTGTACTGGCAAGGTGATGGAGCAATAGTTGGGTGGGGTCATATGCACGGTTTCCTCTTTCTGCCACTAGATGGCAGCAAAGCCTCGCAGCGTTTCATTTGGAACAGGCATCTTTACTTTCTGGTGGCCTTAGGTTCTTACTATCTGACAAAGATAACAGATCAAATCAAGTGTGTGCGCTGATGTGATTTATTAATGTCTGTGTGGGTGAGTCTCACAACCTGTCGAGAACATCTCTGGGTCATATTTCATCCTGATGCAAAGAAAAATAATCAGAAATGATCCTTTCCATATCTTAAATATAATGATAATTAAGCTCATTTTAGGACCATTAGGTGTTTTTTATTGTGGCATTTTTATCATTACAATTATAATTATCACGATATTTTATCAAATTATCATGATGTTTTATTTTAGTTTAAATTATAACTAATTTTATTTTGCATAAACAAAATTTGCTCTATCTTCAGGATGTTATTTTTATTAGAAATAAACTCTAGAAGAGTGTAATGCATTCTTTTTCACCCTACAATTCAAAGGAAAATATTATATTTTCCATGAAGAAAATTAAGCTTATTTTTTACTGTGGCATTTATTATCATTACAATTAAGAATTGTTCCCCCCAAATAATTCTTATAATGAGATGTAATTTATCATTAAAAAGAAAATGTGCAGTTTGCTGTTTATTTGCAGTTCCCTTTATTCAGAAAAATTATTGTCATATTTTTATTACTGTAATACAATGCTGATTTTCATAAGAATCATTAAAGGCGATACAACAAATATTGCCATGATTTATCAATCTAAATAATCTTTCTTATTTATTTAAAAATCTTTACTTTCCTAAAATAGAATTTATTTCAAAAAATATTTTTCTTATATGTGTGTGACCCTGGATCACAAAACCAGTCACATGTAGCACGGGTATATTTGTGGCAATAGCCAACAATACATTGTATGGGTCAAAATTATTGATTTTTCTTTTATGCCAAAAATCATTAGGATATTAAGTAAATATTATGTTCCATGAAGATTATTTTTTGTAAATTTCCTACTGTAAATATATAAAACATTTAGTTTTGTTAGTGAATGCAGCACAATCGCGAACATAAATGGACAACTTTAAAGGCAATTTTCTCAATATTCAGATTTTTTTGCACCCTCAGATTTTCAAATAGTTGTATCTCGGCCAATTATTGTCATATCCTAACAAACCATAAATCAATTGAAAGCTTATTTATTCATATATATGTATAAATCTCAATTTCATAAAATTGCTCCATGTGACTGGTTTTGTGGTCCAGGGTCTCATATAAAATTAAAAAAAAAAAAATATTAAGAAACATTTTATTGTGTTTTATTTAGGGTGAAATATGGCCCTGGCATGTTCTTGACAGGTCTAATGAGATTCCTTTGTTTATGTGTTGATGACTTTGTGTTTTTGCTTTAGGTTTGGATTCGCTTTGCGCCCCTTTCCTGTATCTAAACTTCAACAACGAAGGTAAGATTTCTGGGTGACACTTTACAATGGGGTCCATTAGTTATTTGTTACACTGTTTATTAATCTTTGTTAACCTTAGTTATTCATTGTTAGCTCAGGTCCATTAAATAATAAAAACAGATACAACTTTTAATTGTAATAATGTTTTAGTAAATGTTGAAATAAAAATGAACTAATATTAATAAATGCTTTCGAATTGTTTCATTGTTAATTCATGTTGTTAACCTATGTGTGTTACCACATTTTTATTTTTTTTAAAACATACTTCCTGATATTAATCTTAATTTCATTTTTTTTTTCTCCTAGCTATTGCATATGCATGCATGTCAGCCTTCATCCCCAAATATCTGTACAATTTCTTCTTGAAGGACAACTCGCATGTAATACAAGGTACAGTACTGGATTGAGAGCATGTGATTTACAGCGCAGGCTAAAAAAAAAAGTACCCACATTTTTGTATGTGCTTGCTTGTGTTGCAGTTGTTTCTTAAGAATCTTTTAAGTGTTTATGGCTGTTCCACTACAGTAATTACAGCCATAAACACATTTGGGCATGTTTGTTGTTGAGTTTTGGTAGCTCAGCTGTCAGCATTTCAGCAGCAGAATTGCTTTGTTTTCCTCTCTGACTGAGCTTTGAGCAAAGTGTTTTGTCCTGCCATGGGTATGATGTGGTAGAAGTGTTTCTGGCTGAAGTACGAACGCCTGAATGCTCGTATTCTTCACTTCTCCAGAATATCTGACGGTCTTCTCGCAGATGATTGCGTTCCACGACCCTGAGCTCGGCAACCACCTGAACGAGATTGGATTCATACCTGATGTAAGTGTCCTCCTGAGATAAATATTTCAAAAACAACATAAAATCACATTAAAATCAAATCAAACTCACTCTATATTATTGTTACATGCCCCATGACATCAGTATTTTAATTTTGTGGCTTTTAGTTCATTCCTGTTAGCTTTCAATGTCATCTCTAAGCTATTTTTCTCCTAAAAGAAGTGTTTCCATTGGCAGAGCGAAAAAGTAATGGGCAGTATTGTGTCTAAAATGTAATTTGAGTATTGTGTAATATTCAGTAACATTAACTTCCAATTGAACTGTTTAGAAATTTGTACAAATCCACGACCTTAAATATATATATTTTTTATTTATTTAGAAGATAGCAGTAGTTTATTTATTTATTTATTTATTTATTTATT
Source organism: Gila orcuttii (assembly GCA_026230005.1). NCBI lineage: Eukaryota > Metazoa > Chordata > Actinopteri > Cypriniformes > Leuciscidae > Gila > Gila orcuttii. The sequence continues at coordinate 15,274,221 of JAPDVR010000002.1, read as the reverse complement.
TGATATAAACAATAATATATTTATTTTAATAATGATAATAAAAATGTAATTATTTCATTATAATAATTGTTGTAATTGTAATAATGAAATTCTATTTTTATTAAAATCTTACTTGACTATTCCTATTATTACTACTTAATAACATTTAATAATTAAATTTTGTGAACAATTTTCTATCTTAATATTAATAGTAAATCATTTAATAAAATATTATCTTCTAGTTTCAGTTTGTTTTCTTTTTTCTAATTTATTTAGTTTTAGTAACTGTAGTCTCGTACAGTCATAAAAAACCTGGAAAAGTCCTGGAAATTTTCTTTGCAAATATCTATATAATAAAAAATATGTTTAATTCATAATATTGGTTAAACTAATTAAAATACTTAATGTTATGTTCTTTGTTGTTCTCTCTCTGGCAAGCTTGTACTTATTTTGTATGAAACCACACACAGTAGCTCGTCATCAATTTTAGTAAAGATATGCTGTTGTAAATTTGAACATGGATTTTTACTCTTATTTTACATTTACAGTACAGATGTTTTACTGAACGGTTAGTCCCGAATATTTGCCTCAAAAGCCATGCAAATTTATTGGTAAAAATGTATATGAGCAAGGGACCGATAGCTTTAGACAGGTCCGTCTTAATCTGTCTCTGGTATGAGCCCTGTTTTTTGACAGCAGATCCTTTCCCCGAGTGATTGAGTGCATCTATGCATTCAGGTCCTGTCACACATCAGATCTGCTGTGGGTTCTCTCATTGAGAGGGCGCTCACACACACAGCTAACCCTGAGATTTGAGCTTTGGCCAAGTTTTCCACAAGCACGCACGGACCGGAACATTCTGGGATTAACAAACTCCCTCTTTATTTTTTAAAATGCCGGGTTGATGTCTTTCTACACTGTCGGCACAGGTGACCTCGACAGACAAATCCACACACATCTCTATGATTGAGGGTCCAAATAAAAGATGAGTTGTGGGAATCAACACTGAACTGGTCTTTGATGCGAGAGGAGTGAACTGGTGTTCTGTTCAGCCTCTGAACAGCTGCTGTTATGGTTCGACTGTAAGAATGAAAAGAAAGACTCACGAGAGGATGTAACGGTTGCCGAGCTCTGAGAAGACCATTATATATGCTTAACCTTGCCAATTCCCAATGGATTTGATCTGGAAGTGTTTGTTTTCTTGTCAGCACAATCCCAATGTCACCTTGCGCTCTTTTAAAGGGGGCTATGTTAAAGGCATTTTACATTTTTCATTGGGAGAAGTTGGGCCAGAGAACAACTGCCTAGAATACCCTAACAACCATCTGCTCATGCCCTAGCAACCTGGAACACAGTGGTGTGTGTTATGCATGGGCAAACGCCAGTCTTCAGAAAAGTTTTGTGTAGATTCTTTTTGTCTGTAACCAGATGCTTTCGAGCAATGGCCGTTTCTTCCCATGGTTGACATTTTAATTTTCTCTGTAGTTGGGATAATATTTGATCTTGATTTGACTTATCTTGTTATTATCAAACTGTCTTTGAGGCATGTGTACATCTTGGCTGATATTAGTTGAGGATTTGGCTCAGTTCTGTAACGTCTGCATGAGCGCTATTATATTTGGCAGCGTAAGGCCTGAAATTCACAGCAAAGTGACCTAGTTCTGTGTCCTGCTTCATGTTGGCATTCTGATGATGTTGGATAGGCCCTTTTTCGCCAAAACTAACCACTATTATTTGTTTTTCTTTCAAAGCATCCATTGAAGTGCTCAAGCAAAATGTCAAACTCATCATTTTGGATCTAATTTGGTAATGTTTGTTATGATGTAATTAAAGGCGGCCTTCTCCCAGGTCACTTTCTGTAGATGACCATTAAGTTTGGGGTCAGTAAGACTTAATAAAATAATAAGAAGATGCATTACATGTTTTCCGATTTCGATTTTTCTCTCTCTCAAGATTTCAATGTTTTTCTGTTGTACCTTCTATTTATCAAAGAATTCTAAAAAAATTATATTGTGGTTCCACAAAAATATGAAGCAGCACAACTGTTTTCCACATTGATAATAATCAGAAATGTTTCTTGAGCAGCAAATCATCATATCAGAATGATTTCTGAAGGATCATGTGACACTGAAGACTGGAATAATGATGCTGAAAATTCAGCTTTACATCACAGGAATAAATTACATTTTAAAAGAGATTAAAATAGAAATCGGTCAAATTTGAAATAATATTTCACAATATTACTCAAAATAATGTAGGACACTTTTTACTTGTAACATAAGACATTTTGCATTATCAGGACCCACAAATAGTCCCTCATTACATTATTATACAATTATATTCAACATCACATAGTTTGTTTAATGTAGTACTGACACTAACATTTTTTCACACACAGTAATTTTCATTTAGGGTGAACAATACATATCGCCACTATCCACGATACATATTGTTGCATTTTTGTATTGCGATATTGCGATATATTGTTACACCCCTAGTAGCATGTATTGTATTGTATTATATTGGGTGTCAGGATGTCATTGTATTTGGTCCCATCATGCACAGCTCCTCGCCTCCTCTTAATTGGACTGTGATGTCTAGCAGCGGTCGGTCTGTCTCAGCTGGACATGAAGCTCTTCCCAGCAGGGAGAGTTGAGCTGAGCTGGCTAGACTGAAGCCTGTCTCACACTCGTCCTCTCGTTTCCTCCTGAACACCTCTGAGGCCCAGCCACCAATCAGTTGCTGAAATGGATTAAACATCCTACCCAACCGCAACCGAGCAGAACCATGGGAAAAGAGGCAGTGTTGGAACAGGTGCTGGAGGGAGACGCTGTTCATTACACTCCCACACACGTCCTCTGGTTTCACAGTGGGCTGCGGAGCAAAGGCCTGAATCGCAAATACAGGTTTCCTCTGATGAATTGAACAATAGCCGAGGTGTTTTATTGGGAATTATAAAAGGGCCCGTGCTGTTTATTCATATTAGTCACGTTGTTGCTCATGTAGAACCGGCTTTTGTGCAAGAGTGAACATTTTTTTCTTTCTGTTCCTTTCAGCTCTACGCGATCCCGTGGTTCCTTACAATGTTCACACGTAAGTATCAGTGGCTCATGTTGACTGCAGATCTGACGCACTGGGCAACGTTTAGCTATTTTCAGGATGCATAAATGATACTTAATGTTATCAAATAGGACCTTATTATAAAGTGTCATTTTTTTTTCCCTCCTGAAGTTGACTAGCAACATTCATTTGAAGATGGTTTATTCTACATGAAGGCTGAACAGTGTTGAGATGATCCAGATGGTAAAACTATAGAAGGACATATAACTAATTATAGTGTTTTTTAAAAGTGATTCACTCTGTAGTAATTTATGCTTTCGCATTTATTTTGGTTTGAAATATGAAATATGCGTTTATCTTCAAAGACATAATCAGAACATGAATTGTTCTCTTTCAGAGACTTGCATTTCCAAAACAATGAGCACTGATGGACTTATTATGCATTGTTTTATCAAAAATACTGTAATGTGCAGTAGCTAGTGGTAAAAATACACATAATAATACTGATAATAACAAAAATAACAACATATATGTTGTAATAATAGTTTTTTTATTAATAATACATATAGCAGATCTGATTTACATTAAACATGTAAAACTATACTTGTATAATTTAATAAAAAATTAAAATAACATTTCAAGATGCTCTGTTTCAGAGACTTGGTTTTTCTAAGCAATAAGCACTGATGGACTAATTGAGCATTGTTTCATCAAACATTACAGCAACTGCAGTATTTTGTGGTAAAAACATAATAATATTTTTCTATTCATATTTTATTGTTATTGCTACTATTTTTATAGTAGCACAATTAAGAGCACAATATTAACAGTGTGAAACTGTACTTATATAACTTAATTATGCTCTGTTGTCTTTTGATGAACACACAACATACAAAAAGTTTTTTTTTTATTATCAATTACATACAATGTCTTTTTAATAAACATGGATATTTCCTGTTTTGAGATCTGAAAATACACAATCTGGAATTACAAAAATACACAATATAGCAACAGCTATGATACAGTAGGCCTGTTGACCATATTAATGCACAGCTGTTACAGTGCAAAGGCTGCAAACTATACTCGCAATAAGTCATTTGTTGTCCCATTTCCTCCGCAGATGTGTTCCCCCTGCACAAGATCTTCCACCTGTGGGACACTCTGCTTTTGGGAAACTCCTCTTTCCCTTTTTGCATCGGTGTAGCTATTCTGCAGCAGCTGAGAGACCGTCTGCTGGCCAACGGCTTCAACGAATGCATACTGCTCTTCTCAGACCTGCCCGGTAAGAGTCAACGGTGCACACGCACAGAAAACATTTCATTTCCATATTCTTTTCTAGCATTTGAGTTGTTTCCCCCTAAAGTTCAACTGTAATATTACAAAAACAGTTGCGATTTAGTTTCTCATGACCATCTCCGACCCAACAATCCGTGGCTTGTTATGTGACTTCTATATGTAAATGACTTTTGTTAGGTTGAGCTAACCTCTGTGTACCAGTTTAGTTCAGACTTAGTTGTTGAATATTGAATAGGCATTGAAAGAGGCAGTTGTATGCTAATGGAAATTTGTGAATTACCTTTTTGCAGTATCATTTGCATAAATTTGCATTGCGAATTTGCGAATGAATATTTCTGCATTGAGCTTTTGGTTAAAGTGTATGCTAGAATTGTGTAGAACAGGTGCATTGTGTGTAAATCCACTTTATGCTGTTTAAACGCTGAGATTATACTTTTAGAAGAAAAGGTTCTATATAGAATCTTAAAGGACTCTATTGGGGCTTTCACAATGTGTATTAGGAACTCAGTTGTGGGAACTAGCCACCAGGGCAGTCCCCAGAGAACTACATTTTCCCCTAGGGCCATTTTCCTGGTTGTAGTAGTGACTCTGAAATAAAGTAAGCCGGCAGACAGCGGTGTCATTTAAGCGCGGCATTCAACAACGTCAACAACTGGATAATTTAGGACGTTGTGAATGGTTGAAGTGCCTGGACACTGTGTTTCATATATGGCATGCATTTGGCCAATCAGCACACACTTATTGTAATTCATTTTTATTTTGATTAAATGTTATGAATTAAACACCACTTAACATAATTTAACACAAAAAAATTATAATTTTGAACCGAAACTCATTTTTAACAATTTTTTTAAAAAATTGAGCGTTCATCCGAGTGGTCCAAGACCTTAGGACTTTTACCACGAATACACACTAAAGAATTGACTGGATTCGAGGAGTTTGTATGGTTGTAATAAAGAATTTAACAAATTCTTCCCTCACGGGTCAATTCGACCCCCTTAGGAATGAATGGAATGGGAGGAATGCTTCAGTATACATAGAAAAAACTAAAACAATGCTAAAACTTTAACAAAAAAGATTTTAAAATGTCTACATGTGTATCTGAATGCAGACTTAAGAGATACTGAAGAACTGACTTTAGGACCCAGCGGAACAGCTCATTTGCTCCATAAGTCCATCTAGTGGCAAAAGTCCTGAAATATCATGTTATATTATTTTTTTTCCACAAGAGGTCGGCAGAGACACCCAAATTGACCCAATGTGATTTTGAGCTGGTTATGCCTGTATTGGAAAGTTATTTTGAATTTAAGTTGAAAGAATGTGAGGAATGGGCTTAAATTATATTATGTATTGATAAAATCTAGTATTTTAATGGTACATATAAATAATAAAAAATCTCCAAAAAATGCATTACAAATATTATTCCAATTAAATTATATAAGCTTTTTGGACAAAAAAAGTATAATTTTAGGGCTTTGGGTTGTTACAGAATATGCAATCAATTAAGATATTTCTTCTTATATAGAACCTTTTTGAAATAAAGGGTTCTTTAAAATTGAGTCAAGAACCTCCTAGGGTTTTATATAGAACCCCATTTAACCATTTTTCGAGTGAAGTGCAACAAGGATGCTTCTAAATACACGTGTGGGTTTGCTGCAGTTGTTGTGGAGCCTTGGAAACAGCAAATAATACACACTTGTCTGTTTATACACACCTCTGTCAAACAGTGTGCTTTATTCCCTGTAAGCTTCCCGATGGCGGGGCTCAGTTGAGACTTGTTTGCTATGAGCTCAGGATAAGTTATGTTGCTTATGCCGCTCTTTCCCCGTGGTATGTGGGAAGAGGCAGCTGGCACCGGTGTGGCCTGTCGAGTGGCGTTCCGGCCGGGACACCGCGTGTTTCCTCTGGCATCTGCTTGCCACGATTCCCCGAGGTTGCTGTCAACACGGAGCTGTGCCTTGGCTGAAGTGATGGACGATGATTGAGTCTAATGTGAGGGAATTAGCTGGGAGCATTCACCGCTGCAGGAATGCTGATGGTGTGTACACTCAGTCACAATGCAGGGATTACTTCCCAAAATAATGTGAAAAATATCCGTTACCATGGCAATTGAAAGCAGGAGAATTCCTGAAACTTGTCACCGTATCTCTCGGGCCAAAACGCTCAAAACAAGGGTTAAAGAAAGCTTGTTTTGGTAGTGAGGTGTATGTATGTGTGTGTGTGTGTGTGTGTGTACTTGTAAAATCAAGTTAAAAAAAAAATAGCAGGAAATAAGCATTTAAATGTCTTGTTCTTATTTAAATGTCAATGGATATGCATGCTGGTCATACCTCCTGTTTTTTTCATCCAGTTTAGAGGATGTCTAGTCCACTTTAGTTTGTATACAATTGAATACATTTTTATGAATCTCATATATAAAATAAGTATATGTTATCATTTACTTACTGTCATGCTATTCCCAAAAATAAAAAATCTTTACCAATTTAAGTTGTTAGTTAAAGCAGTTAAAAATTATATTTTATGTTTTTTTTAACGTCAGTTTTTGGTGCAATTATATGTTTTTTCCACTTTACACACTTTAGTTTACACGTAAACAAATTTGACATTTCTGAAATCTTGTGCACTCACATTAGATAAAGACTCAAGTGGTTCAGTGTTGTTATTGTTCCAATTAAAACTTAAACTATTAAAAATTATTTTCAGTCTCAAATAAGATGTGAAAAAAATTGCCTTGGCAACTAACTGAAAGTAGTAAATTTACTAAAACTGAAATAATAATATAAATTAAAGCTGAATAGAAAAATAAAAAGTGGATAAAAATGACAAAAAGAACAAAAAAAAACTTAATCTAAAATTTAAATTAAAGCATATTAATAAATGCTCTAATAGTATATACATAATACTAAAAGAACATTGTCTCAGTCATATCAGTGGTGTTCAAAAAAGTAGTTTTATTAAGCATAAGCATATGACCAGTATGGAAGCTTGTTTCTGCCACGGAATAATAATAAAACATACAAAGAGTAATTGCGACTTTTGATGCCACAATTTTGACTATTTTTCTCGCAATTTTTCTGCAAGTTTATATCTTGCGATTCTGAGGGGGGAAAAGTCCCAATTGTGAGTTAAAAAGTCGCAATAACCTTTTCTATTTTATTCAGTAGCAGAAACCAGGCCAGCTTATTCCAGCATTTGACTAAGTTAATAACCTAAACCACCAGAGGACCTCACACTCACACGTTGACATGTCCCAGGGAATGCCTGTTTGTTAGGCTGTCCTTCTAGTGGAGGCCGCAAAGTAGGGGTGGGAATCTCTAGGCACCTCACGATTCGATTCGATTACGATTCAGAGGGCTGCGATTCGATGCTAAAGCGATTATCGATTATCTGAATCTTTTTGTGTGTGTGTCTGTGTGTGTGAATATAAATACTTTGCTTTAAAAGTACAAAGTAATGACCCATAAAGAATTAACGTACAATATATTTTATTAACATTGCAGAGAACCAACAGGAAAATAAATGTGTGCCTGAACTAGCAGCATACTTGTAGTAAATTAATAATATAACAACGACCAGTGTTCTGACGATTCATGCTACCCATCGAGATGTGCTACTTACTGGTTATGCGTATGTGCAGACTCATTTTTCTTCTGCTTACCACGCCCATAAATCTATGCATCCTTGCTGTGGAGACTTGTAGGAAACTTTGACAGGTCAAAGATGAATATTTGATGATAATTTTTACTTTTCACACCGTTTTAAAAATGAAAACAGTACAGTATACTGTACACTTAACTTCGAATTTTATTATAATTGTATTTCATATAATAATGTCATTTTTACTTGTTATATCAAATGTGATAATTGCTAGTTCATTTAAAATATCAAAATATGCTCGTCATACACTTACCCTAATTTAAATGAAATAACGATGTCATAATATTGTGAGATTTACACCATTATGGAAACAATAGAGAATGAATCAACATTCTCTGTGATCGATTCGCGCTTGGGTAACGTTAGCATTTTTCGACAAGGCAGCACAAAGCCGAGTGTTTTTCCTCCTCTGGGTGGAAACGTGTCATATGGCTTCACATATTTGTCGTGTTTCCGAAATATTTTAGTTTTATTCCACAAAGCTTACAACTAGTGTGGCTCTTGTCCAGCTCCTTTCCCCCTTCAACTTCATAGAAGCCAAAATATTTCCACACGTCAGCTTTTAACGAGGAGGGTGTTTGGATTTCGCGCTCAGCCTTCGCGTCTCTGTTATGTGCACACGCCACAGACGGTCCGGGCAGCGATATTTTTTTTCACAGGATGGTAGGGGAAGACTCATGAATATTCATTAGGGAACTCATGCCTGATTGGTCTGATGACCTACCCACTAACCCCGCCCCTAAACCTACCCGTCACTGGGGATCTGATGACCTACCCCTAACCCCGCCCCTAAACCTACCAGTCACTGGGGTTTAGACCAATCAGGGATGAGTTCCCTAATGAATATTGGTAGTCTTCCCCTACCATCCTGTGAAAAAAAATATCGCGTCCGGGCACTGCACTTCCGCGCTTCAGAGTTCCGTCTTTTGCGTTCCGTCAATATTAGGTTATTATAAATATATATTTTAAAAAAGAAAATCGATTTTTGACATTTGTGAATCGATTCAGAATCGTCCACGTCCGCATCGCGATGCATCTAAGAATCGATTTTTTTCCCCCACCCCTACCGCAAAGAGGATAATACTGTCATATCTGAGTTTCGGAAGACATATATGAAACATAAACACTACTTATTGCACCTTGAAAGCTGAAGTGTTTGGCACTAGTTGTGCCAAAAGGAATTGCAAAAGTTATTACTTCAAACACACAGTACCATCTAAATAAATGTTTCTCTGCTTCAAGAGACCGGGGTGTCACAGAGAGAAGTATGATTTGACGGGACGCATGATTTGGTGATATCTGTCAGGTGGTAGGGGTGTTTTTATGTGAGGCATTTCAAACTCATTTTGAAAAAGGCAAAAGAAAATCAAATCAAAGGCAATCACAAATCCCTTTTAGATGTGGCAACGATGTTCAACAGCAGCCCATGAGACACGCCATTACTCTGTCCTGTCAGAAGACAAATATCCAGCTGGAAGTGAAGCACAAATCACATTTTGACAAAAAGAGCATCTGGCTACAAGTGGCTAATAAGCATCTGTCACTGACAAGTCTGGAAATAGCTTCTGAGATTTTACAGGACAGTCTTCCATCAGATACTTCTAAAAACGGGACTTTACCAGAGAACGCAAGGGATGCTGCATGGCTCCAGGCGGGAAGACTCGGGTTTGATCGCTTTCCAAAGCCAGATTAACTAGCAGGGCTGTTTTGGAGCTGTCCAGTTCTGTCAAAATCAGTTTTAAACCATGCAAACCTACTGGCCTGAATAAGTGTCTGGAGTCTAACACTCAGCGGCATGTAGTTGACTTCAGAAATAAAGATATTTCCGTATGAATTATAAGGAATAAGTGGTCTGGGTATGTTTTTTTTATTTGTTATCATCCATTATTAATGGACTAAATTAGCTCTGGCATCCATCATCCATCAGAAATCATTGCTGTTAGATATTTTCTGTACATACAGTAGTAATATAGTAATATTTTTATATTGGTTTGGTTATTTTATCACCTCCTCCCATTAACTCTATTTTATTTATTTATTTTAAAATAAATATATTTTAAATTTTTTATTCTAAATCTATTCTTTCTATAAATGGGTCAATGTCAAATAAGGGTATATAAAAAGGGAAAATCTTTTAAAAATAGATTTTTTTGTAAAAATGCTTGTACAGTATTACAAAAATGTAATGAAATATATTTAATGAAATTAATTAAAATGAAAAGTATCAAAAATGTCCTGGAGTGTACCCAATTCTTCTTCTTATTATTATTATTATTTTTTTTTTTTACAAATGTCTTGACTTTTTATGTTGGATTTTGACATCTTGAGGTGATTTAAAATAATAATAATAATAAATACTAACCGTAACATGATTTTTTCATGATATTTTGAAAGACTTCTGATATTGCCTGCTTTTCAAATATTAGTAATATTTAAAAACAAATCCACTACTGTTCTTGAAGATATAATAATGTTATTATTTATAATACAAAATAAAGTGTTATTACTATCTCCAGAGTGTTACACCACCTAAACACTTTTTTACTTTAAACTCCGCAAAAAATATTAAATTAGAAACATCATAAAAGAGGTGTTTTCCAATAATTTGACTGTATTAATTGCATTTTTAATGTAACTTCAAAGATGGAAAAATGATCATCGTTGATCAATGCTATTAAATACCTTGGTATTACTATGATTTTAGACATGCTACCATGATAATACCAATGTTTCAGGACATATATAGCATTATGTTATTACCTTTGATTTGTGGGAATGTAATGTGGTGGTACCATGGTATTCTGTGATGTTTCTTGGAGTACCATGCTAATATCATGGCATATAATTATAAAACAAACTATCATACAATACCGTGGTATGTTTGTTTAAAGCATAAAATTTTTTTTTTGGATTTTGTGTTTCAGAGGAAGACTTGGAGAGAATTATTTACAAATAATGTCATATATTATTTCTCTCGGGGAAGTCTATAAATGTTGCCTGGGTTTTTTGGGGGCATATGCAGCATCTGTATTCATAAAACAGGGAATTTGTTTCAAAGCAAAACTTTTGTCAGCTTACTGACTAGTAACATTATGCTGTGAAAATCCGCACAAGCTCTCAGAGAATTAAACGCCTTTGAAAGTTTCGCTTTTAAAGCCGAGGACGGGGCTTTTTTTTCCCGCAGGTTGAACGGAGGTCTTGTGGGATTGGCATCTCTTCACTTTTCTGTCTGTAATTGTGGCAGCAATGTAATTAACACCGCGTGGGGCGGGAGTTCCTGGAGAACGTGGATGAACATGCAGACATTTATGTTTGAGAAGGTCACGGCTGTCATTTCTGCCACCACATGCTGTTGAGTTGTGCTCTTGCCCCGGTTTTCCTCGTCTGCCTCTGCTGTTATTGGATCTCCTTGGCAGGCGTCCATGATGGGGGCCGTTATCTCGCATCTTGAGATTGTTTCGGTTCGTTTGTCTCCAAATCGCTCGTTTTAAATGGCTATTTCCTGGCCGCAGTGGAGCGAGTGGCATTAAACATTTAAGAGTCATTGGAAGAAGGGGGCTGGTGTATCCAGTCGGGCTGCAGGGTCGATGCCACTAAGATTCAGGGATTTCATATTTCTGTTCTTTTTCGCTGGCAAGCCACATGAAAGTCTGAGGAGTTGAGGAAGAAAACTCCTTTTATAGGTAAAATATTTGTCCTTGCTGCTTACCAGCTCACTCTCGGTTTCCTTCAGGCAAACACTTTCAGCTCAAACACACACGTGTTGATTTGACTGTATTTGTGAAGAGTTTTTCTATGGGAAAGTTTGTAACCCAAACTCTAAACCAGTAGATTTAAAGGACATTTTCACAATTTGGTCTTTTTAACTATTGCCAAACCTGCACACAAATGGTAATCAGAAGCATTTGTTCCTCCTTAGAAATGGTTATTTTTTTCTCTGAGTTTCAGCCATAATTTCTACAAACATTGTTCAACTCATTTTTACATTTACTGCAGAGCATGTGAGCACAAAGTGCATTTCTCACTTACCGCAGTGCTACAGTGTGCTGGATGCTTGCCAGGGCATTACTGTGTGTTTACTAAGGTGTTCTGGGGGTTTGCTACAGGAACAAATGAATATTCTGAAAATTTTATTATAAAAATATCAATATTTAAGTGAAGTGACGTGACCATACTCGGAATTTGTCCTCTGCATTTAACCCATCTAAGTTAGTGCACACACACACATACTGCAAACCATAGACACACTCAGGCAGCCATTTTGCCGGTATTGAGAATTGAACCCGCAACCTTTGTGTCTGACTCTTTAACCCATTAGGCTACAAAGATGCTATACATTAATAATTGTTATTTTTAATCACTGTGATTGAATCTTTGAGTCAGATGAACCCAAGAACTGAACCATTCTGCTTCTTGAACAAATCATTCTGGGCTGCGTTTCCCAAAAGCATCGCAAGCTTGATCGTGGAGATCATTGGTGGCAATTGTTCTACGATCAAATTAGGCTTACGATGATTTTGGGAAACGCAGCCCTGACCAGTTTTTGTCAACTCATTATATTTGACAACATCCGACTCAAAAGAATGATTCATTTACAAATCGGATATTGCTTTTACTTTCACTGCTGTTGTTATAAATAAAAAGATGCAACTTGAAGTAGTAATGTTTTTTTTCAGGCTATTGGCTGTTTAGAATGTTTTATGTTTTTTAAAAATTTGTTAGAATAATTTTTACATCCTATATTTTTTATCTGTTTGTTTACCTGATCAAAGCTTTTATTTAAAAGAGACACTTTAGTGACAGTGTACTTTTATTCTTTGCACTCTTTCAGACTCCTTTATTTATTGATGTAGAAGTGTGTTTTGTTGCGTATGCAAGGAGAAAGTAAAATTACAGTATAGATTTTTGTTCAATTCAGTGCCGTTATAACTGTAATAAACAGAAATAATGTATATTGGTTATGTATATCGTTATCGGGCATACAAACATGTGAAATCAGTATCGTATCAGTTGAAAAAAACTCAAAATTGGTTGATCTCTACGTTTCTTCCCTATTGTGACATATATCACTGTGATATGTGAAATGGCTTCTCAAACAAGAAAAAAAAAAGTAGGAAAGGACTTGATTTCGTCCATGGGGAATAGATTGGATGGTTGTGGTTTTCTATTGGTGGATCTCATGTGAGTGACAGGTTGATCCCGCCCTCTCGCCAGTAAACACATCTTCAGAGAAGAAATGACGCTGCAGGAGAGGGGAAGTTATTTTGATTAAAGATTATGAGGGCCCATAACAAATACAGCAATTTACTATATAAAAAAAAGAACCTCTTCCATATAACTTAATTTTACACTGTACACTTTAAAGCGCATTATTAATTTATGCCCATGCCCTACTCCCATTCCCATAGCATCCAAAGACATTTTTCCATTGAGACTTTAAGCACCATCATCACATTCCTCCGTCCTAACGTGTTTGTTTGACCCACTTGTTGCTACATGACTGTGTTTACTTTACACACTTGTTAGCGCTAAATATAGAGTTGGTGAATCTGTGGCTTGTAATTCCTGCCTCCCGTACACTAACGTCTCAACTTGTTAATAACATGTTTTAACATTTTTTCATTTTTATTCTCTCACGCAGGTTACTATTTAAACCGTGGAGACTGTGTTTGTATACATGACTGCGTGTTTTGTTTTGGCCACAACTGCAGACATCCTTTTCGGTTTTAAATCACAAAAGCATGCTGTAAGTCGTTGGAGAAAGGTTGTGGAGGTGAATTTTTCTCCTCAGTCTTTTTTATTGCCTCATAAAGAGGTCTTAGCTAACCGCTATCACCTTTATCAAGATTCCCCTCTTATGCATTTTGGAAACTGTGAGCTGGAAAATGATGGTAGTGATGAAATGTATTCACGAGCTGATAGGTGTTAAATGGCCCAGACTAACTTTAATCCGTTCTGTCAATAGAAGCCGTGAAGCTCCGGCTGGAGTTTAGTCAAGTCAAGTCAAGTCAAATATATTTATATAGCGCTTTTCACAATACAGATTGTATCAAAGCTGCTTCACAGTATCAATCAAAACAACTTAACAATGTTTGTTTATTACTGAAAAAAAGACATCCAAGTTTGGTAGAGCTGACCAATGGTATGATTGGTTAATTAATTTGAATATCACCAGTTTAGTGGAAGTGCCTGACAGATATACATTTTGAAAGGGTCGTACTGAGATTGATGCTAATTAAGGAGGGTGGTACTGTTGATGATATAATATTGATGTGATACTATTTAATGATAGCAAAGATGATAGCAAAATGATAGCATAATATTTAATATTACATAATATCATCCAAAAAATGTAATTAAGTGTATCTTGGAACAAACATTTTATATTTTTTTTTTCACTAGCTTTCAAAAGTTTTGGGTCAGTAAGATGTATATTTTTAAAGAAATTAATACTGATTGAGCATATTGAGCATAGGTGACTGTAAAGACATTTATAATTTTACAAAATATTTTTATTTAAAATAAATTCTGTTCTTTTTAACGTTCAGGTCATCAAAAAGTCTTGAAAAAAATATGCCAAATCATCATATTAGAATGATTTCTGATTGATTATGTGACACTGAAGAATAAATTGCATTTTAAAAGATATTAAAATCGAAAACTGGATAATGGATGTTTTTATTGTATTTTTATAAAATAATTGCAGCCTTGGTGAGCATAGGAGACTTCATTTAAACACTGTAAAAAAGAAATGGGAGCACGATATATCGGCCACCATATCGGTATTGGACGATATACAGTTGTGGTCAGAATTAATGGCACCCCTGGTAAATATGATCAAAAATGGCTGTAAAAAATAAATCTGCATTGTTTATCCTTTTGATCTTTCATTCAAAAAATGTGCTAAAATCTAACCTTTCAATGATGTAAAATAATTGAGAGCGGGGGGAAATCACATTATAAAATAAATGTTTTTCTCCGAAACACATTGGCCACAAATATTGGCACCCTTTTATTAAATACTTTTTGCAATCTCCTTTTTCCAAGATAACAGCTCTGAGTCTTCTCCTATAATGCCTGATGAGTTTGGAGAACAGAGACCATTCCTCCATACAGAATCTCTCCAGATCCTGCAGATTCCCAGATCCATGTTGGCGCTTCTTCTCTTCAGTTCAGCCCACTCATTCTCTATAGGGTTCAGGTCAGGGACTGGGATGGCCATGGCAGAAGATTCATTTTGTGTTTATTGACACATTTTTGTGTTGATTTGAGTTCGTTTTGGATCATTGTCCTGATGGAAGATCCAACCACGGCCCATTATAAGATTTCTAGCAGAAGCCGTCAGGTTTAAATTTTTATCTGTTGATATTTGATCGAATCCATGACGCCATGTATCTGAACAAGATGTCCAGGACCTCTGGCAGAAAAATATGCCCACAACATTAAAGATCCAACTGTATATTAAATTGTACACATGGGGTACTTTTTATCCTTGTGTGCACCAAACCCATCTAGCGTGTTTGCTGCCGAAAACCTCTTTTTTTTAGTTTCATCTGACCACAGAACCCTGTGCCGTTTGAAGTTCCAGTTCTGTCTGACAACTGAATTTGCTGGAGTTTGTTTTTGGACGAGCTAGGAGGAATTTCTTGAAACCCTCCCAAACAACATGTGGTGATCTAGGGTTTGTTTGAATTTTTTTATTTTTTTTACAATTCTCCATCTGTGATCCTTGGAGAGTCTTTGGCCACTCAAACTTTCCTCCTCACCGTGCATTAAGACAATATAGACACACGTCCTCTTCCTGGCAGATTCATAACATCTTTAGTTGATTGAAACTTCTTAATTATTGCCCTGATGGTCAAAATAGGAATTTTCAATTCTATAGCTATCTTACAGCCACTTTCTATTTTGTAATACTCAACAATCTTTTGATGCGCATCAGAACTATATTCTTTGGTTTTACTCATTGTGATGATTAAGGGAATTTGGCCTTTAGTGTTTCCTCATATTTAAACTCCTGTGAAACAAGAAGTCATAGCTGGACAGTTTCATGTTCCTAGTCACTCTAGTGTGCTATTTTACTCGTAAAAAAATTCTAGGGGTGCCAATAATTGTGGCCAACATGTTTTGGAGAAAAACATTTATTTCATAATGTGATTTACCCCTCACTTTCAATTATTTTACCTCAATGAAAGGTTAGATTTTTGTAATTTTTTTGAATGAAAGATCAAAAGGATAAACAATGCAGATTTGTTTTTTACAGCTATTTTTGATCATATTTACCAGGGGTGCCATTAATTCTGTCCACCACTGTATGTTCATTTTTGATGTTATCGTTATCGGCCTGATAAGAAAATTGGGCCGATAGTCGATAAATAATGGATTATTTCCTTCAGCTGAGACACTTCAGATGCGCACTGTTCGCCATGATACTTTTGAATTGCTTGAAATATGATTGGAATCACTCAAAAAGGAAAATACCGTTCAGTGCAACATGTGCAGTGCAAGTCTCTCATATAGGCTACAGAATATTATAATGAGAACATTATAACTCTGTGCTTGATACATCGATTTAATGGTGAGACTTTGTTTTTGTAATCAGGTTCTCAAAAATTATATAAAAATTTGGATTTAGATTTATCAGCCAATATATCAGTTATCTGCTTGCAAATATAGAGAATTATCGGTTATCAGTATCGGCCAAATTTTTCATATCGGTGCATCTCTATCAAAAATCTTATTTTACCCCAAACTTTTGAACAGTAGTTTAATTTATATTTTTATTTTGTCATTTTTAAGTGTTAATTTCCTGTTAATTGAATCAAGCAGACTTAGTCATGGCTCAGTGCTGATATAATTCATAATAAAAACTCTAGTTTAAAGCCACTAGTTTAAAGTGAAAAGGATTCACTTCAGTTATTCACCAGGTGCCCAAAAAATTACCATGATAACCATTTGTTTACACCAAAATATTGTAGTTACTACCGTTATTGTCATTACAAGCATAATAATAATAATGTCTGTTCCACATCCTGTAGAGGCTGATTTCACTCCTTCAGTCATAGTGGATGAAGTCAGGAGAATTTAGTTCTTATCCCCCTTTACTACTGAATCCAGATGACTCCTTTAGGCATGTTTATTTAATGCCATGTGAAAGTCAATATCAATGTCTGAATAATGTCTGCAACTAATACTGTGACGAAATCTGTGTTTATAAAGATGAAATGTGGAATGCATAGCCAGACCTGTCTTTCAAATGCATGGTATTTGTCTTGACTACAGTGGGAATTCAGTGCTGGAAGGCGGTGGTGTTTCATGCTACATTCATGCATTGTGACTGAATGTCTTTACTCATTCCTTTTGTGCCACTGTGTGGGGTTGGGATTCGAGAACCAGTTCTTATGGAGTCTGGATTGTACAGTATTTGGGGCACACATGTGGGATGTCAAGGACCCCTAGTGCATGCACTGTTCTCAGCGATTGGGAGGATTGTATGTAAGAGTTACGGCAGAGGTGACAAGGCACCATATTTCTGATGTGCGCATGTCTCGAACCTCCAGATCCATATGTCATTCCTCATCTCTGCGTCTAGATTTGGGTCAGTGGAAGGAGGCACGGGGAGGTGATGGTTGGAGGAAAGGCGGTTAATCTGTCAAGTCTCTAATGCACTGACTGATTGGTGCCTCATCTCTCATGCTGTTTGCATTCTTCCTCCTCCTCTCTCTGTTCCAAAGCCTCGCTTGCCATCTTAACTGGAATGAGCCTTATCATAGGTGACTGATTTGAAACACATCACATAGTCAGAAACTCATACAAATAGCAATTCTCACACAAAGCATACAAGACACTCGACTTCATGCTACTGCATGCTACTCGATTTCAGTAGCATCCAGTAGTCAAGTTCCAGACTTGAAAATCCATTGGTATCATTTTGGTATCAAAAATCTTGGTATCATGGTCTTTTCTTGCTTTAAAATGAAGTTTGTAAAGTTGTGACTCATCCCAGAGCTTGTTAGTTTGATTCATGGCTTAAGGATTTTAAGAAAAACATTTTTTAATTAAAAATACATATGAAGAAAATGATTGGGAAAAATACCTTTTTTAAAACCTCCAATTTCTGGATTTTTTTCACTACGTTTGTCGCAGCGTATTGCATTATGAGATTGTCTGTCTTCTCTGCAACTGATATATGCGATGCTCCCTACCTTTTAGAGCTTTCACGTCTGTTGCATTACAATGCTGCCTTAAAATGCTAGCAGCACACTTCTAGCACAGCTCCACTTTCTCTCTCGCTCAGTCTGTCTTGCTTATACTACTGTAGAGAACAGTAATCTTAGCCCCTCAGAGTAAGTCCAGTATTCAGATCATATCCTCTTAAATAAAATGAAGCTGTCACACTCGGCTTGATTTGAATAGTAGACCAAGCATGCTAAACCATTTCTTTAGGGATACTTCTTTCGCTAAAAGGATAGAAAGTGAGTGAGATAGCGAGAAAAGGATTCCTGATTTGTTTATATCCATGTGAATCCCTTTAACTCTAATCTCCGGTTTAAGGCTCATGGCTCAAGAGAGTTCGCTTTGCATTTGAAGGAAGCAGTTGAATCTCCCCTTCATCTGGTCTGTGAGAGTGTGAATGAAGTGTTGATGTCCTCGCTAAATTTGTTTGTGACTGAATGAAGCATTGGCAAGAAGTCAAAGTCTCTGGATCAGTTGGAGGGAAACTCCAAGGTCATCCAAGTTTAATTAGGCGGAAGTTCGACAGTCTGTGATTCTCCTGTGGCTTTGCCAAATGAGCATAAAGTTGCTGTTCTTCTTAACGCTCTTATGATATTTAAATCGCCCAGAACTGCAAGTATTCATCAACTTCTCTCTTTCCCGCCTTGCATTCAGAGATCGACATTGAACGCTGTGTCCGGGAATCCATCAACCTTTTCTGCTGGTCTCCTAAAAGTGCCACTTACCGTCAGCATGCCCAGCCAAACAAAACTGCCAGTGACAACAACAGCTTCGGGAAAACACCTTCCTTTTACTCTTCGGAATATCAGGACCTGACCAAAACAGACCTGGTAAGTGTCCTGAATTGACCTTTGACCTCTAAGTGCCTCAGCTCCATAGTCAGTCTTCTCAGAAAGAAGGTTTGATAAATATAACAGTCAGATGTTGAATTCATTTCAGAAGATTATTTACTGTAACCTAGAGCTGCACGATTAATCATTAAAGATCGCGTTCTCGATTCAAATAAAAGTGTATATTTCGGATATAAACACTGATGTTTATGGAAGCGCTAAAAATAGAGTGAATCAACTTTTGAAAGTAAGATGGCGCTTCAAATAATGATTTTATCAATTACATCGTTACGCCACCTGGTACTGTTCAACATTTTTTATTCATCCAGTAATGAAACCATGAAGTACTTATACTTTTACTTATACTTTTGTAAGTCGTTGAATCATTCATTCAAACCATTTTTATAAAAATAATTAATTTAGATTCATTAAACATTTTAAATAGACTGCACTAATTAACATTTGTCAAAACCTCTTATAATGTTATTATTACATGTTATTTTGTTTAGTTGTCTGTTCAGAATCAAGGGCGAATCGTGATCTCGGTTTGAATTAAAAAAATGAATTCACCCATAATCACGCAGCTCTACTGTAACCATACTGTTTTTCCTTCATTTTGGTGAATAAAGGTGGTTTATAGTGGTGAAAGGTCAACAACTAACTTAGAAACTCTCTTTCTCTGTTGTATTACTGTCACAAGAGTAGTTGCTATTGAAGATACAAAGGTAAAACTCAACAACAGAGTGACCTTTATTACAGTAATCATCTTCGACATCTTGCCGAGTTCCTTTTGCCCTTTTGGACTTTTAAAAGATTGCTTTGTGCCGAAAGGTAAAGTCAGAGGGTATGAAGGATGGAGCCAATTACTCACTGCTAATCAAATGATCCATGAAGGTTTGAAGTCAGAAGAGTGGTGAGTTTAGTCACTGATGATTTCAGCCGCCCACCATCTATTTCCTAATGAGATGCTTTAGCTCGCTAATAAACACTCCAGTGCCTGCCTAAAGCTGAGGTAAACTGGAAGATCTTAAAGCTACACTATGTATAAAATGTGAGTAATGAGTCACATCATCAGTCCTTCTTCCAAAATGTGTTTTTGTCTTAGCCTGATTCACTATGGTAAGCCCATTATAAGTGTTTATATTTTTAACCTGACGGGATGGTTTTCGGAGGAAAATTGCGAACATGCGTCACTTGCTCGTGCGTGTCTCATCATATCCTTAAATAGAGAAAAGTTGCTCCGGCTACTTTGATGCATGTTTGGTGTGTGAGTGGCAGAGGTTAGTTCTCACAACGAGTTTGAAAGGTTGAGATGGAGCAGCTAAATCTCGAACCTCCGCGGAAGCACCCGTTTAAAAAAAACGCAGAACAGAGGAGAGGCTGCTGGCAAAAAGAGAACGCGACCGAGCTAGTAATAAAACAAGAATCAACATTGGCTTGGCTTTTCAGAGATGGCGAGAACTGAGGGATTTGAAATGTTGTAAAAGCAGATGATGGCGTTTTTATTACTCAACAGGTGAGTAATAGGTTTTTTAAACGGATCAATTGCAATATGTAGCTCTGACAGAGTTCATTGAGCATTATCTATTTGAAGAGTCATGTGTTTTTGGTTGTTGTAGCGCTGTGCTGGAATTTATTTTCAAGGAAGTACCATGTCTATTAATGGGTATAGATACAATAACGTTTTCAACTAGTCAGCTTGTGATCCTTTCCATCTAAACTGGTTATATCTCTTAAGCCTAGTAGTGAATGTTTTATGAGTAGTAGGATAATCTCTTTGTTAGTTATGAGTTATGAGAAACGACCATATTCATCTGACAGTCACGCAGAGCCGAAACACAACCAAAAAAATGTTCTTCTGCAAAATGCATGAAGAAAGTTTTGTTTAGGGCCAAAAGTTACCTAATGTACCTTTAAAAAAAAAAGAACTTTTAGAGGTTTTATTTCAGATGTGTATGCCTGTTCATAAGTAATCTGAAAAACAAAAGTATAGAATATTTGCAAACTAATTACATAAAATATTCTGATGGCAATTTTCATTATTGTCTGAGAAAGTTTGGATACTTACATTTTGTTTCACCAAAACAAATCAACCTATACTCTGAATTTCACCCAAAAATTAAAATTCAGGTCATTCAGGTTTAGAAGGATATGAGTGTGAGTAAATGATGACCGTATTTTAAGTTTCGTGTGAACTATATTTTGGACTTTGTTTGAATAGTTCATAGAAATGCATAATTCACCAATAAATCACATGTATTGCATATTAAGGTTAATTATTAATGTTATTAATACTGTTATTGTAGACTATACATATTGATTCTCAACAACAAACTGTAGCCGAATGTGTTTAAACTAGCTTATGATAAGAATATGAAAAGTCTTCGTAGTACCCTTGTTCTTTGGTATATGTCAACCAGGAGATTTTCATAATATGACAGGAAGAGTAACGAGCAAAATCAGAAGGTCAGGTCATCAGAAAGGTTGGATGAGAGCAGAGAATGAGATATTTATAGGTAAGGGTTAAAGTCTGGCATGCATTGTGTAAGTGAAAGACTTACTTTCACAAATTAATGGTGGCATGAGAGGAAACTGAGGTCAACTGATGCCTGTTACCTACATGTGAGAGTTTCCAGCAGAACAGAAATCCAGAACAAATGTAGCTGAAATTTCTGCATTAACATGAAGGAAATAACTGAACTGAAATCGTAATTCTGAACTCCAACTTTGCTACTTGTTCAACAAATGGTCAGATGAAACAACAACAAAAAAAAGCTTTTTGGCAGCAAACACTTAAGATGGATTTGGTGCACACAGGAATAAAATGGGACATGGATTTGGATCTTCCAACAGGACAGTGATCCAAAAACAAACATCAAAATCTAAACAAAATTGGGTCACTGAACACAAAACCAAGCATCTACAATGGCCAACTCAGTCCCTAACCTGAACCCAATAGAGAATGAGTGGGCTGAACTGAAGAGAAGAAGCGCCAACATGGATCTGGGAATCTGCAGGATCTGGAGAGATTCTGTATGGAGGAATGGTCTCTGATCTCCAAACTCATCAGGCATTATAGGAGAAAACTCAGAGCTGTTATCTTGGAAAAAGGAGGTTGCAAAAAGTATTTAATAAAAGGGGGCAAATAATTGTTCCGAATGTGTTTTGGAGAAAAACATTTATTTCATAATGTGATTTTTTTTTCCCCCACTTTCAATTATTTTACATCAATGAAAGGTTCGATTTTTGCACTTTTTTTTTTTTTTTTGATAAATATTAAAATAATTAATGATGCAGATTTATTTTTTACAGCCATTTTTTATCATATTTACCATTTCACGTTTTTCCTATGTTCCTATAATGGAAAAAAGTTAATCATTAAGATAGATATACATATTAAACATTGGGGTATGTTTAATATGTATATGCAATGTATATGCATTGCCGTATTTGTCTTTTACTGGATGTTGTGAAATCATTAAATTGCATTTCTTAGCACCGATGTGACTGGTGGTGTGTCATGAGGATGTGAGATGTATTTCGAGTCACACTGAGAGCGCCTATCTAACCTCTTACCTCTTTGCTGCTGGCTCTCTGTTTGCGATTCATCAGCGCTTGGCCCAAGGTAGTGCTGAGCTTCACAAACCCTCATCCGTTGACCTAATCTCTCTATTCTCTGACTGAATACAGCCTGATGTCTGGAAATGCACTGCTTCCGTGATATCTAGCTATATCTGTATCTGTGAAAGGCTGATACAAGCTCATGGTCTTACATGCCTACGCACTCTCACATTTACATTTAACCGTCTTAGCAAATGCATTCTTACATAAGCAATTAATAACAAGTGGCAATAACCTAGAAAGCATCTCAAGTGTGATTTGGACTGGTAAACAAAAGGTTGTAGCTTTGAAACCAAAAAGGTTTGAATAGAATCTGTTCTCAGTGGAAGGTATGAAATTAAACCAAGCTGACTACAGCTACTTTTATTATCAGATGCATTCTCCTGGGTCATCTAAGGCCATTTGAGTTCCCAATCTTTATTTAATTTCTATTTGGGCTGGTATTAATGCATCCTTTGCCATGCGTTTTCTCTGTCCAGTACGACTGGTTTTCTCTCGGGTGGTAAATGGTGCGGTTAGATTGTCTGCTGTTGATTGTCATCTCCTGGTCATTAGAGCATGGTGTGTTTGCTGAACAAGCTCTCTCTCTTTCTTTCTCTCTCTCTCTCTCTCTCTCTCTCTCTCTCTCTCTCTCTCTTCTCTCTCTCCTCTCTCTTTCTTTCTCTCTCTCTCTCTTTTTTGTCTGCCATCTGACAGGCGCCATCAGTAAAGCCTGACTCCAACAAGTCGGAACTTGCAGCCAAACCCTCTGTCAGCGTGCGTGCGTGTGTGTGCGTGTGTATGTGTGTGCAATAGAGATGATGATACCAGTGCCTTCAGCTGATTATGAGAAACATCATCTTTACATGGCTGAATGCGTTTTTGAGCAACACTAAGTAGTTGTAGATGGTGTCGCTCTGAAATTGCTGTCATGATGAACAGTAATAACCACAACATGCCTTTTATTGTGATTGTGACTGACTGCAATAATGTATAAACAAATGGTCATACCTGATATGGATGCATAACACTGCCTAGATTTGATTTGAAATGTGTTGCGTAAAAAGGCAATACATTTCTGTAATTGAATTAGAATTTCCCAGATGATGTGCATCATTTGGTGCAAGATGAAAACTCTACTCAAATTCAATCAAATATTTTTGCTCTTTTCTACACTTTCTACATTTAATTTAAACATAAACGTGTCATGATTTGTACAATTATACTGTAATGTTGTCTGAACTGAAATGTTTATGTAAGGGTAGAGTAATTGTAATTATAATGCATTATAAGACCTGTCTAGATTTACAGGAGAATCCTGATGCTGTTTGAGGCTCATTTCTGAGATTTAGTCCTTGAACTTCTTCAAACTGTTCTAACAGTTGCTCATAAAAGTGTCAGCCATTAAACGCACAGTAATTTCACTCCATTTTGTCAAGAATCCCCCTCATTTAGTCTGACTTTACTAGCTGCTTTTAAAGGCTGTTCATGACTTGTTACATGAATAAGCTAGTTTACTCAATAACTCAATAACAAGGTTCTCAATCACATGCCACTCTAACACAAAGAGCCTAAGAACTGTGGGTAATCCTCTTAAAAACATTCCTTTTAAGCTGTGTACATGGCCTTTGTGTTCACCTGTTAATAATCGACTGTTGGAATGACAGTTCAAATGACTTCTCAGTAAACCGAGGTCATTGTTACGGCCAAATATCTCGAAGTCAGTGGACCTGTATTTTATTCTCAAATATCATTGTAGTGTTCTCTATAGTCTTTATGAGACAGTATTTACCTTATGGTTCCCGGGGTCCGCTTGGGTGCCGAATAAATAATGCATTATTGATTGCATTATTGTTGGGCTTTTGAGTTAGTCGTGATCTTAATGCTGTCCTTTAGTATGTGGGTGTTTCACTATCATTGTGTTTCATGTGTTGGACATTTAAGAAACCTGATATCTGTAATGATGTATCTTCCAGCTCTGCAGAAGCAAATAAGTAACAAAAATAAACTGAATATATTTAGCAATGAGCAAACCACATTTCCACTGTGATTTGTATTCTACAGAAAAAAAGTATTTTAATAGTAAGAAGTGAATACGCAAATAGTGTTGCGATGTACACTTGTTTAAGTGTTGTATTGTAGGCCCTGTTTACACCAGGTATTAAGATGCGTTTTGGTAGATCGAATCACTAGTAGACTAGGGAGACACATTTACACCTGGTGTTTTAATCTGTCTCTTTTGTCCACTTTCAACCACTTCTGTCCTGATTTCTTCGGGGGGAGATTCTATGGGCGGGTAAATGTATGGGTTTTTTCAGATCTTTCATACTAATGGACAAAATAAGCTCACCCAATTTACATATGAACGCAAGCAGCAGCTTTCGTTTCTGCTCTGACAGCCGCAAGACCAGCCGAACGCTGTGAGTGTGTGTTAGAAATCAGGAATGGTGGGAGAACATTGTGCTTGGTATGTTTTTCGTCTTCAAACCAAACTTGGGTCGTGAAATGTTTGCGCATTCGTAATGTTTGCGCATTAAGTCAGTATGCTGAGAGTAGGTGGTCGTTTGTGGCTGTTCGGACACATTCGATCACATGAGTGTTTACACTACGAAAGCAATCTGGTTGAATGTGTTTTCGACTACCTCTGGAGGTGGTCAAAATGTTTTAGACCCCATTTACACCTGTATTAAGTGTCGTTCACTTGTGATCCAATTGTCCAAAACGCATCTTAATACAGGGCCTTAAAGACAGTTTTCCCTCGCCATTGCTGCCTTTAACTTTTTCACTAATTATACGGTACTATTTCTTTTTGTAAAACTGATTTATTATGCAAAGTACCTTGTAAATATATTTTAACTGAATTTAAAATGTAATTTTCTAATATTGGGTAGAAAAAAATTAACTAGCTGTTAATTAACTACCATCCAGCATCTGGCTGCACTGGAGCAGGTGATATGCTGAGTCTCAAAACAAAGTCTGGAATCGAAATAAAAAGACAGATCCAAGACTTAAGAAATGAGACCATGGTCTGCTCGCTCTCCCCTCCTGCCCAATCAGAGCACAGCATGGCAGCGGTGAGGCCACATACAGTAAGTGGCACCAGTCCATCTAATCAAAGCTGTTGAAATATACTACAAAAAAAAAGAATTTTGATGCACGCAAAACAATCAGCTCACATGCACGGCCATTACATTTCTGTTGATATACGATTATCTTGTGAGGGACCCCATTCCTAAAATATAAAGGAAGCTATATATTTTCATGTACAGTATTCAGACCCATATACTGTACTGTGTGTGATAGAAAGCATAATATTATAAAACAGAATTATTAGTTTTGTATAGTCATTGCATGTATATTTATTATTTTAAATATTAGTATGTTAAATGCCTCTCACGCACCACAGGGCATCATCACACCACTGAATTTATCCCAGATCTCCATACTTCATCATTTTTGATAAAAGATAACATACATTTTTTGACAGCGCCTGTCATGTAGATGTTAAGCCTTTCAAACACACGCTTGTTTTCAGATTTGCACTGGTAATCCTTTTCAGACTGTAAATACCCAGAGGAATGTTTGCATGGATTTGATTATTTCTGCATTTTTAAAGCCAACTCCTTTCAGCTTTGAGACGAAACAAACATTTACCATTGGTGATCAGACTAGCTCTGTGGCTTCCGATTCCCTTGGCCGTCTGTGAACCCACAGAGCATCCAAACAGGCAAGTTTATGGCCTATTGAAATGTCACCAGTGATAATAAAAGGTCAAGACTCTTGCCTGCATTTAGAGTTTCTGAAGCCAGAGCACAAGGGCCTCCTTTAGGCAATGATGAGAATGCCACGAGCCCTGCGGATCTAATGCACTTTAATACCAGAACCCATTGGACATCAGCCGCCCTCCATTCCTCAAGCTTACCTCCATTGCTAAGGTGACCTCATAGGTAATTGGCTGCACTCTGTGGGAGGCTGGTTCTCCGTGACTGATTGGACTGATTTCATGGGCTACTGAGCATTGACATTTACGAGATATCCCCCCACCTCGCTGCCCTTCCTGTGCTGTTGCCCTTTGTTTCAGAGTCCTGCACTTAGAAGTGTGGAATTCAGCGATAATGTGGATTGTTATTAGGGCTGCGCTGTATGACCGTATATGCCGGCGTGCACCTGCTGGTGCTTTTTACAAGCGTAAGCTGTCGTCAGTCAGTTTCAAAATCAATTTCAAAATTTACTTTATACTTACACTACCGGCCAAATGTTTGGAAAAATAAAACTGAGTTAATCTTTTTGAAAGAAGTCTCTTGTGATCACCAAGATTGCATTTATTTGATCATAAATACAGTAAAAACAGTAATATTGTGAAATGTACAATTAAAAATGAACTCTTTTCTAGTTGATTATATTTTAAAATATAATTTATTCCTGCGATGGAATCAGAATATTAGAGTCGTTTCTGAGGGATCATAGATCATCATCAAGGTCGCACTGAAGAAGAGTAAGAATGGCTGCTGAAAATGAAGCTTTGCCGTCACAGGAATAAATGACATTTTAAAATATATTCAAATATTTGTTTCTCTGATCTAATACAGCTTTGATTCTCACATGCACTTTCATGTACACTTTTGGGAAAGCATTTTTGGTTCTGCAAAAAAAAACTTTCAGTGAACAGTTCTTAAAAGAACCAATTTCATTAGTGTGAAGAACATTTTTTAAAATCTAAAGAACCTTTTTCCCACTATAATGGAAATGGAAAGGAAATGTTGTTGGATGTTGAAGGTTCATCATGGAACCATAGATGCCAATAAAGAACCTTTAGTTTGAGAGTGTTAATTTACCTCATTTTACCTTTTTTTTTTTGCAATTGCCAGATGCTTTTCTCTTAAGAAAATTATATTTCATTCAATGTACACAACAGCAGGAATGCAGATGTTTGAATATATTTCCATCTTTCAAATGGAAAACAGAATAAAAATACTGCTAAGGAAAATGTCATCACAAAAAAAATCATCATTGTTATATTAGATTGGTCATACTGCCCACCCCCTTTTGTAATCCACCCACTCTCTGCCAGTACTGTAGATGATTTGCGCGATAATTTTGCCAAAGTGTTAAGGTGGAGGGAAGATATGCATGAACAGTGAATGTTATCCACTTCTATTGTGCCTATTAAATTGTTCCTTCCTGATAAAGATCTAATGTGCCCGAACCTAAAGTGCCAATTAGAGCTATGATATTGCTGTATTGCTATGCTTTTTAGTCGAGTGTGAAAAATTATATTTATGTGAGAATGAATAGTCTCCTTTTGAGTTCAACTGGTCCATTTGCTGCTTTGTTAATGATCGGGATGTGGCACAGATGGAGAAATTTCCAGACAGGTGGGCTCCTTACATGTGGAGACTGGATAGAGCTAATTGCCCCAAACAGGCTGGGAAAAAACAGGGTTTAATAATGGATCGAAGGTAGCGGGGGACAAGGGCATTGGCTGCAATGGTAGGCCAGAAAAGTGCGTCTTGATTTAGATTCAGGCAATTTTGGGAACCCTGTGTAGACTTAAGCAAAGATGCAACTTGTGAGGATTTCTGACAACAGCTTGTGGCAGAATTTCTAACAGTTAACTGTGAATTTAGCAGCAATATTTTGGATACTCTTGAAGGGTCTTGCTGCACATACCGGTAGGCTGGTGAGCTGTCACTTGAATAAAAAATAGCTAGTCTTGCAGACTTTTAACTTCAAGGTAAAACTAACCTATTTGGGCAGGAAAAGACCGTCTAACTGACATCTAAACACAGTTTGCTTTGTTTTTACTTGTGGTTTAGAGCCAAGTCCAATAATCTCAGCCTCTACAATCTGAAAAAAAAAGGTTGATTAGGAAGTTGAGACCAAGAAAAAAAACCTTTTACTGGAGTTGTGTGCTGCAAAAGTGTGTGATTGCTTTGATGTGTTCACTGAATGTGAGCTGGTCATCTTGGCTTTTTTTCACCTCAGGGTAACAACTGTGTTTTTTGAACCAAGATGGAGAGAAACTGAGGTAGAAGCCATCTTCAGCAGCTCAGTCTTGACAGGTTGAGCTTGAGGTGTTGATTATTCATTCAGGTTGAGATGTCCAAGGGATATGAGATCACATAGGTGAAAACGGATAGAGGCATGAATATTAGACCTGACTTCTGTTGACATGGCAGTGAAAAAAAAAAAGCCATGCTTTTTATAAAATGCAGAATGGTATCGGACTGAGTACAGATCCTTGAGGGATACCAGTATCATCAGGGTGCAGGATGCAGGATTTGAACATATGCATGTTTTCTTTGAATATACTCGATGACTCCTCACTGTTTTTCCTGCTCAACACTTACACAGGCTAACATTTCAACCCACACATTATTTTCTCTCATTTTTTTTTAAATACCACTCACTGCTGCAAAAAATCTGTTGTTTTACCACTCATTTCTTTGCACCCTCAGAGCCGCGAGCCACTAAAGCTGAGCGAGCTGAAAGCAGAAGTGTCTCCGCGTATCTCTGTGGAAGACCTCATTGACCTGTGTGAGCTGAGTGGACCGGCTTGCTTTAAAACTCCTGCCAAGAGGGCCAAGACTGGGAAACCCAAGATCCTGGCAGTGGACATCCGAAGCCTTGAAGAGTATCCTTTTAGTCTTAATAATAAATGCAAAAAAAATTTAACAAAAATTATTTTGATTCTGCAAAAAAAATTTTTTAAGAAAATGATTTAAAAATACAGTAAAAACAATAATATAATGAAATATGATTACAATTTAAATAAACAATTTTATATATTTTAATAGTTTTTAAAATGCAATTTATTCCTGTGATGGTTAAGCTGAATTTTCAGCATCATTACGACAGTCTTCAGTGTCACGTGACATTTATTTTTAATATCAATGTTGAAAACAAATGCTGCTTAATATTTTTGTGGAAAGCATGTTACATTTTTTCAGGATTCTTTGAATAATAGAAAGTTCAATAGAACAGCCTTTATTTGAAATTAAAATCCTTCTTTCCTAATTTCTTACCGACCAATTTAGTGCGACCTTGCTAAATAAAAGTTTTTCTTTCTTTCAATAAAATCTTACCCAAAGATTTTATCGGTAGTATAAGTATAAATGTCTCTTTATTTTAAAGATATTAGTAGTATTTTAGATATAGATAGTATTTTTGTCTAGTTTTCCTTTTAAGAGCATTCTATGTATGGCCCCTGAAAGCCCAAGCTAAACATCAGAACATCGATGTTAGAGACATCAAAGAATTGTCAGGCCAACTCCATGCACTCTCAGATTTTCTTCCTGACGTGAAAAAATCTATTTGTAATGTACTTGCAGAATTTCCATATTGTGTTTCATTGTTTGAAAGGATTAATTTAAAAGTTGGCTAAACTCTTAAGTAGATAATGTAAAAATCCGATTGATTGAAACCAAAAAGTCAGAGCCTAAAGACAGATTGTTGTCTGTTGCTAGTAGTGAAGGCCCAGTGGACTGTATGTGAGAGCATTACTGTGGTTAATTTGTTTTAAGAGGTTTGTCACCGTTTCCATTAGTGCAGCTGTAAGTAGATACACGATAGCGTACACAAGCAGGATAAGAGCAATCATAATAAATGTATACAAGGCTTTCAGGGGAAACTGAATGTAGAAGCTGCAGTGCAGGTATAGTGATGTAGATATTCATTGATCTCTCATTTTTTATTCTGTACCTTTTATGGCCATATCGATATGAATGTTAGACAAAGCCCTGTCTGTTTTAAGGCCGTTTAAAATCTGCATGAACATTTTCTCATCCTCTTGAGAAATGGAGAAAGGTCTTGTTAAATGTTTCTGAGAAGTTCCACTCGTTTTTATTGAAAGATGCAGCACAAATATCACTGATTGTAACTTTATTTATGGATGAAGGCAGCTAAGAAGAGTTATTATTCAATTACACTCCCCTCTTTCTCTTTTCCCATCTCATCTTTCACTCCGCTCACCTGCTGCGCTTCTCTTTGAGACACTGCTCTTGCGTGCACTTGTCTTGGTCATGTTTAATCAATGTCCCAAGGGACTTTATTCTGCTCATATTTCTTATCTTGTCCTGCACACTTTGTTCTTTGTCTCTTTTTTTTCGTAGTGCTGCATTGGGTTTTGGATGGAGTTGGACGGTTTCCACAAAGCCCATAGATCTGTGTAGGGTTTGTTCTGTAAATCCTGTGAACTTCACCTGACACAATTACAAACGACCAGCTCAAGAGCTTACAGGAGATTGTGTGCTGCTTAGATGTCTTACCACAACACATGTATACCAAAATACCTCTGGGTATTCACTGAATACAACGTAATGCTCACATTAGAGCTGAACTTTATAATGGTCTTCTCGTGTTTAATCGGACACAGTTCAATCACTCTCAAAGCCACTGGGCGTTAACCAATAACCAAACTTCTTGATCTAAATCAGTGTTTCTCAACCTCTCCTGCAGGGACCCCCTGACAGGACATGTTTTTGTTTTAACCCTGAAATGGCACACCTGATTCAATTAGTCAGCTACACATTAAGACTTTGAGCCTTTAATTAATTGAATCAGGTGTGCCATTTCAGGGTTAAAACAAAAACATGTCCTGTCAGGGGGTCCCTGCAGGAGAGGTTGAGAAACACTGATCCAAATCAAAGCTACTGACTATAAGTAACTTTGCAACTACATGTTAACCCAAACCCTAACCCTACCAGTCTACGAATACTCTTGAGAGAGTTAGTTGACATGTAGTTGCAAAGTTACTTATAGTTAATGTCTAAAGTGGACTATCACAATAAAAGTGTCCTGATCCTAATGATAAAAATAATAAAATGAATGATAAAAATGATTTGTTTTCAGAAAGTATACAGTATCTTGAATTAAGCAAATTTTTCTTACTTTTATCATTGGCAAATAGGTTTTCCTTGTTTTAAGCATCAATCTAAGATTGTTTGTGAGGTTTTGTACGTAAATTTGTGTTCTTTTTTTGACAAAAAAAAAAAAAAGCAATAGGGTAAGAAAAATAAACAATACTTCAAGATAAATTCTTATTATCTTTCATCATTTTGATTCTCAAGTATATTTATCTTGGTTTAAGGATGCTTAAATATATTTTTTTTAAAACAAGACAAAATGCTGATGAAGAAACTTATATTTTAAAGTCTGAAAACGGTTGCACTTTATTTTAAGATGTCTTTGTTACTCTGTAATTATAGTTACTTAATATTACTCAGTACTTAAATATACATGTACTTACTATAGGGTTAGGGAGGTTTTGGTTTGGATTAGGGTTAGTTGCATGTAATTATGCATAATTTATAGTTATTACTATAGTAACTACATGTAACATATGTAGCAATGACACTGTAAAATAAAGTGTTACCCTGAAAACTTGTATGACATTTACATTTGGTAGGCATTCCCAGTTGCACCATTTTCATGGTTTCCACAAAAATATCAAGCAGCACAACTGTTTTCATCATTAGCTGCTTTTCCACCGTTCTCGTTGCTTAACCTTTCTATTCCGTGCCGATCCGGCCTAGCTGGTACGGATAAGGTTTCATTTTCCACTGTGAGGCTGATAACGGCCGCTCTTTGCAATGTAATACAAACGTGTCAGTCCTTTTCTTGTTAACACAACAGTTTACAGACTGTATGAGATTTTTTTAATTTATTTTTTTATTGACTTTTATGGACAGTTACAGAGAAACTGGTAGACGGGTAACAGACAAGTGACCAATCTTGAGAGGCGACGTATCAGAGTGATTTCTGAAGGATCATGTGACACTGAAGACTGGAGTAATGATGCTGAAAATACAGCTTTGCATCACAGGAATAAATTACTTTTAAAAAAAATATATATATATATAGAAAACAGTTATTTTATATTATAATAGTATTTCGCTAGCCTGGGAAAACCCTGACGAACTTCCGGCAAATTTGATATTTGCTCTGCAAGTCCTTCTGGCCAAGAGCCCATTCAAGCCCATTTCCAATTTTTCCAAATCGAGGCACCAATCACAAACGTTGAGTTGGGCTTTACACGATGACGATAGCGCAGCGACGTTGATGAACACCTTTCGTTGATCAACCTTCATCACTCTGATTGGTTTTAGGTCTATCCAATTGCCCCCAGAGGCATTTGAGCGACGTCCGTTGGTGACGCCCCTTTGGAAATTGGCTGTGAATGAACCTTCCCCAGACCCACTCTCAGTTACAACTGAGAAGGGTCTGGTGTCAACCAGGCTAGTATTTCACAATATTACAGTTTGTACTGTATGTATTTTTGATCAATTGAACACATCCGTATGAGCCTTGACCGCCCGTGTGCAGCTTCAGTCGCGGTCACATCCCAGGCAGCATTAACATTCCCTACGCCTCCACGTTTGGGGCGGAGGGAGAACTGCTCCAGTGTCCCGCCACCAGCACCCTGGCCGGATACAGATTCCGTGTCATCGTGATCCTCAGCAACATCATGAAGAATGCTACCACGGTAAGGTTTTTTCATCCTCCTGTTGATGTTTTTTAGGAAACGCATGCACTGTTAAATGCATTCACTGCAAGTCACTTTATATTAGACTTCTGCGATATGCATAAAAATGAATAATAATCATACATAATCACACGTTTACTCACACCTTTTCTCCTGTAGTTTGCTGCTCACCTGGTGAAAGTAAATTTCCCTCGAGTTTGTGTCTTGGATGGTGGCATGAACAAGATGAAGTCCACTGGCCTGTTAACGGTCCCATCTCCGCAGATATAACAGTGTGTGCTTTGATAAAGGGAAACTGTTTGAATGTCATTTACATAGTGCAAGACGTGAATACATTTTTCAGATAAAACATTTTTCTTCTATATTATGTCAAGAGTTCCTGAAAGGCATTATGCATGTCAGCACTGAAAAGTTTGAACTTGAAAATGCACACAGCTGTTTGAACTTCTGGGACCAAACCAATCAACAAAAATAAAGTTGTTGTTTTTACTACAGCTGTTGTCATAAAAGCCTTATTTGTAGTTTTCATTTAGTTTTCAGTCACTAAATTGAAAAATTCTTGTTTTTGTATTAATTAAACTGTTTACTTGATTCTTAAAAGGATCATGAACTGCAGTTTAAAAAATATTTTATAATGTTTCCTGAGGTGCACTTATAATATTAGTATGATTTTTGCATCAAAAAATGTCATAATTTAGAAATCAAAGGCCATTTTCTACCCTGATTTTAGCCTCTGATTTGAAGGGGCGTGTCTGCAGTGAGACTTCAATGTAAACGCCCACTGCTGTGATTGGCTAACATATGGCATATGAAATAAGTATTACATGTGGAACTCTCTTGAAATCTTTTACTACGTTTTTACTGTTACAGCTGTCGAGATTAACTAATCGTGAAAAGTGTTGATTATAGCATTATATTTAGACTCCCGTTGCTGAAGTAGATGTTGATTTGATTCTGCAGATGCGGTCTTTTGTCGCACTATTACGTCATGATGTGACAAAATCGTGAAAAAGTCGTTTTCTGAGCTTGAATTCAATAAAAGCTGTTTTTGGACTGACGAGGACCTTATGAGTTCTGACTATTGGATATTGGATACTGGATATTGGATCATGTTGACGTCCACATTTCCTCTTATCGAATATCCAGTTTCACTCTAAAATTCGTGCCAGTACAGAAGAAAAAATAGGTTGCGTTAAATTTTCAGGCACCTACATTGTCAAAAAAAAAAACGTCCGGAGAAAATTATGATAAACGGTGGATGATATTCTGTGGGTAAAAGTGCCTAATTAATTTCTAGACCAATCGAACCTGATAAAAAGGTCAGGAAAATTTAAATAACCACATTAGTGTGTAAAGGCTTTCTTCGAACGCAGCGTGTCGTTTGATGTGAATGGGCTTGTAGAATCAGAAATGCACTGTGGGTTCCAGTCCTGTCAGTTAAGAACAGGAAGAGGAGCTATAGTGGATTACTGGATATTTGAAGTCTGGGGAAAATACATACCTGGACTTTTTTTTTTTTACATTTTCAGCTTTCTTTAGTGTCTGCAAAGTTGCAAAGCACAAAGTCCACTCCAAAGGGAGTAATTCTTTATATCAGTGCGCACTGTTTCTGAACTCCCTGAAACGCCTTCATTGTAGTCTTGAGTTTTCTTCCGGGAACAAACACGTCACAATATTCCTCATTTTAATAATTCTCGACCAAGGCATACGCAAAATAAAGGTGCAAGGCCTGATTGTTTTTGTGTAAATAGTGTGCTGAAACTTATGGAAAGGGGCGTGACATTTCCCAAACACGCTGGAAGCAGTTGACCAATCACAACACACTGGTTCAGCTGGCCAATCAGAGCACACTGTACTTTTCAGAAGAAGGAGCTTCATAGAGACAGGAACTAAACAGAGCGTTACTGACAGACTGAGAAGAGAGGCGCTGCAACAATGACAAATAAGTTATTTTATGAACATGAAAACCTAGCCAGTCTAGTAGACTTCAAAATCAAGACCATGGATGCTTCCTATTTTGAGTCAAAAGTATAACCTAAATGGTGGTAAAAATATGATGGGATGTTTTTTTGGAAGACATTAAGCACCGCAAAAGAAATTGTTTACCCAGAAAAATAAACCTGTCATCATTTATTCAGCCTCATGTCGATGCACACCTGTATGAGTTTGTTGTGTAGAACACAGAATGAGATATTTTGCATAATTTGCTAAAAATTACTTTTGGCACACAATGCAAGTGATGGGGACCGAAGCTGTTGAAAATCTTCTGCTTCTCGTTTATATTCTAATTTGTTGCCGGCATCTTTTTTTTAACGGATAAAAGTGGCAGGACATTTTTGCATAGCATCTTTTGTGTTCCATGGATGAAAGAAACATCGCACAGGTTTGGAGTGAAACGAGTGATGTATATTTGATTTGAACTTTTACATTAAATGTCATGTTACAAAGCACCTTTATCTGCTTCCACGGATGTAGTGAGACCTTTCAGTTTTCAATCCAATACAGTGTTGTGAGGATGAGATGGAAAAACGTGTTTGGTTCTAACAAATCCGAACGGACCAGAAGGTCCTGGCAAAATGTTTCCATTATGCAAGAATTCAGGCTTTGCTGGAGGAAAAATATGGAGTTATTAAAGTCTACAGTAGGTTAGTGCACCAAATAAAGTTGCCACTGAAAGTACATTCTTCACTTCCACTGAATTCAAAGCCATGTCTCTAGAGGTGACTGCTGCCGTTTCAACAGTAAGTTCTGAGTCAAATGTGCTTATTTTATTTTCCAATTTCCCCTTGGGGATCAATAAAATTGATATTTTAGATAACGGCTGGATTTTGAACCTCATTGCTATCCGGTCCCAAAGCATAACGGAAAATATAAAACAAACCTCATCATTTACTCGTACTGGTTGCAATGTGTCTTCAGAGGAACACAACTCTACAAGACTAATCTAAGCCACTGCCAGCATTTTTGATCATTTTCACAAAAGTTTCAAGAATATATATCTTAATAAATAATTAAAACAAATATGATGTTTTCATTAATATTATTTAAAACAATTACTACAGTGATTTATTTTCCTTGAATATTTGGTACCGCTGGAAAATTCATTTTTTTTAAATCACAGTTGAATGTGATCAAGGTTACTATCTCAAAACTGCCATTCAAAATACAACATATTTAAATAAGTATTATTTATTAATAAGTATTAATAAGTGTTCTTTACAATGGGACTTCTATTAAATTGCTTCTATAAGGAGTTTCATTGGTTCATATCAAGGCCATTAGATGGAAAGAGTAGAAAGAATTAAATTGGCCTTGTTCATGCGTGGAAAATGCAAGCATAAACAAATTTCTGTGCAAATCATTATTGAATTGAATGCAGTCACTTTACACAAGAAAGCTTTTTTGAACGATTAACACAATTGTTCTGCAAGTTTCATGAATGAGGGCCTGATGTTTTTCAGACTCTGTTAGTCAGAACAAGATTTCTCTGGCACAAAAGCAAAGAGGGTGACAGTATTATCTGAAGTTGCAGATCGATTTACACTAAATACCACTAATATGACTGGAAAACTCCATAATGAATCAACTATATATGCTACAAAAAAGACAATATAAGGTGTTGTGCAAGCATCGTCCCATGGAATCAAATTAACAGGCAAATCGTTTGGTTCATTTATTTGCAGCATCCAATCTGATTCACTAATAGGATTTGACTTCCCAGTTCTTCAAATGAAAGAGAAGATAGTTTAGGAGAGCTGGTTATTAATTAAAGCTGTGTGTGCAAAACAACGTGACAAAAACTTAAAACTCTACTTAAAAAGCTGCTTTGAAATTAAGTTATTACTCCCCAACAAGAGTAAAAAATACAAGACATGTATTTCATGTTCACACCTTTTAATGTCTGGAGGTCGTTGCATCATCTGAATATTAAATCAAGATCTTTCATAATCAACATACAGTCTTAAAGGGTAACCATGGTTGTGATGATCATAAAGAATGGCTGATACAGCCATTAATAAGACAAATTCAGAACTGTTTACTGGTTTGTACTTAACAATATACATCAATAAAATACTGGGTTGTGTGATGTAAACATTGTCCTGCATCTCTTATACGATGAAGAATTCACATATATGTGCACCTACAAAGCATATTTGAAATATATTTATATATATATATATATATATATATATATATATATATATATATATATATATATATATACACATGTTTGAATACATTTACAATAATACACCAAAAATAGTCACAGATTAGCTGCAAACTGGGCAAACAAATCACGTCAGTCAAATTGAAAAGGGGATTTTGAAAGGACATCATCATCATTCGGGTGACGAACAGCTGAACTGGGCAACTTACATTTACAATCGCACGATGGCGTCTACTCAACAGTTTGAAAAAAAGATTTGAGGTGGGGGACAAATTAGAACAAAATTTACAAAATTAAAATGTAAAAAAAAAAACTTTCAGACTTTGACATTTTAGACATGTCATCCAACAGAGTGCTGCAGTGATGACATATTTTTGTAAGTCATTACTCTGGTTCCCTTGACAAAACCCCTATAGGATTTTTCCATTGGCTTTAGGATTCTTGCAGAAAATAAGCTCTGTGAAAATCCAATGAAAGTTTATGATTCTTACACGTTTTGTTCATCATGATAATCTTGAACACAAATGGACAAATCAACACAACTTTTGGGAAATTTGAAACCTAAATACAATCAACAGAAGTAAAAACCTAAACGGTCTCATGACTTCAACATCACCGTCACTAAGCTTCCGACAACTCTTTCAGACTTCAGACTCTTTTTCTCGCAATTGCAAGTTTATATCTCGCAATTCTGACTTTATAACTCACAATTCATACTTTAGAACTGACAATTGCGAGTTTATATCTTGCAATTCTGACTTTATAACACGCAATTGCTTGTTATAAAGTCAGAATTGTGAGATGAAAAGTCGCGATTACCCCTTTTATTTTTCATTCGGTGGTGGAAACCAGCTTTCAGAGTTATATTTATAGAATAAAAAAGCAACATTTTGAACAAAAAGCTGAAAAAATCTAGTTTTTTTCAAAGACTACAACATGCATAAGCAATGCTTTTATCGCTTGTTTCTGCTCCTTTTTGCCTGTGTTTTGTTCCGGAGATTAAGTACTCTTTCAGAAGATGCATAACAGCGCCCCCTACCATATAACAGAGAAAGTTGTAAAATCCCGTCAATGGCAGGGAAATAGTTAAGTAAAACTGAGCCAAAGTTCTGAGAATATTCCCTGTTAGCTGGGTTGTGTATAGATGAGTTACCTGTTTGGCATGGTGATGTTTAATGCCCCCCAAAATTTCTGTAGTCCCCTTTAGCCACTTGTTAGCAACCGCCTTTTTCAAGACAAAAGCTTTTAAAATATCACAAGGATGTATTTACTTATGTACTTTATGTTGTAGAAAAAAACATGAAAATATCTTGAGCTTTTGTTAACCACATTTAACCAAAAACCCATTCAGAAAACTCATTGACTTTGAAATGATGGAACCGGACGTGCTAAAATGCTAACTTGTTTTGGGGTTTTGGCCTAGAAAAAAACGTCGTCCCTACAGCACTCAACTGAGCACATGCACTTGTAGCCATTGAGGAAGGCCAGGGGAAGTGCACCCATAACCGTACCGGGACTGACAGGAAGCCACGTCCCTTTCCGTCAGGTGTCCGTCTTCCTAGAGTCCCGTGAGTAAAACTGGAGTTAAAAGTCTCTGTTCATGGTGTTGTCGGTGTTAAAGTCTCCTCAGATTGTGCTCTTCCTGACAAGAACCTCGTTTGAGACTCACGTCGTCCAGAGCTATTTCTCCCTTACGGCCTCTCCGCCGCTCGCCCTTCACGATCACCTGTAGTGACATAAACCAAATAACACCTTGGTGAAACCTTTCGAGACATTCACAGATGTGAGTGTATTCAGTGCTGACACTTACACTTTCTAGGCCATTGCCCCAAATGGTGATCTGCGTGGACCTCCAGCCGTTTCCTCCCGTTCGACCCCAGACAGCGGGGTTGTGCTGCCGTCCCTTCTGTACGAACACTTGCAGCATGCCCACGTGGTGGCCCGCCATGTTGTGTCTGAAGGCCAGGCACAGGTTCCCCTCGTTCCAGGGCGTCGCCAGGGGGAGGATCAGCTGAGCGCCACGCCCACCTCGCTTCTCTCCGCCCTCAGAGATCGTTAGGTACCGCCCACCTGCGATCATGACGGAGACAAGCTGATTACGTGTATTTCAATTTCAAAACACTTTATTTGTCCCCAAGGGGCAATTAACGAGGACACGTAGAGTCACGTAAACAGTTTACATAAAAGCACAGTGTGCACAGAATACATATTAAATATAATCTGCTACAGGCAGATACCTAAAAAACAAGTCTAAAGGTCCTTGCACACTCTTGCACGTCCGAAATTTTTGCACGTAAAAAATTTTATACGACCTTATGTTATTCTAATCATGCTTAAACACTGCCTTCGAAACTTTCGTCCGTCATAAATAAATTTGGATCGGGTTTGATTTTCTGCGTTTTTTGCATCCGTAGCAAGCATTTTGAGAGGTATTTTGATAATTCAGAGCCACCAAATGACGAATACAAAAAAAACACATGAAAATTTCGGACTTAGTGTGCAAGGACCTTAACCATGAATAAACAAACCATTTATAAGAATGAATAAATACATATATACTGTATGCACTGTATATAACTGTGTGCAATTAAAAATAAAAAACGTCATATCATGGTAAACTAAAAAAAGCTAATTAGGTGTACGATAATGACAATAATGTACGGAAACGTTTTTCCTTTGCTTTTTTCGCCACAGATGACAGCGTTGTGAAAACTGATCCGCGGAAACGATTAAAAACTCTGTATTCTGCTGCCAGGCCAGTAGTTGGCGATGTCACTTTGTAAAGAAAACGGTATCGGTTTTAAAAACTTGCATTTTGAAACCCGTCTTAAAAAGTTTTTCAGGCCCCCAAAACGCCATTGTCGTGTAAATTGCAAAACTGCCAAAACGTATAAAAAGTTCTGTTTTTACTTGAAAACGGTCTCGTGTTAACGACCCCTAAAAGGTTGAATTTCATGATTTAAAAAACATACAAATCTTTTGGGGTAATCTTTTATTATTAAAATAG
The DNA here is from genome assembly GCA_026230005.1 of Gila orcuttii. NCBI lineage: Eukaryota > Metazoa > Chordata > Actinopteri > Cypriniformes > Leuciscidae > Gila > Gila orcuttii. Next base: position 15,233,905 of record JAPDVR010000002.1, on the reverse strand, counting down.
GAAATTACATCACATTCAAGATCCTCAAAAAGTCTCTTTAATATATAATTTCAAGGGGATAATAACTTAGAATGGTAAGATTAGTTCAGGTTGATATCTCAACAATATTCACATTTCAAATATGCATGATAATTTAAAAAATAAGGGGAAAAAGTGTACCTTGAAAAACTTTTTCATCATCGTCTTTAAGATTTAAATGTGGAAATACTTACTATACATAATGGTTGTATTGACCTTTTTAGAGTCATTAAATAAATGTTTTGAAAACATTATCACAGTATGAAACATAAATACAAAGACTGCATTTATGTGAAAATGGCACCTGTAGCACTTTTTAATTATTTTTCTTTTCTTCATCTGAGAAATTCTTATTTGCCATTGACCCAATAACATTTTATAGAAAAAAAACATAATACCTGAAGGATCTGCAGTCGTCTCCCAGTGAAGATCTCCCTCTCTGTGCTGGATCCATCCACAGAGACCATGAGTAAAAGAGCAGCTCAGATGGCCCGTCTCTGTGGAATATGACACAATTGATCAAAATTAGTTGACAAAAATTAAATACAATTTTAGAAATTACTCTGAAATCCAAAAAATATTTGATCATGAAACTGGGAACAAAAATATTCACTTCAACCAGTGTAGCAAAATACATTTTTGTTTAGCAGCCACGAGGGTCGTGAACCATTCAGAATTGAATTGAGAATGCACAAGGCGGCAAACATGGCGGAGATTTGTAATTTGATATACATAGTAAATCCATAGTAAACAATGTAGCACTTATTTTTTTTAAAGGGGATGGATGGATGGATGGATGGATGGATGGATGGATGGATGGTCAAAATTAATGGCGTGACAGCAACATCTAAGCATCTTCAGCACAAAGGGCTTTCTTGACAGAAATCAAGCCGAGATTCACTCTCCACACTAGATAACAAAATGAAGCATTTGACTGGGGACGGGTGTTAATTTCACACCCTGTTTGCAAACAATAAAAATATTGGTTAAGGCTCTGGGCTGGTATTCCCAGCATTGCAGGCTCAATTCACGATGGCCATTAACTGAGATCCTCTATTATCATCATGCCCTTGAGTAACACACTGAACAGAGGAAACTCCAGGGAAACTGCCCTTGCAAGCAGCGTAAGTGAAACTGCTAAATGAAAAGTAACTCAGAATTGCACTATTCCTGAATTTCCCACAGGGATCAGTGAAGCATGGGTATTTTCATGAAGGCCAAAGAAAGCTGTTCGCCTCACAACACTGATCCTATTCATCTGGAGTGACATCAGAAGTCAAGATTAATACCTACAAAATGCCTGTGATGTAAATAACAGAAAACATTGCAAAAAGGCAGTCTCACTGTGTGTTCCCATTTGCTGTATGTCTATGTCTATTTACAGACTAGTCTGCACCAATAATCGAACACTCTAAAATCCATCTGTAATTTCAGAAAAATAAATAAATAAATAAATAAATAAAAGCAGCATTTTACCTGGGTCATCCTTCAGCTCCTCTTCTGTGTTGCCAAGTTCAATGTCTAAATCGATATCAAGCACATTGTTTTTCCCATGATTTCGTGGTACTAGAGGAGAATAAATAAAACAGAGTTTAGACTATAGTAATTCCCAACAAAAAGTACACAATTCATCTTTTTAAAATATTTTACAAGAAATAAAATATTTATTTTAAATGCATTTTCTTATTTAAAAAAACTAAAATAAATAAATAAATATATATATATAGTTATAGCCTAGCTTAAGGACTGTTTACTTTAATTACTATTATTACTATTATTATAGCTATTATTACTAAAGTTATTACTAAACCATTTTACAAAATCAATTATTATTTATATTATAATTCCCTATATTTTGAATGTAGTCAAAGGTTTGCAGGCAATCAGCTGAGCCATGATTATATATCTCGGCCTCATTGCTTAATTGAAACAAATAAATGTTGAGGACAAGACAAGTTATCTCCAATCCTCTATTAAGCCCATATTTCACTTATGGGTAAAAAACAATTGAGGGGATAAGTGAGTGTACATCAAATATATGGCAGGATAACGGCAGAAAGGAAGTCAAGTCTGTGATTAGTCTATTGATTTCAATTATCCCTCAAGCCTTGGTGCTTGTGACAGCACTATGTACAGCCCTCCAATAGAAACAATGTCCTCACAGCTAATAAATAGTAAACCAACTTCACCCTAAGGTCATTTCCAAACACTGCAGGTGTTCGTGTTGGGGCTATCCAACTTTGACATGATCGTTATGGTTTATAATTGATTAAGGAGATATAATTATATTTAAACCCTAGAAGTATATTTGCTACTTCCCCACTGTTTCAGAGCCATCATTATTTATTAGGCCTATTGTGAGCCCTCAGAGGCAGTGCAGGGTAACTGATTTATATCCTGAGGCAGGGCCGACTGGTAATGTAATCTCTCTAGGTGAGTCTTCTGTTTTCATTAGATGCTGTCATCTGGATAGGAGGCTTTGGGATGCAATTTGCTTTCCTGAAAAATCTGGTTTCGCCTTGTGGGAAGCCCGAGAGATACCCAAAAAAGAGCTTATGAACACGAAAGATATAGCATAGTCCTTTGGGCCAGGAAATGGTTCTCTTGGATAGATCCAAAGGTCTTCATGATCCTGTCCCAAAGGGTGCACTCAGCGGTCCTCCTCTAAATTCACACATTGGTTACAAAAGACCATATGGACTGTTGCATAGACGAGTGCATTGAGGCCGTATAGTTGCAAAGGGAGCATTTGTAAACACGCTTTTGGATCATAAAATGATATAGGACACCCTACAGTCTCAGACTTCACCGAGAAACAGGAGTAAAGGACCTAAGACCACATCATAATCCACATGAAAGAGCCTTTAAAGCACATTTGTGCAAATATTTAGGAAACTCTCATGGAAGCTATTTTTTTTTTACATTGGCCCTCAAGGAGCAGGACTCATGATTGGGAATTTTGTGTAAATGCAAGGGATTTTTCCCATACAGATTTCAAAACGGGTTCAAGTTGGTCATGCCGATTCGCCATGCATGTGAAAGTGACTTCTGTGTAAGCTTATACATTGCATCACTACTAACAACAGACAATGGACCATTTTTGCTTTAGACAGAGGAATTGTGAAAATCTGAGTAATATTTTCTTAAAAAAGTAAATTTACTTACTGTGAACATCACCTCTTTGTTTTTGGGTAATGTCTTTGATGCTGTTATCAATTGGCGTCACAAAGGGGATTAAAGGTCTGCGAGTTGGGATAAAGGGAACCACCGCTGTTACCACTGGGGCTTTTGTGGTAGTTCTGGTTGTGGGACGGGACGGGACCTTAGCGTTGGTTGTCACCACAACAGGGGGTTTACGTGTCGGTATGAAAGGCCTACGGGTGGTAGGCGCTGGGACTCTCGCTGGAGGGGTGACTTTTTTGGTTGGAGGAGATTTAGTGGTGGTTGTTGTTGTAGCTGAAATCCGTTTAGCTGTCACTGGTGGTCTGATTGTTGTGGTGGTTCTCTTTTGGTCTGAGCCTGGAATTTTGTTGCCCCCTTTGTTGTCATTGTTGCTTGGCGTGGTCTTTCCAGGTCGTGGGGGGTCAATAACCACTTTTGGGATGGCTAAAAGGAGAACAAACAGGATTCTCAGTTTAATTTGAAGTTCACATGACAGTTTAATTCTCGTGTTGAATGGGTCTTATCTGGTTTAAACATTTTTGGGAATTGGGAAGTCTGCGGCTAAATTAGGCCCAATAGAAACATCACCATTCATATTTTAAATGAAACTGAAAAGGACACTTTTAGCTCATATGTACAATGAATGCACGTAAGTCATCAATCACATTCGAAATCAATACCAGATGCGTAGACCCTATGCGCTTGTGTCATTCTTAAGGAGGGAACATTAAAGGAATGAATGTGACAATGCTATCTCAGGTTTCACAGGAGCTTTGATATGTGATTCCCAAAAAGGCAGTAATTTAACACTGAGTCACACCTGGCTGAAAGTTTTCAGAACAGATGCTAAGACGGGATGGGTTGCCTCATTGGTTTAACAATGATTAAATTAGGTGTCAGACTCACAACAACTGTATTTTTGTCCACTTAACAAATAATAACAAGATTGAGAAGGTTGCAACAGTGCATGCATAATACTACATACATAAAGCCACTGACAGTGGTTTGTAAAAGCAGTAGAGAGTGCATGTGAAGAGCGTGCAGTTGTGGTGTCATCAGATGCTCACGGTGAACCTCTCTTCGTTCACGAAGATTAAAAACATGTCACTCCTCCTGACTAAAGGCACAGCAGACAAAAGAATTCCAGACAGGGAGGAGAAACGCAAGATATTTTCGGATCTAAAGTGTAATAGCACCTAAAACCAGCACCTTTTTCATAACACATTTACCCAGACATGTAATTTATAAATTTTAAAATATTGATAATTTCAAACAGTAAAGCCTAAAAAAATCCATAAATAAAAAAAATATGTGTGTGTGTGTGCGTAAAATATAAATAAAAAAAAATTATATATACTCTACACTTCAAAAATTTGGGGTCAGTACTATTTTCTTTAATAAATTCATACATTTCTTCAGCGAGGATGCATTAAATTAATCAAAAGTGGTAAAGCCACTATAATGTTACAAGACATTTCTATGTCAAATAAATGCTGTTCTTTTGAACTTTCTATTCGTCAAAAAAAAAACGGAAAAAAATGTGTCACAGTTTCATGTGTCAATTTATCATTATTTACAAATATGAATTGTAACCTTTGAGGGACTGTCCGACTTAATTCAGTCCAGAGATTTTTTTAAGGATTTCAGTCAGGACTCCGACGTCTCCGCACATTGTCTTTCCCGTCATTCAGCCACTATACGCTCCATTGGGATTGTGCTATAGGATGCTGTCACATTGAAAAGGTGAACAATCTGCCTATGTTCAACATCCTGGCTGAGGCTCCGGCTTTTCGTCAAGATTTTTCATCATCCATCTTCTTTTCTTTCCTGACAAGTGCCCCAATCCCAGGCCAAGGAGAAAATCTACAAAGAACATGCATTCACCAGTGCAAACTGCAGTAATGGTTTACCTCAGTATACTCTTTCACCGTTCAGCCACACAAGCCAGATCAGTTTTTGCCACAAAAAAGGCCTATAGCTCCATCAAAGTCCATCAATCTCCTGGCAGCGTCTGTGATCAGCCTCTTTGGTTGTCTAATTTCGAGGGACGCCTGTCCACCTCTTAATGATAACCTTGCCTTAGCTTTTGTGCTTAAAGCCTTTATACTAATGACTCCTGACTTAAGCCTTTCCAAACCTTTATCCTGAAGTGCCTTTGAAAGCACCGTTCCACCTTATTTTACTTTATACAGCTGCTTTTAATCTAAATTAATCAAAATCACTGCAACTGAGAACAGATGGGGGCCAATTAAATTGTTGCCTGAGCTATAATGTGATCAGTTTATGCATGGAGTGTGTTCATTAATGCAAATTAGATATTTTTATTGTTGTGATATTGATTTTATTCTCAGTTTAAAACGTGTGCATTAAAACAGTAACAAAAAGTAAACACTTTGAAGTGGATTTCAATATTCTATCGCAGTAATTCTTTGGTTTGCATACTTACGTTTGCAGTCGTAGCCCACGCCTCTGTAGTCATCCTTACACTTGCACTTGTATGAACCAGGTGTGTTATAGCAGGTGGCGTAGGGACCACACTGGTGGTGACTCAAAGAGCATTCATTCACATCTAAAGGGTCATTAAAGCAGAAATAATTGCTTCTATGAGATCAGGTAGATTTTAAAATAGAAGTCATCAGCTCTGTTCCAAAACTAGTGAACAACAGTAGCTTTTTTTTTTTTTTTTTTTTTTAACTCCTTAAAATGCCTTTATTGAAGTCTTGAGTTTTCTTTCGGTAACAAAAACATCACAGTATTCCTTAATTTAATAATTTCCATCCAAGGCATACACAAAAAAAATAAATAAAGGGGCTTGGTTGAATTGAGTTAGTAGTGTGTTGAAACTCGTGGTTATGGTAAGGGTCGTGACATTTCCCACACACGCTCAAACCGATTGACCAATTACAACACACTGATCCAGACGACCAATTAGAGCACAGTGTGCTTTTCAGAAGGCGGGGCTTCATAGAGACAGGAACTAAACAGAGCGTTACTGACAGACTGGGAGGAGAGGTGCTGCAACAATGGTTGCTCAAAAATAATGTTTTATGAACATTCAAACCTCTTCTAGTAGACACCAAAAACTAAATCAAGACTTTATAAAAGGGCATAAAATGGTCTCTGTACATTTGATGTTGTTTTGGCCTAATATTTTCGGATACCGTAATTTTGGTGCATCACTACTTAGCATAGTGCAAACAGGTTAAAAATAGTTATTGTGATTAGCTAAAGCCAGATATCACAATAACATGCCATTTTTCAACAGGCATTTTCTACGTGGCTCATCCACCATTGGATAGATTTTCTCAATGCATTATGGTTTATTGAAATGTCTTGTCAGTGAAGGACACATACAATAATTTCGTACAATTAGCTAATGCGAGGTAACTTATATTGTGTTCACATAAAAAAAAAAAACATAAAAGGGTTCTTACAGACCAGCTCTCTGAGCTTTAAAACAGAGCAATGTTGATGTTATTTTTTTTTAAACTCAAAAAGAATGTTTAAAAAAAAGTGGCACAATATAATTTAAAAACTGAACTTGGCACAAAATGTCTACTGTTGGCAAGAATGTGAGTTAAGTCAAAGAGTTTCTTTGAAATTCTTCAAGGCAAGCAAAAGCAATCCCACATTTTTTCTGTGTTTGAGAATCATCAAATCAAACAATGCTACACTATTCCAACAGTTCACATTGTTTGAAAGGTTTTTGGATGTTGTCTATGAATGTAATGTTAATGTACACTATATCCACCACAAGCTTACCTGTACACTGAAATTTCCCATTGATGTACTGCAGGTCAAAGCCATCATGGCACTTGCAGATGTAACTCCCAAATGTGTTGATGCACTTACGGAAACGGGGACAAACCGCATGACCCGTGGCGCATTCATCCACATCTGCGAAACAAACACACCAATCCATCACTTCTCTACTCTTTTTCAAGCTCCAGTTTGGATCAAAGTAAAAAGGTCTCAATGAATTAAGGTCAGCATCACATTGGTTCTGATCACCTCAAAAGTATACTTATATAATTCATGATCCTTGAATTGATTTGTTGCATAATGCGGTCGGGATTCATTTTTGAGACTGGCTCATTGTACACTGTGATGTTTTGTGCTGGCATATGCTGCATTTAAGGTTTAATTAAACTGAGATCTGCATCAAGCAGTGTGTGAACGATATGCAGGAGTGCCATTCAAACTCAACACTTATGTGTGCATGTACAGACATCCATCTAACAAAAGCTGCCCTCCTCAAAGCGATAAAAGTCCTCTGCTGAAATGCCTAAAGAGCTGAACACCTGTGCCATGAAACATTAAGATGGTCAGTCTCATGATTTATGGTGCCCTTTTAAAAAACTCACACTGTTTTCTGCACTCCCCTCCTCATAGCCTCCAGAAAAAAGGCAGAAAAGTGGGGAAAAAATGTAAAGAGTCAAGCAAGACAAATGTGCGTAGAAGAGCACTGACTCAATTTGTCGCATTCCATTTGTGATTTAGTGATCTGTGTGGTGAAGATGTGAATATCTGCTTCTTCAAACTGTCTATGTAGTTGCCGTCTCTAGGACTACGGCATGCCATTAAAACAGTCATTAACGAACGCCACAATGACATTTCCAAGCACTTAATGCATAATTAGCGTATCAAACGGAAGAAGCACAGCTCTGTTGTCAAGGGCTGGTGCGATCCGTACGGTTTTGTAGCAGGAGCGCAGACGTGAGTGAAAGTGACTGTTTTGTGACACGTTCGTAATAGCAAAGGTTTGTCATCTTTTCTGACAGCCACAAAAAAATCATGTCTCACCTTCAAAAGATGACTAGACAGAGCGCAAAGAGATCATGCTCATTCTTCTTTTGACTTAAAGGGCTCATGTCATTTTTTATTTAATGTTTTTTTTCTGCCTGAAGTCTACATCGATTTACATTTATGCAAATCAGCAGATACTTTCATCCAAAGCAATTTACAATATTCAAGTTTCCTGGAAATGGCATTGCTAGTGTCATATTATTATTATTAGTAGTAGCCTATTATTAGGAATGGCATTGCTAGTGTCATATTATTAGTAGTAGTATTATTATTAGGAATGGCATTGCTAGTGTCATATTATTAAGCTGGCTTGAGAAAGCGGAATGCTATTTAAACTACTTCTTCTGAGACTAAAATTTCTGACTGCTACTCCTAGAGCTTTAAAGCTAGAACCACCAAACTCGGGTCAGACCTTCAGACTGTTCTGACCCTAACCCTAACCATAACGCTATCATGCTAACAACATTCTAGCAATGTGCTAAATTATGCTAGCAAGATGTTAAATCATGCTAACAATAAGCTAAATCATGCTAACAACATGCTAAATCATGCTAACAACATGCTAACAACATGCTAAATCATGTTAGAAAATGTTAATCATGCTAGCAATGTGCTAAATAATGATAACAAGAGGTCAGATCATGTTAGCAATGTGCTAAATTATGTTACCAGCATGCTAAATCATGCTAGTAACGTGCTAATCATGCTAGTAATGTGCTATATATTATACATTTTATTATAATTAACTGAAAAAAAAAAAATATATATATATATAGGCCTATATATTTTTTTTATTCAGTTAATTATAATAAAATATATAATAATGTATACATATTGTTTTTGTATATAATTTATAAATATTCATATATATTATATATTATTTATACAATTTATTATAAATATAAAATATTGACACTTTTGATGGCAGATTTTTAGATGCACTGCGTCCAAAATCGAATACTTCCCTACTATATAGTATGCAAAAAACAGTAGCCTACGCCAGCAGGGTAGTATATCTGAATGCATAGTATTTGAAAAGGCGAAAAGGCCCCAGATGACCTACTACTTCCGGCGAGATTCTGAAATTGTGCATAAGATGGACACTTTTCTATCCCATAAGGCCACGGGAGAATATTTATGAATGGCAGTTGTGACGCAACTGATGCTGGTAGATCACATAATAATGACAACATGACGAATGTAGTACGTCTAGATTACATTCATACACACTCATACTAAATAGGACATACTTTTTTAACGGTCACAAAGTAATTTCAAATTCAAAAGTAATACCTGCTCAAGAAAGTATGCGATTCCAGGCGCAGCTATGGTTATTTTGGGAGAATGTTTTTGTTCGGAAACGTACAGTATATTCTCATATTTGTCACAGTCATGTTCTGTTTAGTCGTTTCTGTCATGTCTGTATTAATTGTTATTAGTTGCTATGGTGTCTGATTGGTTAATCTCAGTCCAGCTGGTCCTGCTTAGTGTCCTCATTTGCTATGTATACTTACACTCCCTGTTCTGTTCAGTTATTGTTGGTGTTATCAGTGTCGTACTCTTCTGTGTTTGCTGTTGGATTAAAGAATTTTTTAATTTGTTCATCATCATCTTCGTCGTGTGCTTTGTTTCTACAGCCTCCTATCCGTGACAATAATGAGCTTTCTTTCTAAAGATCAGTGAAAATTCGATTACCAATTAAAGTAATGCATTATCCATGAACACATACCCACACAGGTCCTGCCATCTGGAGCGAGCTGCAGACCTGGAGACGGGCACTGGCAGCGAACCTCTCCTTTCATTACTTCACAGCCGTACTGGCAGTTCGCCATTCTGCATGTCCGGGCATCTGACAGAAAGATGCACACACCAGGTTTAGCACTTATGATACACATTCCCTCCACTTATACATTAAAACACAGAACAACTCAAGTATACAAAGCACACTGTACATGGACAACAAAATGTACCAACAGACGTTCCATGTATAAGCATCCAAGCAAGAGATGTATAACCATCTTTTTCACAGACAAAAGATGAACAGCCATTAAATGGGGTGCAAGGTCACAGGTCGCAGAAGGGAACCCACTTTTCCATATTTAGCTTCATGGCCTTGAAGGAAACGAGCAGTGAAGCAGATAACCTTGCGTTATTAGATTGTGCAGTGATCTATTAGCCCTGCAGAGAAACATTCTCAACTAGTGTCCAGGGGGTCGTCACAGACAACACAGCCCATTTTACATCAGACAGCGAGGTAAAAAAAAAACACTCTGGAGAAAAGAAGATGCCACATTGTTCCTGCTAATGCAGGTTGAAAAACAAACAAACCCAAACAAAAAAACTCAATTACTTTCTAAAGTCTTGAAGGAAATGAAATAAGAAAGATGTGTTTTACGAAATTCTTGTGTACTGCATAAGTAATCAATTCTGGGCCAGGTTAAAATATCACAGTAAAAATAAATCAAATAACATTAATAAAATTGTGCTTGTTTAGCCAATTATAACAGTTTAAAGTGAATTTTGAGTAAATGTTGTTTAAGTGTTTTAATTAATGTTTGACATTTAATTCCGAGCAATTTTGTGTATTTCGTGAATAATTAAATAGTTTATTATTATTATTATTATTATTATTATTGTTAAAAAATAATATTTTCAACATTTATTTTTATTAATAATTATCTTTCATTGCAGGTGGAATACGTTACATTTGTTATTGTAATTAATTATAATTTTAATTAAATTAAATTTAATAAAAAATAAGTTTAATAATAACAAAAAATAATATAAAATAACAATTAAACAAAAAAAAAATCTAACAGACATTACATCAAGCTGAATTTGCAAGTCGGCATATTTGGCACTTTCAGTATATGAAGTACAGCGATGAAGCAGATTTTTAAAAGAGCATTTTTTTACCATCAAATAACATAAAGTTATGATTCATTTGAGCTTGTGCAGACTTTTATCAGATCAGCACTCAACCTCTCCAAACTATGCAGTAATCTGCCATCTGAGCATTGACAATGATTATACCACCCACATCCCCATACTTTGATTAACTCTGTGATTCAATGGTGTTTGTTGAAGTGTGAGCTGTGGGAAGGTGAGAAAATATTTATCAGAGAGTGTAATCTTGAAGCCTCTGGAAGCACACTTAGAACCAGGCAAGCACAGGCACGGTCCACTAGGCGCAGGGAGGATAGCTTAAGGCCAGCAATAAGACTTAGCCTGGCAGGGTTGAAGTTCACAGCTTTCTCATATTTTTTTTTTGAGTCACTTGAAAGCTCTCTTCAGGGTTGAGGGACGCCCTGAGCTCTTAGAATGATTTGTGTATATATGGCAGAAGAGACTATAAAAACACACATAACAAATACTAAATAAAATAAAATCCTGGAAGGACAATTGTGACTTTCTTTTTAATAAAAGAGAAAATAAATGTAATAAATCAAATATAATAAATCAAATAAAATAATAAATCAAAACAAAAGGAAAATAGCAATTTTCTATTTTTTTCAATGTGGAAAAATAAAAACCATTTAAATGAATAAAATAAAATAAAATAATAAAATAAAATAAAGGAAGACAACACTTCTTTTTGTTCTTTTTTTATAAATGAGACCATAAAAAAAATATATTTTTTTAATAATCCTAATTTTATGTTGTCTGTATTTTTGCATTATCTTATTATTCTTTTTAAAGCTTTTTGGAACAATATACTATAAAGCCTGTAGAAATCCAGCTTGTAGAAACAAAACATACACATTGTGGCTGACACTGCTGGTAGCACTATCATCCGTTTCAAGCAAAGCGCTTAAGAGCTATTTACACCATTGACACAGTTGGACACCACGTGTAAAACAGAGACGTAACTCACTTCCACAGCTCCCATCAGGTAACAGCATGTATCCGTTCAGGCAGTAGCATTTGTAGCTCCCGTATGTGTTCATGCACCTGTGTTTACAGGGCCGAGGCTTGAGGCCACACTCGTTCAAGTCTGCAGACAGAAGAACAGAGAGGAGAGGTTAGAACTTCCTCGTGTGAGAGAGCCAGGAATTAGGCTTAAACCAGAGGTCACATTTAAAAGGTCAATCCTTTTAAACCTGTGAGGCGGCGTCTGCTAGAGGAAGGTGAAGCCGCAGGCCACCGTGTCGGGACAGGCCCACCTCTGAGCGCCTCACTCCACAGGACGCTGCACTTCAACAAACCTGAGCTTTAGCTTCCAACACTCTACGTCTAACACAAAAAGTAACTTCTTCCTTTTGACAGCTCTGCTCAACTCTGCAAAAATCAACTACCCACTCATTACCAGACTTTAAATAGTTTTAAATATTCTAAACTTTGAAGCTGTTGAACTATTTCTAGACTTTGAACACTAACCGTACTGCCATAAAGAGACTATTTGAACCATAACCACCTTAAAACTGTAACTTCAGAACTGCAGATTGAGTACCAGACCAAAGAGGTAAATCAATAATAGAGCTATGCATAATAGTAAAAACCATTTTATATATATATATATATATATATATATATATATAAAGTTTAAATTGAAATAAAGTGAGTTTAAGTTAAATCTAAAAAGAAAAAGAAAAGAAAAAATTTAAGAAATATAGGAAAATTAATAAAAATGGGGAAAAATTACTTAAATGAAAAATAAAAGGTCATTTAAAATATTAATAAATACTTTAATAGTATGCTTATAATACTAAAATAACACTGAATTGCTGATCTGAAAACTATATTATTTATGTTTTCACTAATTGTATTTTTTCAAAATTGTGCACATTTTATAATTGAGGATAATTCATTAATTAATTAATATCCGGTGTTTTCTATTTTACAAAAGGAAAAGTCATAGTGAAAACTTTGTACATTTTGTGTAATTCTCCCAAAGAAATAAGGATTTAAATTTTATCAATAGAGAAAAATGATTAGTTCAATATTGTAAATAGTGAAACAAACATTGTATTTTCAATTAGCTTATTATAGCTTTTTTTTATTTTTTTTTATTAATTTTGATTACTTGATCAATTATTATTTTATCCATTTATCCACAAGGTTAAGTGATTGTTTAATTGTTTATCCATTCCTTAATGATTACTGAGTAGTGCAAAATTAGCCCTCATTTTTTGAGCGCATGGGAAAAAAATACAAGTAAGAGGTTTTCTATCACCAAGGCAAAGAAATGCTTGATTTTTATTTGGGAGGAAAAAAACGATATAGTTCAATCCGTGCTCAACCATATATCCACATGGGCCATCAGCTGGGCTACATATCACTTACATCTCAATATCATAAGCTACACAGCCAGGTTTATAGGCCAGACACGTAGCATGATGCCTGCAGTCTCATTTGCACCGGACTGAAAATAGATCCTCCTGGCTGGTGTACATGAGTGTCTTTGGCATGGCCCAGTTCTGAGAGAATGGCGCCATCTTTAGCGGTCGGTTATGCGCGGAATGCATTCTAGAGAAGCGCATGCTGGCTATATTTGACAGGAGGCACGGATTTAAATAGATGAATAGCACTGTATTACTGGTAATTGGCAGTGGTGGGAGGTCACTTGACTGGGATGATAAGCTGAGGTGTGCGAGGACATCTACAATCACTGCCATTCGTCTTACCAAGAGTCCACCACTAGGAGCAAATCAATCTCTTGGTTTCAAAGTTGAATCAAAATCGAGTCTAAATCTTTAACACCTTTTCAAACCGTACAACATTCTTCCGCACATTGTAGCTCTGAGCTGCTGAAGCCGTGATTACGCACTCCGAATTTCAATTACCAATTAGGCTGCAATTCCATGATGATTTGGGACATAATTGGGTAAAGTTGACCCTTTCCTTGACACATTCTTTGCTTGTGGATTTCAGCTGGGCATTTGCAACACTTATAGAAACAAGCTGAACTAGTTGGAAATGTGGCAAGACACTTCTATAAAGTGTTATAAGAAATAAAAAGTCTTCTAGGGGAAGAATCAAATAATAAAAGAATCTTAAAGTGTTAAAATATGGATTATTATAATTCATCCTTAAAATATAATATTAATATAAAAATATATAAATAGAATATTAGAGAAAAAGTTCACCACAAAAATAAATATTTCATCACTTTTTTCACCCTAATGATTTCTAAGCCTGTAATTACTTATTTTATATATATATATATATATATATATATATATATATATATATATATATATATATATATGAAACACAACAAAAGATATTTTGAAAAGACAAAAATGCTGCCATTCTTTTTGCAGAGCTGCTCTTACAAACAAACTAACTAACTGACAAACTGACCAAAACTGAGAATTTCCCCCATGATGAGTCTTACATTTGAAAATATGAAACACTTTAAATTGATCACACTTGTTGCATGGATAATATTTTTGGTATTTATATGGTGTTTTTTCATTAATTGAGCTAGAATTCATATTCTTTGTACGGACAATTGTTATTATTATTATTATCACCATAATACCTCAAGATTATTATTATTATTAACAACATTTACATCACCATTTCATACGTCATCCAATAAAAAATAATAAAACATAAAATTTCAAAAATTCAAATTTTTGGGTGAGCTTAACTGAGAGCTTTAAGAAAAGAATTATGTGAAAACTAAATATTTAATTAGACCTTACTCACTATACGAAGTGATATCAAATCATCTGTAAAATCGCAGAACCTCGTCTACTGTACACGTCTATATCGCATGAAGTCTCAGTGGTTCAGGCTGTAACTCAACTCTCTGAGCACAGCAGCAAGTAAACAAATACATTGCAGAAAGATGTTTAGAAAAACGAAGCAACTCCTGTTTCTGTCAACGGAGGTGAAGAGGAAACTAACCCATCATCACAGAAGACTCATTGGCCCTTTGCTAACTAAAATAACGCTGAAAACAGCAGAAATGAAATGTCACATTCCCAGAATAGCCATTCTTGACAGGAGACAGCTCTGAGCTGCAACACATGGCAAACTAATGATAAGGAATGATAATAATAAAAACGCCTAAATTGTCCAGTTTGGAACGGAGAAAATGGAGGGTAGGAGGTGTGAAGGTGTTGAAAACCACTAAAAGAGTGCAGGTAGATTAAACAAGTTTACACCGTACTGAAAGTGTGACCACAGACTATTTATGAGTGTTGCACTTATGAGCAGTGAAGAAAAATGAGAGAGAGAGAGAGAGAGAGAGAGAGAGAGAGAGAGAGAGAGAGAGAGAAAGAAAACAGATTAACAAGATAATTTACCAGCCACCCTTAAAACATTTACCATGGCAACCAATAATTCCATCAAAATGCAGATAGATTGGGATGGATGGATGGATGGATGGATGGATGGATGGATGGATGGATGGATGGATGGATGGATGGATGGATGGATGGCTTTGATTGGTATGGATGGATGGATGGCTTTGATTGGGATGGTGGGATGGATTGCTTTGATTGGGATGGCTTTGATTTGGATGGCTTTGGATGGATGGATGGATGGATGGATGGATGGATGGATGGATGGATGGATGGGGAGAGAGAGAGAGAGAGGGCAGTTCACTTGAAGCTGACATCCCATACTGCAGGTCTGATTGAAAAATCATGACCAGAATTACCTCAGAGGCAGACAACAACAACAACAACAACAACAACAACAACAACAATAACATGACAGACGCTTTTTGAATGACAGGATATTTGTTTAAGAAATGTAGATGGGCCTGAGATAGAGGAGACAGGCAGAAGGTCAAAGAGGAGGAGATCAGCCGGACAGCCACTTGAGCGCTCGCGGATAAAAGAAGTTCAGAGGAACTGACAGACACAGACAGGATGTAGGAGGAAAAAAGCAGGCTGAAACATAGCAGCCTCTTAAAGGCTTTGTGTGTGTGTGTGTGTGTGTGTGTGTGTGTGTGTGTGTGTGTTTCTGCAAAGGCATGCATGGCTCCCTCCATGTGATTCTGGCCATGCCTGTGGAGGCTTTGGGGATCTGCTGAAAAGAAAGTCCTGACTCTCGCACCATGCACGTGGGCCAGAGGGGTGGCATTCGGGATGCAGGCGTCACCCGGTGAGTGCTCTTACATGTAAATCACACACAGAGGATTAGCTCACCCTCTGAAGGCACCGCAATCGGCTGGTGGTCCATGGGAACAAAAACAGGAGGGTGACTGTGCCATAATGGGGGGATAACATAGCCCTCCTCTTCTTTAGGAGTGAGGAAAACAGACAGATAACAGCACACAGGATAACGTGGACAAAAACATTTACACAAATATTCCTGCAGAGGAGAATAATAACATTATTCAGTAAATAAAGATTATATGCAAATTAGTAGATAAAATAAGAAAGCACTGCATGGACATGCTTTTAGCTTCAGCATATTCTGAGCTAAACAATTTAGGACTGAGTTTGATTGTGAAAAGTATTCATTCATATTTTCCCCACCCATATTGCCTTGGTAACATCAAAAGAGAGTCATTACTACGGATCCCCTAAAGCAGTGGTCTCAAACTCGCGGCCCGCGGGGTGATATTTTGTGGCCCCCTACTTGACATTAAAGTTTAATGTTAGTGCGGCCCGTCGTTGCTTGTGCCACGTTTTTTTTTTTTTTTATCCCTTATGGGCTACCATAGATAGTCTCGTGACAGCTTACGGTGGGTTTGTCAATAGTTGTCAACCGCGAAGTACAAACATACTGCGCCTGGAAAAACTGAGCGCGTCGCTTCAATTATGAGCGCGCTTGCCGCGCGCCTACATTTGAAATAAACTTATAACTAAACTTATATTTAGCGCGCAAAATATGTGAGCGCGATATGTGTGACACCAATCAGGCCACGATATACTGGTAGCTCGCGAGCGACGTGTTGAGAGACCCCTGCTCTAAAACAATGTGAGAATAATCATTTTGAGCTTGTAATATGTGTCCAACAGGTTGATAATTAGGTTTGCTTTGATTTGTGCAAAGTCAGTAATTTGCCTGAGACACTATACATGTGTAGAAAGAATTCAATAAGACGGGCAGACATGACTGCAAATATTTGTATTTCAAAAGCAATAATTGCTTTTTCTAAGTAACGTTATATTAAAAGGAAATGTGCCTTCCAAAAAAACATCCAACATCATTAATGTGTTGTATAAAGAAAATAAAAAGGACATGAGCAAATATAAGTATCACAAAGATGTGTTATAAGGAAAAGACAAAGAAAGTTTGTAAAATGAACTTCAACTGTCAGAAGAACAGCTCATAATGAACCAATCATGTACAGAAAGGAATGTTCAAATTCAGAGGAACAGTTCAGAAGAAACGTAATAATAAAGCTTGAGAAGATTGGATAAGTTGTGCTCCTTTTTTGGAATACTTGAATACTATTTTTTGTGGAATACTTGATGTGGCCCAGCCTGACCCAGACTCTACCTCCAGCGGCCCCCAGTTAAGTTGAGTTTGAGACCCCTGCCCTAAAGGGACCTTTCCAAAAACTCACGAGAAACTTTTTACATGTGCTTTTTACGGTGCTCAAACGTTACAATTTTGCCATTTTAATAGAAAAGGAGAGTATGGATGCGCATGAATTAATAAAGATATATCTGGTCAAAATGTGGCTTTCGTTAGGGCAGTATATCTCTAATTTCATGGCCTTATGTCCGCTTTAACTCATCCTCTGTGACAGCCGAGAAACCGCACCGAGAAATGGGGTTATTTCTTAATACGGCTGTGTGTATTGTCCTATTTACTAAGTAAAAAGTTTCTTGTGAGCAAGCAAAAAGTTTCTTGTGCGCAGGCGAAAGTCTGTATGTATATATATATATATATATATATATATATATATATACATATATACATATATACTGTATATATGCAGGGACGTGCACAGGGGGTTTGCTCAAGTTGCCCGGGCAACTGCCCATATGCCCTTCTCGACTCAGGTTGCCCTTCCGAGGAAAGAAATAAAAATAAAAATCGTACAATGGATTCAGAATTTCACGTAGGCCTAGATAACAAAAAAAATAACAAAAATCCCAAAGCTTTATTCACTTCCATTCGGGCACCGAAAGTGAAAGTCAGTAAGGGAAGGGCAAACTGTTTATGTGGCTGCAGCGCTGCACGCGACCGGTGCGTAAGGCCCCGCAAATTACTTAAGGCCCCGCCTCCATCTCGTGTCATAGCGCTTCAATTAATGTGTACAACATCCATGACAAAACGAAGCGAAACTACCCTTCTGGTCACGAAAAGAGGAAGAAGAAAAAAAACATGAGAGTGAATTGCGGGAACAACAATCAGGTAAACTTGTGTTCTCTCCTCTCTAAGTTTGATGTCAGTAAAGTTTGATGTTTTTCGGTCTTGCTAACCTAGCTGGGCAGGCAGTGCATCTCTTGCATCACTTTGTGCCTGACAAAAGTGAGAGTAAAATACAATTATTTATTACGTTTGTTTCTGATAAACGACAAAGTGCTACGGTGTTTGTTTACTGCAGCTCGGAAAACATAACCGCGTCGCGTGTGTGCGTTCATATGCGCGTGCATGAAATGAAACTCGCATTTTTCAAGCAGAAATATGTGGAGACCAGACATACTGTACAATACATGCACGTGAATGATGGCACTCCCAATCAAAGTACACATTATAAAACAAGACACTGATTATCTAGTCTCAGTGTAGTTAAAAACTCTAAACAACTGCACTAATTATGCAAGATAGAAAGCAATGTATTGACAATTTGACATGGATTGATTATTGATTTATAGGCTATATTGAATTTAAAATGTTGATTAGCTGGACATACTGGTCAATATGGATGCACATCCCTCAGTAAATAATAACCATAAATCACGAATTGCTTCAACATGCATAATAAAAATAAAAAGCTTTTTTCAGGTCAGAGCAACTGCCTCTCAAAATTCCTGTGCAATTCCCTGTATATATGGGCAGGGGCGTAGCCATCATTTCAAAAGTGAGGGGGACAGAATGTCAAGTGTAATACCATTTTTTTCAGACTTTTATTGACAGGTTAATTGGCTTAATATGCTATTTATTTTAAAGCAATAAAACAGAAAGAAAGAAATGCAGATGTTCAGTACTTTATATTGCACATGCAGGGTTTTTCCTGGCTTAAAATGAGGCGGAGGGAGTGGTAAAATCCCGATCATGTATTTTAATTAGATAATAACATTTTTATTTTTCGTAGACCATCATATAGCCTACTGTGTTTCCCACAGTATTTTTGTAGGTGGATCTCGGTACTTCTAGGGAGGTCCGGGGGCATGCCCCCCCCGGAAGAAAATTTTGTACATTTTAAAGATAAATTCATTAATCTGGTGCACTTTGAGTCCCCCGAATCCACTGTTCAAAATAAATAATCCACCCGTCAACCCCTCAAACATATGATATTCTCTGATTTAGATATTTGATCATCGCATTACAATTATTCAAATTATCAGTGCTACTGTTAAGCATGACATCACACTGAAGTAGGCTGATTTAAAAATAACATTTACTTAAAATAAAAGTTCTTCTTTTGGCAAAATAACATTTCCTTATTAGCCTAAAGTCTGTCTTAAGGCTGGTTCACACGGGACGATTTTAAAATTGTCGGCCGATTTTCCAAACCTGAGAGACCCCACACACGGCGATAAAAAATCACGGGTCTAACAGTTTTGGTCGTACTGTGTGTGGTGTGCAGCCACACGGCAAAATCAACACATCACACACAAACCGATTTGACTCCCGAGCATTCCCAGGTCAGACGGAAAATCTCGCAAAATCCCTCGAGATCAAACGTGACTTCAGAGTAAACAATCATGGCGGACGAAGAGGATGCAGTGGCGTTAGTTTGTTTTTAACCAAATCCATCTCCGACGTCCACCGGACTTTCTGGTGCGCCATGCCGCCGGCTGTTTTGATTTTGTTTCCCGGTGCTTCCTCTGCGCCTCGTCACCTCGCTTTCTGATTGGCTACACGCCACAGTCCACAGGCTGCGTGCTCGTTTGTCCCCGGGGGACACCGCACACGAGGAGAAATCGGGCCAAAATAATCCAACATGTTGGATATCCCCGATTTGAGATCAGAGCGGTCCCGACGTCCTTCCGAGCAGACGAGAGCACTCTTAACACACCACACACGGCAGGAATATCTGATCAGATTATTTTACGATAATCGGAGCATCCTTAAGATTGTCGGAAGGGGTAAATCGGGGCTAAAATCGACCTAATTATCCTGCCGTGTGAACCAGGCTTTACTAAACTAAAACTTTCCAATTAAAAACCTTAAAACGTCAAGCTTTTAAAATTACTTCAAACTTTCTAGTAAGGGCTTTGATAACATATCTGTGAAAATAAAAGACATTACGAATAAAAAAAGATTGAAAATAGTGCACGTTTGTGCGGGTATAGTGAATATTTTCAATTTACAACAAACCTTGTTAATTATTCAACAAGAGAAATAGGCAGAGTTATTCATCATTGTGCAACACAATTCGGATACCACATGAAAACTTACTTACAGTGCTTGACTTTTTCGTGAAAAAGGAGTGAAGAGTTTTTTTGCCGTTTTGAACTCTATGAAACTGATGGATTCGGCGCGGGTGCGAGCATGGGCGTGTCGTAAGCTAATGCACGAGTGACTGATTACCATGGAAGCGTGAATGTCACGTATGTAGATAGACTATCCTTGACTCTTTGGATTTTAAATCTCGATGTAGGGCAGGCTATACACACCCGCGAAAACCTCAGCTTGTCATAGACACATTTGCCCTATGAAAAAGGGCGGGGGACGAATTTACATTTTATAAAAAGTGGGGAGGACACGTCCCCCGCGTAATCTACGCCCATGTATATGGGACATTTCTGAGGTGGAAAAGATCATTACTTCCGGGGTGTGAGAGGACGCTGGCTCAGCTGGATGCCGCTTCTCAACCCATGTGTTTTTAGTTAATTGTTATTTTAACATTTGTTTTACTCTGTTACCAACTTTTTAAATAATTGAATAGCCTATTAGGCCTACCTCTCATCTCAACATTTAAATGTGTGGTTCCTGTTGAGCTTGGATTGCCGATCGCTTTTGAGGTGATTCCTCAGCATTCTTCTTGTTTCGTGTGGCGAGTGGCGGGTGCGGCACCTGAACGAGGCTGGAAACTGTGTCATCTCCATCCTGAAGTCGGTGTATGTCTGCGTGTGTGGATTCATTAACGGTCCGATGCTGCTGTGGCCTCTGCATTCAAATCGCTGAACGACTCCCGCGACTCAGAGTGTTGTGATCTTCACAATTTTATCAGGATTCCATTGGATATAAGCATGCTGTTTCCCTTTACCACATTCTTTTCACTGGTCTATGCTATAACTGGATTCTGTGGAACACTGGAATCAAGGCTGTGGAATACCAACATGATAAGGTACTCATATTCTGAGCTTTTTTCATTGGATCATCATCTGCCTCCCAGCACCTGTATTATTAAAACCTTGCGATCATTCAAACTTTTGCATCGGCCAAGATATTTGCATCGTGGCTCCCGCCGATGTCTCTATCCTTCGCCGGTTGGAATAAATGTACTTTATTCCTCATCTAGGCGTTCAAGACATCTTAATTCCCGTGGCATCTGTTCTTCTAACCTACATTTTCCTCAGAAGACGTTGCAGAATCGCGTAAAGAACGCAAGTTCTAAAATTAGACTCGCTCAATTAAATGTGCGTTCAATGAACAAGAAAGCCGCGCTGCTTCACGATATAATATTGGACAGAAAACTTGATTTGCTCTGTCTCTGTGAGACATGGCATCAACCAAATGACTTTTACAACCTTAATATAGCCAAACCACCTGGATTTACGTACATTGACAGACCTAGACTCACTGGTAAAGGTGGTGGTCTTGCTATTCTATATAGATCAGATTTGTCTATTGCAGAAGTTACAACACCTGCTGTGTCATCTTTCGAATGCTTGACTATCAAAGTTAACAGCACTACACCAGTACTAGTTGTTTTAATCTATCGCCCACCTAAGGCTGATGCCAGGTTGTTTTCTGAACTTGCAGAATTATTGACTATGCTAAGTCCTATTTGTCCAGACATGCTGCTAATAGGGGACTTGAATATTCATGTCGATAATCCTGACTGTTCCTCTGCAGCTGCCTTCCTGCATGTGTTAGAGTGTTTTAACTTCATTCAACATGTTGACTTTTCAACTCATAAATCTGGACATATATTGGACCTGCTATGCTCTGTGGGTATTGGTATAGATCAGCTTTCAAAAGATGAAGTTAATTTTAGTGATCATAAATTACTGACAAGTGAATTTACTGTATCTGCCTCCCTGTCGTCTTCTAAACAGCGTGTCATATCCTATAGAAATATTAGGAATATTGACCCTGAAAGGATTTCTTACCTTGTTGCGGAGCTTCCTGTGCTTGGCTCTATTGACTGTTACAACTCTGCACTTTCCTCAATTCTTAATGTTGTTGCACCAGTGAAAGAACGAGTTGTATCTTTTTCAAAGTCATCTCCCTGGTACACAAATGATTTACGCGCACTTAAAGTTGAAGGAAGGAAGATTGAGCGGTTGTATAAAAAATCAGGCCTCACCATTCACAAACAAATGTTTGAACAGCACCAGCTGCAGTATCATCTTGCTTTGAAGACTAGCAGAGAGGCATATTACTCATGTTATCAATAAAGGTGCTGCTAATCCTAGGACGTTATTTAAGACAATTGATAGCCTTTTTAAATCTCAAAAGAAAACTGTCTGTCCTTCTGATGAGATGTGTAATAATTTTAACAAATATTTCACAGAGAAAGTTCAGAATATTTATAGCTCCATCTCCTTTGACTCTCCTTTGTTGACTAGTGAGTCTTATTCAAAAAACCCACTCTCTACTGCTTTTTCAAACTTTGCTACTGTCAATGTAGACAATGTTTTTAAATTGATCATGACTATGAGTTCATCCACGTGCTTTCTTGACCCCTTGCCTACTGAGGTTCTAAAAAAGTGTTTACCACATGTCTGCCCTTCCATCACTGAAATTATTAACAACTCCCTAGCCACTGGCCAGGTTCCTCCGGCCCTTAAGGTGGCCGCTATCACACCTGTTCTAAAAAAAAACTGGTTATGATGTTCAAAATTTAGCTAACTACAGGCCTATTGCGAACCTGTCCTTTGTGGCAAAGGTTCTCGAACGTGTTGTTGTTGGTCAGTTACAGCAATATCTGTCCAATAACAACTTATTTTAACCTTTTCAGTCTGGTTTCAGATCTGGTCACAGCACTGAGACTGCACTTGTAAGGGTCACCAACGACCTACTTGTTTCCGCTGACACTGGTGCTTGCAGCATTCTAGTCCTGCTAGACATTAGCGCAGCTTTTGACACTATATCTCATATCATCCTTCTTAACAGGTTGCGTGTGTTAGGCATCTCTGGTGTTGTGTTCAAATGGTTTGAGTCCTATTTAGTAGATCGTTTTCAGTATGTTTGCATGGGGAAAAATAAATCTGAGGCCACATTAGTTCAGCAGGGTGTCCCGCAGGGGTCAGTGCTAGGGCCGACTTTGTTTTGCATTTATATGCTCCCACTTGGTGACATTATTAGAAAATACGGTCTTGGGTTTCATTGTTATGCTGATGACACGCAGATCTATGTTAACACACTACCGGATCCTAATCTTGCAATAACAGCTCTGAGCGCATGTATGGAAGAAATAAAGTCATGGATGCATGCCAATTATCTTAAACTTAATGAATTAAAAACAGAATTTCTACTTGTTGGTATGCCGACAGCCTTGCACAAGTTTAACTGTCAAAACCTGTTCACTGATTCTGATTTACTGGCCCCAGCATCACAGGTGCGTAATTTAGGTGTTATTTTTGATTCACATTTGTCTTTTGATGCCCATATCAAATTGGTTTCAAAATCTGCTTTTTTTCATCTAAAAAATATTGCCAGAATTCGGCCTTTTATATCCCTGCCAGATGCGGAAAAGCTTATTCATGCATTTATCACGTCGAGACTGGATTATTGTAATGCACTATACTGTGGTCTCCCTGTTAAATATATTAAGAAACTACAGTATATCCAAAACTCGGCCGCATGTGTATTAACACACACAACTGTTCAGCAGCATATTTCCCCTGTTCTTTACGAACTCCATTGGCTTCCAGTAACTGCACGTATCGATTTTAAAATCTTGATTTTAACATATAAAGCTATTCATGGGATAGCACCGGAATACCTTTGTGATCTAGTTGTTCCTTACATCTCAAATCGTCCTCTACGCTCGTCTGACTCTTCTACTCTGCAGCAACCATTTAAATTAAAGTCGATGGGTGGTCGCTCCTTTACGGTTACTGCCCCTCGGTTGTGGAATAAACTTCCTTTTGCGATTAAAAATTCCCCAACTTTAGACTGCTTTAAGAGGTCTTTAAAGGGCATTAAAGAACAATTTTATTGTCTTTGAAGTGTATTATGTCTGGTATTATCTTGTATATCGTTGCTTGACTCTTTTGTTTTTAATTATCTTATATTTGTTTACCATACTGTGTAGCGCTTTGGGTTGGAGAAAAGCGCATTACAAATAAAATGCATCATCATCATCATCATTATATTTTAATAAAAAATGAATAAATATAAAAATATTAATCTTTCTTCATATTAGTTTTTTTTTTTTTTTTTACTTTTCATCAAAATGTATTACCACCTCTGAAATGACTTTTTTCTTTTTGCTCCTTCCAACCATTCACATAGAGCACTTTTCACAATCCATTCCATTAATGATAAAACTGAACGTCTTGTCCGACATTATTTCTTGTCAACTACAGAAATAGAACAGAAATGGGCTGCCAAAGCTGTTTCTTGTTGAAACTCAATTTTGATTTTATGATTTCTTTAAAGAAAATGTAACAGTAAGATCCCTTGTCTGCATATAATGGATAGGACAGATTCTTTTTGGATATAAATAAAAGTGGGCAGGTTTAGTCTCAGCTGCATAATTACATGGTGAGCACCAACCATCATGAGTGGAAAAATCCTAACCCCTTTTCTTCTGGAGCAGTTGATATTAGGTGATGAACAAAAAGACAAAACCTAAAAATAGTGGAGAGTGACTGAAGGGTTTGGTATTTAAAGTGTTTCTAATCCAATGTAACCCTTCAGCTTTCAAAAATACCAAGTACAGTACCAACAACTGTCTGTGATTGACACCGGAAAAAATGTCAGTGTTACAGAACAACCTCGGCGCTTTACAGCTTAATTATATGATGACATGTAAAGAATCCCATATAATCCCCTCAGCTGTGCTTGGCTTTCCAACTCCTAAATATCACACGGAAATGAACAGTGTTTTTCAAAAAACAAAACACATTAACCGTTATTATGCCCCTGGCTTGCAGAAAATTAAACATTTATGATGTAGACTTTGCAAGATTTAAAATCCGTGGGTCCATATGTGAGTTTTATGATTTTTAAACATGAAGACACCAAAGAAAACATTTTTATTTTATGTTTGCCCTGAAGACTATGTATGATGTTAGTCAAAAACAGACTATTTTTCATCTTTTAGCTGTTTTTTTTTCCTACTGAACCTTTGAGAGATGAATATTTATTTTCTACACTCTCTCTCAGCCTGAACAACTGAAAAAGGCCCCGAACTGTTCAACATTCAGTTCAATCAGACTAAAAGGTGTACATCTTACTATTTTGCTAAATGACTTAGAGTTTAGCATGAGACTGGAACATCTATTTTAGTTATATATGTCATGTGCACAAGACAATTTATACATGATGTTAAAAACAATTGCTTTAATACCCATTTAATAAACTAAGCATTTAACATGGGCTACGGAGAAGTGCACCCTGGATAATGCATTGTTAGACCAAAAAGCAGATTTATCTTCATATCTGAAAGCAATTTACAATATTTGATGCCCCATAATGGATTCCTGACAGATTCCAGGAACAGCAGGTAAGCAGATTCTCATTAACAGAGACCTCCTCTGAAAATTAGCATCTTATTAAATTGATTTGATCCATGGAGAGCCGAATGCAGCTCAGTGTCACTTGACTCCTAAATGGATTAGCGCTTTAATGAGTTTATTTGTTCTGGGCAAAGATGCCCATCTGCCTCAGATCATCTCCATGACAGTGATGTTACAGTGAAGAGCAACTGCAGCCATTGCTGGAGTATCAAAGGAGGCGAATGCTATTGTGCTTTAAAAGGATAGCTTACGGATAGATAAACGGATGCCCCAAACGCACGCCATTGTTTGAGCCAACATTTCTGGGAAAGGTTCATCATTTTATGTTTATGATCAAAATATATTATATCCTTTAATAGCACTGCAGAGCCCAGTGCTCAATCACATACTTGTCTTTGCATTTTAAAATAGGATAGGTGAAAGTATTTTAAGATCGAAAAATGACACGCATCAACTTTAAATCCCAATGTGGCTATTTAACTTTGGGGGAGTTATCCCACCTGATTGTAATGGATTTAGCACTAAGCTCTTTATCATTGTTTCTGTTCAGCTCTGCACGTGGTTTTCTCTGCACTGATTTTCTTGATGGCTGAGCTGATATATATATATATATATATATATATATATATATATATATATATATATAAATATATGCAGGGCCTAAAATTAACACTCGCCAAGCACCAAATGCGAGTAAAAATCAACGTTGGATTGAGCTCTCTTTACATCTTCTTGCACTTGAAAATACTCAAACAAAGGCCTCGTTCACACTGCAGGGGCTTAATGCTCAATTCCGATTTTTTTAAAAAATCCGATTTTTTTGCAAGGCCGTTCACATTTCCAATTAAATGCGACCTTTTATGATCTACTGTGTGAACGTGAACGTGAAATGACCCAGAAGTGACCCGCATGCGCAGAAGAGCACTCAACGGTCAACGACGTCACTTGTTGTTTGCGGAAGTAGCTAAACATGGCCTGGATAGAGCTGTCCCCCCAAATATTAATTAAATCAGAAACCTCGCTTCCCTTCCATTGACTGGTCTCAGCATCGTCCGCCATAGTTGTTGTTTATCTTCTCATTCCCGCCTACTTCAACGCAGAATTATGACGTTTGACGCATATCAAAGACGTGCGGGTCGGATACATGTGACCTGGCCGTTCAGATTGAAGTCGCATTTCAAAAGATCGGATACATATCGGATTTGGACCACATACCCAAGTGGCCTGGGTCGCATTTGAAAAGATCGGATCTGTGTCGTTCAGACTGTCATGAAAAGATCAGATACAGGTCGCATAGGGGCAAAAAAATCGGAATTGGGTCGTTTCAGCCTGCAGTGTGAACGTAGCCAAAATTATGTCAAAATGCCCATCTTGGTGAGTAACCTTGTAAACATAGTCATTTATATCTTAACTAATCGTAATCAGTTGAGAAATAAAACACATGTGTATCAGTGTATTGGATCTGTGCATTAGCTCAATATACCTGCTGCTGTTTGTGTTTTTAAATCAAATTTTGTGTGCTAATCAAACAACAAAAGACAGAAAACAATCACTCTGCTCTTGACTGAATAACTTTTGTAACTTTATGTTTCATGGCTGGTAAAAAAATATTTATAAGTCACTGGCCATTGGCAGGTGTGGCAAAAAGTTAGTTTTAGGCCCAATTGTATAATATTATATTTATTAATATAAAGATTTTTAATACAAAAAAGAACTAATATGTAAAACACATTTTGATTACGTTAGTAGTAGTATAGAGCTATTAATAATCAACGTTTGCAGTGCAAAGTATCGACTACGATTTGACAAAGGATTCAAAATAAATCATGAATAATATTAGTAATTATTACAATACCTTACGAAATACAAGTGATTGGGCTTGTGTGGTATGATTTAATTTGCATGCTGATTGTTTTGTTACAAATAACTTCAATAAACAAAAACAATTATCGGCTTGAAAAACACTTCAGGCAGTCACACTGAAAATAAAAGGCTTGATTATTTCCACCGATCATTTTAATATGCCACCCAGGTGTCCGCGCTAACCAGCACCTGTCAAAGTTTGAAATAAGCCCTCGGCATGACAATCATCTATCATTACCTATAAAACCCATCAGATTCCTTTAATCGCTCTTACCACGGAAGCCAAGTAAAGCTGTTAGAAATTTCATCTGTTGTGATGATACATTTTTTTAATTTAATCATTTCCACCCAATGCAGTCCCAGCAATGCTAAAGAAGTTTCATCAACTTGACGTGAAACCATTACGCAAGGGAAAACCGAAAAGATTTTGTTCCACATTCCAGAGGGGATTGTTTTCCCTTTCCTTCCCGTCTTTTTAATTACACCTTCTCCCTTTGCCTTCCGAGGGCACAGAATCCTCGGTTTAAATCTCCCAGCCTTCTCCTCTCAAATGGAAATGTGCTGTTTTAAATCAGGGGTTATCTCCGACGCCAGTGTTCTTCTGATGAGACAACTACAGACAGAATTTAGTCCCTTGGCTCCGTTTTATTTTCGGTACAGCTTTCTTAGTTCAGTAATTGAGATATTATCAGCTTGAGGGAAACCTCACATCCTGAATCACTATATCACTCAATACAACAGATACTTTGTTTTGTGTAGACCTAACAGGGTGACGTCTACATCCAGAGAGCCTTTAAATTAATGCAGTGGCAAACTGGTGCTTTAAAATAGAAAGAGATTGATTTAAACGTACTGTATGCGCACTTCAGCACTTACCTTGGTTGCATGTTTTTCCTGTATAACCTGGATGGCACTTGCATTTGTTGGGTCCCACGCATTCTCCGTGTTTGCATCCGTGCTGACATACGGCTGTAGGCAAAAAGATCATCAGTATCATTTTACACCATAGTCAGAGTCTATGTAGTAGATATGGAAACATGTAACAAAAAACAGCTTCGTTCTCATTGTGGGAAATAAGTGTCCATACAATTAGACCTTGAGGATATTGTGGTGAGAGATCCACAAAAACATTATTTTGGAACGCTGGCCCCCTACATCAATAATTCATTGTTTGCCTTGGCAATTTTAATGAACCGAGTGTACGGTCCACCTCACTTATGCTTTATGACTCATTACATCTCACATTTGGATTGGGAAGCAGCCCAGAGCTGTGCAACATCAGAAACATTTTAGATCTGAGACTGAGGGAAAACGTAGTTAAACTTTATTTTAAGGTGACATGCATTGTATTACTCAAATAAGTACTGAACTACATGTGCTTAGGCTACTATAGAGTTACGGTTAGGGTTAGGGTTAGATACTTGTAATTATGCATAATTTACTGTTATTACAATAGTAAGTACATGTAGTAACGTGTAACTACGTAACCTTAAAATCAAGAGTTACAGAAAACATCCTCAGTGTTGAATATGGGGTAAATACTGCCTCTGACATCTTCAAAATAGAGACAAAAACATGCAAATTTCAAAAAACAAAAGCTACAGCCCATCCCATACTGCTCTTCCTAATGTTGACAAAAGGATTCTGTGTTTTCAGCCCTGCTGCTAAATAACAGCACAGGAAACTGATCGCTCTTTAATAGCATACCAGATTAGGTTCAGAGCAACGCAAATCAAATTATGTTTGAAGTAGTATGTCAAAGATGCCCAAACTCTTTAGTGAATTAATGAAAGTATGCTTCCAAGCACATTTTATAAATATGCCACAACATGAGTCTTTAGTATTAATAATACTGGTATTATATTTTGGTTTATTTTCATATTAAATGTTTTATGATTATATAACATAAAATCATTGTCATTATTATATATTTTTTATTTTGTTTTTGTTTTTGTGTTTTGGAAAATTAATGAAGAATAAAATGTATATTTAAAAAAAAGTTACCCAATTTACCCTAGTTACTTGATCACCTGCATGTGCAGGGCCAAGCCAACCTATTTTATGGTCTTTTAATGGTCTCAACAATTAAAATCACAAATCACTGGTAAGGAAATAACTAGGAATTGCACAAATACTCTAGATAAATTAACTCAGCACAGAATAACCTTTCTTGCAGACAGCTTTTTACAGGAAGAAGAGTCAGTGTTGTTCCTCTCAATGTTAATGGCTTCAAACAGTTCATGAGTAGTTGAAAAATGTCTCCCAGTTTGTTTGAGTTTAATGCGAGACCAAATATTAACTATAAGCTTCAAATCTGGATTCTGACCGATGCCAAAACATGAGCCTGATGAACTTGTTCTCAAGCCATTTCTTGGTAGTCTTTGCACTTTGGACAGGAGCATTGTCTTGTTTAAAAAAAAAAACATCTGATCACTCGTCTTTTGAAAACAACTTTTCATTTGTGGAAAGCAAGACATTCTGCATTATTCTCCTCTACTCTAAAGCATTAAATGACTTTTCACAGTGTTGAGCAGATAAAAAGGCTCCTCACACAATGACACAGTCTCTTCCTCATTTAGAGATGCATTTATTATTATATTTCTCAGCAGATTTTTGAAGACAACGCTCTGGAGCATCACGATGCAACTCGTGTTTCATTGTAGTTCATCACTCCACACACAACACCCCATATTCTGACAAAAACTTCATTCTGTCTGTGATGTTTTTCTGAAACAGCAATGGCTTTTTAAGTAGTGCATTTGCTTAAATTTGGCCACTTTTATGACCAATAAGTTGTCGTTAAGACAGTTAACGACTTAAGACAGACTTTTTTTTCGTCCAGGAGTGTATATAAACCTCTTTATAAATATATCAAATTTATTTTTATGATTTTTATTTTTGTAATTTCCATTTTCACTTTACTCAAAGTTTTAGTCATTTTGTTGTGTTTTTGTCAATTTTATTAGTTTTTTATGTATTTAAATATATAACATTTTTATTTCCGTTTTAGTAAATTTGCTTTGGAAACTAGTTGAAATAAAGTTAATTTTTTTTATATGATTCATATATATTTCAGCTAACATTTATTTTACACAAGTTTAGTTTCAATCTACCAACCCTGGCTGTAACATTCGGCAGGACTAGACGAGGCCAGGCTTACAGCTGAGCACTCAGTGGTGGTTTATACCAGAGTCTGCAGTCGGCTGAGACTAATTTCCATTGAAAGCTTCGTTGAGTCTCCAATTATAGAGGCCTATCAGAGCTGTTAATTTTCCTCACTGGTGCCATTCTCAGAGTGAAAGAGGAGCTAAGAATACACCACAAATACACACAAAAAATACTGCAAGAGACATGAATGAGAAAAGATGCTATATAACCCCTTGACCCCAGATGGTGAAAGCAAGATTAGTGTGTACTTGTGATAAAAGACACACAGATATCTACTTTCAGACTTCTCAAACTGCATGAAGGCGGAAAAGCATTAGCCCACTCTGGCAAAATGGTGAGATAAGAATCAGCCCGTCTCATTCCACTTTAT
Organism: Gila orcuttii; assembly: GCA_026230005.1. Classification (NCBI taxonomy): domain Eukaryota; kingdom Metazoa; phylum Chordata; class Actinopteri; order Cypriniformes; family Leuciscidae; genus Gila; species Gila orcuttii. The sequence goes on along the minus strand of JAPDVR010000002.1, from coordinate 15,202,573 downwards.
TAGATTGAGTAAGCTAATCAAAGGTACATGTTGACCTTGCTTTTAACCTGTGCTATTCAATATAGAGGTTAGACAGTAAGATCAAACCCTACGGTTAAAACACAAAAGGACAAACATGGGCACTAATTTGGTGGTAAACCCCAAGCTGGCAGGAGACAAACAAGGAAACCGTTAGAGTTCTCTGACATTGAGAGTTTAATCGGGCGGCTGCCTTATCTCGCTAGCCAGACAGTTATCAAACGTGATGAAATCATGGATTAATCCCGGTGGGACGCTGTGTGATCACAGGCAGCGGTTATATTTTTAAGTGCTGACGAATGAAGAGCTTAAGGACAGGGCTTTAAAGGGAAACCTATCTGCCGCGGTCCGGTTCAGAGAAATGCCGACACTTGGAACCCAAACCACAGGCGAAACGGGCCAAGGGGAGTACCCGTTATTGACAAACCACATCAAACGGTCCCGCTGGCTTCAGAACGCCTAGCTCCTCTCTCACCACATGCGCTCCTCTACCCCTGGAGACTTTCATTCTCGGCATAGCATACCTATCAATCCATGCGCTCTGATGACGCATGACCGGATGGCAGCTTCTAAGCAATGTCAGGAAGTGTTATTGGTGAATTTGATGAAAATAAGATTCATAATAAGGCTCACTAAGTATTTAAAAAGCTAATAATGATTTTTCCAAGCTGGAAAAATCAATAAACCTTGCAAAAGCACATCCTAGTGGTTTGTGCCAGACCTGTAATGCCCATCCAATAGATTTTTGTTGTTCATGGACATAATGTATAATTTAAAAATTACATAAAATTGTATTTAAAAATTATATTAAATGTTAGCTTTAATATTTATAATCTTTTTACTTTGATATTTATATTTAAGTTTCACACTAAGTAACTACACTACAATATCCCATCTAAAAATAAATACATATATAATATATTATATATGAATACATAAATAAAACAAACTAATGAATAAATCAATTTACAATAATAATAAAAAAAAAAATATATATATATACACTGTTGTAATCGAAATTATTCAACCCCCATTGCAAATCAGGTTAATTGGCGAAATTTACAGACTTTCGGCTGTTTGCAATTAACAAATCAAACAAAAGTAATTGAAATAGCTCAACACAACAAATGTTTTAAGTGGTTTCCCCAAATTCAACTGAAAATGCAAGGTTTAAACTCTTTGTTTCTTATCGAAAGGAACAAAACGCGGAGCTTATTGTGATTATTGGTGGTTAATGGTGGTGGTTAATGGTGGTTCGGCTACAATGCTGTATTCATCTCCCTGAAAGCACACAAACATCTTAGAGATGTTTATTTGATGTCTGCATTTACATCTGAAAGATGTATTTTTCTGACATATTTATTAACATGGTCTCTGAGACGTCTCCTGTCAGAAGATGACTTTAGGATGTTTATGGTTTAAAATGTATGTAAAACTGCTCTTTCTACGATGTTTATCAGAGGTATCTACACTGCATATGTTTTCCAGATCTCTAGCAGACATCTTACAGACGTACCTGTGCTATCTGAAAAATTATATTAAAAGTTCAAATTTAATATTGAGCATATTTTCTGCTTTTATATTTAAATTTCTGTTTTAATTATACACACTAAAAAAATGATAGCACTACAAAGTCACATCATAAATGTCTCGACAGGACTAGATAGCTAACTAATTAAGTAGTTAAAATGTTTGTTGCTGTTGTTTTTGCTTTGGACGTGTTATCCATAAGAAGCCAATAAAACAGATGCATGATATTTAGCTGTACTGGCACTGCTCATATGGGTGATGCCAGTTTAAATCTGGTTCCCTGATTCCATCCTCCATCATTCCTGTCCTCTCTCTCTATTCTGCTCTGTTAAAAGACCAAAAACACCATTGATGTGAGATCCTTTGAGGCTGACGTGGGGGAACAAACAAATATGAATATAAACAGTGATATCCAAATATCCTGGAGGGTCCAGATATTCAAATGGAAGCCGGAGCAGGTGTGAAGTGTTCACAGGATATCAGGATATTCTCAAAGGAGGAGTGCGCGTGGGGGAGTATAAATAAACGGGAACTCGGTATTCAGCGGATGCGTGCTCTGAATGATGCTCAGGCAAGATGATTGCAAAGGAAATATGATGTGGTGCTAACCTTGGGGTTGGCACCTTATCCCGATTACTCTGTGGGTTAAGACGTAGAGGGCTGCAAAACAAACGGCCAGACAAAAAAAATAAAAAAGAAAGAAGCTTTGTTTAAATGTGAGATGAAAACATTACATGGGAGCCATGCTGATGATGGACAAGCATTATAAACGCAACACATACAATACACACAAAGATTAAAGTCTCTCACATTTCATGTGGTGGTAAGAAGTTTTTGTGGACAGAAGAAATTAAATCGATCACAAGAGACATTTATGTTTCAAAAGGTTTCTTTTTGATGCTGAAAATTCTTTGCATCACAGGAATAAATTACATTTTAAAATAATAATAATTTTACAATATTACTGTGAATGGACACATTGTTACGAAGTACAAAACACTATATCTGTTCAACAAAGCTTAAACTGTTTTCAAAGCATAAAAAAGAAGATATTTGTCTTCAAATTTTGATTCATCGGTCCACAAAACAGAGTTTCACTTCTCTAGTTCCTATGTTCTCTTGCCCAGGCAGGGCAGCCTCAATAACAAAGGTTTCTTTGCAGTTTCTCAGTCAGACTCCCCTGAGAACTACTGATGCTCAAACATTTAAGTAACATTTTGCTGAGCTGGTAGGAGTAGCTTAGGAACAGGATAGTTGGTGTTGCAGATGTTCAACTATTAAATCCCCCTTGTCCTGCCTGACCTCACTGGTCCTCATGAGGGCCAATTACTTCAAATTAAATGATGCTTTAACCTACAGAAGTGATGACTCTCAAAGCTAACATTACCCTTCAAAAGATACTGTACCATGGTGCTATACACCATGTTACTGAATGATTACCATATTTATTTAGTTAAATTGGTCTTAACTGGAATTATAAGTGTTATTATACTGGCTTCGGAATCACCCGACCTAGCCTCGCATATCCAGATCTTTAAATTGGGACGTCTGACCGACAAATCATTCTAATATGCTAATATACTCAAGAAACATTTCTTATTATTACAAATGTTGAAAACAGCTTAATTTGTTGCTTGATATTTTTGTAGAAACTGTGATAAAAAATTTTTGATGAAAGTTCAGCATTTATTTGAAATAGAAATAGTCTTCTTTTCATCAATTTAATGCATTCTTGCTGAATAAACGTATTAATTTTTTCAAATAAATCTTACTGACCCCAAGCGTTTGAACCGTAATGAAGAAATTTTAATGTTGACTGCCTGTCCTTAAGCACTTGCAGTGTACGTGCTTTACTGTAACTATGATTTTTGCTCTTTTTATAACCTGAGGGATGAGCCGAAATGATCTTCGTTGGTAATCCACACTATGCTATGAAAGCTGTTGATAGAGCTTAACTTGTATTGAACCCGGAACGTTCCTTTAAAATCCAGCTTTTAGAGAGAGAACGAGAGAGAGATTACAGTCCGAGATGTCCTGACGCTTGAGATAGATATTTCACTCTCGCACTGAGCCGTTCTCATGAAGGAACTTCATCAAAATTCATCCTCAGCTGGAGATCTTGTTAACTCTAGATGATTAGGTTGTTATGATTGGGGAATCTAATTTCGGCTGTGTGAGGTATAATCTTAATCACGAATTCAGCCCACGAAACCGAGGGCTGCCCCCTAAACCAGCTGTTTTGAGAAAGTTAAATATTGCATCTTCATGTTCGTGTTATTGAGGTGTGAATGGAGCCAGATATGACTGCGGCGCCTAACAAAACCTTTGACGGGATGGATATTTGAAAAGCATTTGGAGCCGAGCACTTCACTTTCCCTGAGGACTCTGTGTTCGTGGATGCTTTTATTACGGCCTTCATTCTCAATGTGCATCTTCACCCCGTATGATCACCGACTGGCCAAAACAAACCGCAGCAATTTCATCAAAGATATGAGATGCAGGGATCCCGTAATCAGTCATGATGGAGACCTTAACGACCCCCCCGCACACTTTCTATTCTCTGACAAAATTGCGAGTTCAACCGCTGGCTGTCTTGCTGTCCGTGATTGAGGACAGAATCGGTTTGTTTACCGCCCATTGTGCATATTTATTTATCTACTTCAAATTACCGTTTTCAGCGTATATAATACAGTCTTTTGAAATTTGCAAAGGCGTACCTCGGCCACGTGAAGTGTGAGAGACATTTGCACACATACACACACAGTCACACAAAGAAAACATTGCTTTGTTACAAAATACGGTATAAAGACGAAATGATGACAATCTACTAGCATAGAAGAATAAGCATTAGCTTTTGGAGCCCCTCAGCATGTGACAGTCGTGAACTGTAATTCTTTGGCAAAGGCAACAGCTGGGCTATCATGTGCACAAGCCATGCAGAGAATCTTGCATTTGTCAGGCTGCCCGATACATTGTGCCGCTAATACTGTCATGCATCACAAAGTAGCACATGAATCAGCGCTAGGCTTGTTCCCTTTTTTGATACGGTCAAACATTTGTTCAGAAGCATGGCATATCTTTTTTAGATTTGTAGCGAACATATGGCAGCTGATAAATGAAGCATAAGACGCTATTAATATGAGCAGCGGGAGCACATCCTCTGATTCCATGATAACGCAATAAAATGAGCTAATCCGTACTTGAAGATCATTACGTGATTAATGCGGTGTAAGATTTGAGAGGCATCATCACTTTTAGTGTGAGATGAATACATTTATATGGATTGCACATTACAGATCTGCATAATCCATGCTTGATCCAACTAAAGGTATTATGGGTAATACAATGGCTGGAAGTGATCAAATTAAACTAGATATAATGTATATATATATATATATATATATATTGTTTTTACAGCAGCAATTTCAGTATCAATTTATTTAATGTTCTTTATTTTTTTCCTATTATTGTAAAGCACTTTCAGTTGTTTTTTAGACCTCAAACTAATCCTGCAGGAATGTGGTGCTGTTGCAGCAAACTACTCGTTGTACCTTTTAATTATTCCAAATGACTGAACCACATAATATTGGGTGTCATGCACAATATCTCAAAGACAAAGCAGACAACCGGCAGGCTTTTTCTTGCGACTAAACCAGTTAGTAAGCATGAAATTCAGAAGCATTATTTCCCAAGACATAGTCTTACTTATTTTCAGCCATCATTTTCTACCACTTCTGTGAAGTCACCAGTTCATTATACAGTATTTGGTGGAATCAAATGGATCCTGCAAACAAATCAGCATCTAAAAGATTATGCCAGACTTAAGAGTAAAAGAGTATTGACAATAGAAATTCAATTTTGCTAAGCTATTCAAATGAATTTGAAATATGGCAGCTACTCCAAAGAACTGGTGGCTTTCTGTTAAGTGTTGTTAAGTGTCGGAAGAAGGTAAAAGCAGCATGGAAGTCTAGAAGCCCCTGAGCGCCACTGTTCACCCTATAGCAGCAGTTACTCACGCTGGCACTGGCCCCAGGAGACTCGTGTCCAACCCCAGCAGCAGTCGACCCGAGCGCCGTATCGACACAGCCCATTGGACGAGGACATCTGTCTGGGCCACCTATCAGGAGACAGTTTGATCAGATCTTGGCCAATCACTGCAGAGAAGACAGTTAAACGAGTGACGAATAACATTGTGGATAGTTTTAGTATCTATCTGTCTGTCTGTCTATCTGTCTGTCTGTCTGTCTGTCTGTCTATCTATCTATCTATCTATCTATCTATCTATCTATCTATCTATCTATCTATCTATCTGACTGTCTATCTATCGATCGATCTATCTATCAGTCTATCTATCTATCAGTCTATCTATCTATCAGTCTATCTGTCTACAGTATCTAAGTCTATCTAAGCCCATGAAACTGTAGATTCAAGATTGTAACACATTTGCAAGTCATGAGGTAACTTCTATTGTTCCAGTTTTTACTGTTGTCTTATCCATTGCATCAGTCAGCCAGTGACGTGTTATCTATATTCACAAAGCTTCCGTTGTACTCAGTGACACAGGTGTTGCAGATAAGAGCACTGTGAGTTATCACTCTTCCACCAGAGGCTGATCTTCTCGTATGATGATTCTAGATGCACACACAGCGCAGAGATCAGATGAAGACTGTCTGTGCTTATGCTAGAGGGAAGTTATGAAAAATAAGGGTGTTCTTAGAAAAAGATATGTTACATGACCCAACAATGTGAGAGAACAAGACAGATTTTTGGAAAACATCATTCTTGGAAACAACAGCGAAACCCGTTTAAAACCGATTTTCCATAGAATGGAAAATAAAGGTACAGCTGAAGTGCTTTTGAATCGGAGAGTTTCTTGGCAGTGCACACTAGGATTACGAATCTCTTTTTTTCCACCAGCAGAGCTCCAAATGTTTTTGTGAAGAAGTAAAACCATTTAAGGTCTGTGAAAATAAGCAAAAGGGAATGAACACAGGTCAAATGACGTCATGTAAATGGATCATCATGGGTAATAGATACAGGGAAAGCACAGCGCACAATCTAAAATTAAACTTCTACTTAATATGGCTGGCTGTATTTAAACAGAACAGAAAACAAGAAAGAAAATAAACTGAGCTAATCATAAATCAAATATAAAGATTCTATATTTTGTTGAATTACTTTATTTAAAAACAAACAAACATATAAGACAATTTTTTAATTTAACCCTTTAATTTAACATTTTTAATTTTTTAATTTAAATACACATATACACCGTGATACTTTTTTTTCAAGGATTCTTTGATTAATAGAAAGTTCAAAAGAACAGAATTGATTTGAAATATATTTTTGTAACATTATAAATGTCTTTACTGTACCTTTTTCTCAATTTATTACATCCTTGAATAAAAAACACTGTCATATCTCTAAAAGTTGCATGTGTTTTATTATGCATAAGTGTGGCAGGAAACTATTGTGAATTTTAGCCGCACGCTAACTGTCCTCTTCAGTTACTCTGGATCGTAAGGCAGTGCAAATGCTAATGCGGCCACTACGGCTGCCAGTCACTCCAGTAAGAAAAGTGTGATGGTGGCACTAAATGAGAGTGACAGGCTGAAGGGAAAATGTTTGCGTGTGCAGCTCGGCGAGGGAAAGGAGACGGCTCTAAAGACACAGAGCGCATGCTAAGAGGATTGAGTCCGGGCTCCTGCCTGTCACTCCGCTATATCTTACCTGAAACACACATTTAATCACAAACACACACACAGAAAGACTGGCCGGACTCACCATGTTCCAAATCAATCACCTATGTATGCATTAAAAACATCACTTCAAACTCACTGCAAAGATGCTGGGTGCAGAATACATAATATATCGCAATGGCTAGGATGCACATATATTTCTATTATCTTTTGTCTTCAGTTTTTAAAAGTAAGAAAACCAAATGGTTGTTGTCAATTTATGTGGACTGCACACAGAGCAGAACATATGTACTGTACATAAACATAATGAGACCATATACTCATCTTCAGTCATTTTACTTGCATTTCTCCACAACAATACAACGCTCTTTGCTATTTTCTTTTAGATAAAATTATTTATTTAACTATCACATGGTTTATTTTCATTTAGCTGATCATGACCCTATCAGAACAGAAATGAGTTGAGAACAACTGATATACTGTCAGTCTTAAAAATGAAAGCGAGGGATCAGCATTCATTAAACATCCTCATGGTTGCTCTCCAGATAGGCGGAACACCAAATATGTTCCATTTGGCTTAGATTTTGTCTTTTCACAAAATATTTGACTTTCAGGGAGGACAGAAAGAAATGCTCTGAAAGCTTTTTAGAAAATGGAAAGCTTTTTAGGACACCATGTTATAACAATAAGACAACAGAGAATGATGCACATAAACTGCAGTGCTTAAAGACTATGCAGAATGCCTTGTTTTTGTTTTTAGGCTCTACTAGAAAAGGTTTTCATGCTTGAATATAAAAAAAAAAACACTATTTTTCACATATTTGACATTGTTGCAGCACCTCCCTTCCCATTCTGTCAGTAACTCTCTGTTTAGTTACTGTCTATATGAAGCCCCTCCTTCTGAAAGAGCGATGTGCTTTGATTGGTCGGCTGGACGAGTGTGTTGTGATTGGCCAACCGCTTTGAATGGAAATGCCACGCCACGCCACTTACCATATAACAATGAGTTTCAACACACTACTAACTCAACCTTGCTCATTTTTTTTTTGCATTTTCCTTGGACAGGAATTATTTAAATGAGGGATATTTGTCTTCGTTACCGGAAGAAAACTACAATTGAGGCGTTTCAGGGAATTCAGAAACAGTGTGCACTGATGTAGAGAATAGAGAGTGACTTTGTGCTTTGTAACTTTGCAGACCTTTTTCATGCTCAAACAGCAACATTACACACTAACGAATGTTGAAAATGTCAAAAAGCAAAATAGGCCCTCTTTAACAGAAAAGAAAGCAAGTAAGAAAGAAACAAATAGAGGGGGGCAATGAGAGAAAGACAAATCTCCTTGTGTGCAGTGCTTGCCCCACCAGAGACAAGCGAATGCGTGCCAGTCAGCAATCTGCAAACTCTGGGCCCGATCCAAAGAGACACCAAACTGAGAGAGAGAAAGAGAGAGAGAGCGTCGCCCAGCGAGAAACCGGCGCCACATTCACTGAGGTAACAAGTCTGTCACAACAAATCCCTCGTCCACCTGAGTAAGTGTCTTTCCTCACCTTGTTAAAGATGCAGCTATTACACAGTTTCAATTTCCAGCTCAATCTGGCATTAGCGGATTACACAAACGACAAATATCTACATAATGCAATTCTGTCCCGGCTGCTCAAAGGAGGCAACGGGGTCACGAAAATTAGACGTAGATGCCTTTATCTCTGAGCACTGGTACATTTGAGTCATGAAAAATTCATGCAATTCGCATTTCTATTTGTCTGGAGAGGTCTGACACAATTCATGCGGTTCCATAGTGAGTCTGCACATGTATATGAATGATGACATGCAGCGGGGCTCGGGTGCAAGTGCAGGGGGGTTTAATTACAGCCCTTCACATTCCTCCACCACCTCCACAGACTGCCAGACAATTAGACACGCGCCTTTGAAACATGCGCCCGAGAGAGTTGAGCTGTCTTCATTCGCCAGCCTCCGTATAGAATGCCTCTGGAGAATGACACACCGGTCAAGCAAAGTCCATCTCATCCAGAGCTAAGCAGCGATCAGACGCAGCAGGTACGAGTCTGAAATAAACGCCGCATGTGGTGGAAGAGAAAGATTTATGAATCTCCCAGTTTCTGAGATGTTTCTGAGCGTTTGAAGACAACAGTGTTCAACAGATATGAGTTTTGCAATGGTCAGCGCAGTTATCTAGTCAGCAGTCTGGCTGATAGGGTTGGAAATCTAGAAGTAGATTCAGAAAAAAATACTGAAAATCCTAAAAAGAGTGTCAATCGACAAAGAGCATTTTAGAATCGCAAGTGCAGTCACATTAGACTTTGTTCCATTCACATGCATGCAAACGTGGGTGAGAGGAAATGCAGGCCAAAGTTTCAACTCTGGCCTGTGAATTTGCATGGAGAGAAGATGGTTGACCTATTAAGAATCCAAATGTCACAGATTAAACATTTGGCTCAGTAAAACGAATGCAAATTTCAAAGCTGCATTGCTTACAGTGTTTCCGGAAAGTGGAGTAAACAATACATTTTACTCCTTAAAACGCCCCGATGTAGTCTTGAGTTTTCTTCCGGTAACGAACACGTCACAATATTCCTCATTTAAATATTTCCCGCCCAAGTGCATACGAAAAATACAGGTGTGAAGCATGATTGAGTTAGGTGGTTAGTAAGTGACGTAACATTTCCACTCGAAGCGGTTGACCAATCACAACACACTGCTCCAGCTGACCAATCAGAGCACACTGTGCTTATCAGAAGGAGGGGCTTCATAGAGACAGGAACTAAACAGAGTGTTACTGATAGACTGAGAAGAGAGGTGCTGCAACATATCAAACGTGAAAAAATCATGTTTTTTTATAATTTAAGCATGAAAATCTATTCTAGTAGAGCCCCAAAAGAAAACCAAGATAAGGGCATAATAGGTCCCCTTTAATATATTCAACTTATTATTTGATATTTTTCTTTTATTCTTAACAACAAAAGCCATAGAATTGGACAGCATATCTTGTTCCCCATATGTCATTTTGCAAACTCAAAGTCATGTGTGACTGCATCAGAGGCGTTGCCATGAGTAGGGTGCATCTTATTTTCAACAGATGGACTGACGGAGAGGGTCAAATCCAAACATTGAAAATAATTTGACTACAGACCAAGTGACAATGCATTTTCAGTCAAATGCACATTCATTGGCCATGGTAGCTGACTCTGCCACTGCATGATAGCAAAGTCAGACCTGGGATCAAATTCTGCTCCTTGAGAAAATTCAGACGATGAAATCAATCGAAAGACCACAAAGAGTGTCAACCGGACATGTGGACATAATTCAAGCCCTTCTGATTGGGCCTGATTGGGCCTTCTGATTGAGAAAATGTCCCGCATTTTCATCAGTCTGTTGGTGTTTAATGATCATATTAAGAAAACGTGCATGCGTTCTTTTGCCTTTTTAAGAAAGCATTTTATTTATTCTTTTTGCGGCGTAGTTTTTTACCTATATTTAACAGCGCTTCGTCTGAAGTACAAATACAACAGCCGTTTTTAAAATATTATCCAATGGTTGAAAGGAAAGGAGTAAACACGGTCACTAGTGGGTTGTGACGGCTGTCAATCAAAACGTGGAGCGGTGATTCGTTTGTGTTCCCTAGCTGTCAGAAAATAAATGGATAATTCGGTATCCTAATTTAAAATTAAAATTTAACAGAATTTATTAACTTGTTGCCTGCTGTGGTGGTTTTAATTGACATTCTTTCTAAAAAAATATGAACATTTTTGGTTTAATATATTCTTAATATATAAGACTGTCAATGATCTAAATACATTTTGGTTTATATTTTATTAGTTCATTATTTATTTTGTTGGATTTTAGTTGGACTTGGTCAGAACTGTTTCAAAATTAGTGAACTGCATGATGCCTTTGGGCTCAGTGATGTTGAATTTAAATGTCATGTAAAATAAAGACGTTATGTTACATTGTGATGTAATGGTGTTTTCTGGAAGGGACTAAAGAACAACGTTTTTTTATCAGCTGAAATGCAGAATACAAATGTCTTTATTAAGTAAGATAAACATTATATCAGGTTATATTCATTATTTCAGGTTATAATTTAGTGTTGGTAACATGTCCCACATTGTCCCACACAAACTTATGATCGTCCCACATTTGGTTTGTTTGATGTTGGGAGAGTTTAAAAAGTTTGACACTTTCATGAGTCTGTCTATAATTGATTAGTCTTGTTATCATGTCAGCAAATGACAAGTTGGCGGTTTAGCACCGAGTCATCCCTCAGGTGTAGCACAAGCCATTAGACAGGAGCTTAACGGCCCCTGCAAAGGGCCTGGATATAATGAATGAGCCCCTCACAGTGCGCTCATGCACTATATTCTCTCTATGAATTTAGATTGGGGCAGTGAAGCAGGTTTATAAGCAGGGCAAATTGGCAAATAATGGCCCTGGTGACAAGCGAACTCCATCACGACTGAAATTAATAATGTGCGCCAGCAGGTTAATGTACACGTTCATTACAGTGGGCAGCTCCCGCTCCTGAAATGCCAGCACAAGCCATGCCCTGAAGAAAAAGCATCAATATTGTGTCTGTGAGTTACACAAACATTAAGCTCATGATGTATGGGATGACAAAGAGAAGTTAGAATGTACAGAATGCAATGAATAACAGAGTCTTGACTAAATGAGTGTGCTAAGGTCATTTGGACAAATATAGATGACAAACAAGTATGCATTAGTTGTTCATTATGTCTCTAAAAAAGCACCGCTAATGTTGTACCAAAAACCTGTTATTAATGTCCCCCTAACTGAGTACGGATGTGTTCGTGAAACCGCATCATAGCTGTGCTCTGCCTCTGGGCAACTGGCAATGATAAATAAGGGGAAAATGAAGAAGCAAAAGAACCAAGCTTGAATTTTAACACAAAAAAATGCTTCTGCCACGGAATACATTTCCAGTCCATTTGGAAGGACAGCTATTGCTCATCTTGCCAAAAGGACAAAATACTTCCCAGCAGAGCGGAAGATAGAAGATGCCATAAAGATCACTGCAGGAGTTGTATTCACAAGTCCACACTTGGGTGGCCAGTGACTCAGCGGAACACCCTGTGGGAACCGAGTGACTGTAACAGTGAATGGAAAGTGATGCATTCACAACAATGACCTACCGGTAATTAGGCAATGCATACATAATACATGACGTAATTTGGCGATGCATACTTAATGCATGATATAATTAGGCAATGTATACTTAATACATGATGTAATTAGGCAATTTATACTTAATACATGATGTAATTAGGCAATTTATACTTAATACATGACACAATTAGAAGATGCATACTTAATACATGACGTAATTAGGCAATGCATTCTTAATACATGAAATAATTAGGTAATACATGACATAATTAGGCAATGCATACTTAATACATGACGTTAGGCGATGCACACTTGATACATTATGTATTTAGGCGAGGCAAACTTAATACATGACGTTAGGCGATGCATACTTGATACATGATGCATTTAGGCGATGCAAACTTAATACATGACTTTAGGCGATGCATACTTGATACATGACGGAGTTAGGTGATGCAAACTTCATACATGATGTAATTAGGCGATGCAAACATCATACATGACGTAATTAGGTGATGCCTACTTAATACATGATGTAATTAGATGATGCATACTTAATATATTACATAATTAGACAATGCATACTTAATGCATTACGTAAATAGGCGATGCATACTTAATACATAACGTAACTAGACGATACATAATACATGACTTAAGTAGGCAACGCATACTTAATACACGACATAATTAGACAATGCATACTTAATACATGATGTAAATAGGCGATGCAAACTTAATACGTGACGTAATTAGGCGATGCATACTTAATATATAACATAATAAGACGATACATACTTAATACATGGCGTAATTAGGCGAGGCATACTTAATACATGACATAATTAGACAATGCATACTTAATATATGACGTAATTAAGCAAAGCAGTTAAATGACAAAGCATCGCAAAATTAATAAATTACATTGAAATGCAATTTGAAACCAATTTTATTTCCATAATGTATTTGCATAATGTAACTGAAAGGGCAGTTCACACAAAAATGAAAATGTTGTCATTTATACTGTAATTTTCTAACCTATATAGCTTCCTTTGACAAGATACTTTGTTTTTTCCCATATAATGAAAATGAATGGAGTCCAAAACAACAATGGACCCCATTGATTTTCATTGTCATTTTTCTTTTCAAAATATGCTAATTTGTGTTCCACAGAAGAAACAAGTTCATATTGTAGGGCAGATGCAGAGCAAGATGTTAGACTTTGATTTAAAAAAAAATAATTTTACAAAATAATCTTTTCATAATAGAACCATGGATGTGCATTAGGAAAGTAAATAGGCTAAGTTTTTGAATTTGTTGATTTTTAAATGATGCATATGAATTTAATTGTTATATACTTTCCTATGTATACATAATTAAATACATAAAGTATCTAACTTTCCTATTTAATGAGTACGCCTAATTAACAATGCATACTTGAATAAGGTAACTGAGCATTCCATAATAAATGATGTGATTCAGCAATGCATGCTCAATAAGGATGAGTCATTTTAAAAGAAGTTTCTCCAAGTCACAGGAGAGATCAATGAACCCCTCTAATAATGTCCCTGGAGCCATTCATTCTTGAAAGTCTCTCAGATTGCACCTTTTGGATATCCCTCTTATTTAGCACATCTTATTCAACGATCAATCTCACTAGCAGAGGGATTCATGAACAACACTGTGTCAGATTAGTGAGACCCCTAAAATTTGCAGACAGTGCAGGGGGGCCTGTAGGAGCGGACAGAGAAACCTTGCCCTAAGGTATACTGAGCTTCTACTAAAGCACAGTTAATTTCAAGCATGGACATTCGATCCCCTTTAATCTCAATGAAGCTTTAAGCAGATTTGAATCTTTGGCACGTTTCTGTTCACCACATATTTCACATTACATGTTGGGGCACGAAACAACCGGGAGCATGTGCGCTGACTGTCCAAGAGGGAGAATAAATGATTCTTAAACACTTTTTTTTTTTTTAAACTGCAATTACATACAGTATTCAACACATACTGATAAGTTAAAGAATGAATGCTAGTATTTTGCATTTGTGAAGATATTTAAGAGCAACTGTAAACTGAGGCAAGTTCACAAGTTCACCGTGCTGATTGACAACACAGTAACACAACACAAACTTTAAGCCCGTCCTAAACTGAACTGATCACAACAGCACTAAACGTGAGGCTTTCAGAAGCGTTATGGCTCGTTTCATGAAAATTGTGACTTCTGTAGAAATAAATTGTTAACATAAACATTGACTTTAAGAATTACTTTTTTACTCATTTAGGTTTTGTTATTAGTCAACCCTGTTACCAGCAACTTCCTCAAAAACATAAAACATTTCTAAAATTCTACTAGTAAAAAAAAATAACACTGTCATAATGGTATAATTATACTTTCAGGATGTTGACTCCTTAAGCATAAGTGTCTCATGGTTTTTATCTCATTCTTTTGTGAGGCTTGTCAGGGGATGAGCTTAAACAGCCCTGTTATCACGATTTCTTTAATACAACGACTTATTAAAAACTGGATGTTTGAAGAATTATCAGCATTAAATTCTCTTTCTAATAAACACATTGTAGTGTTTTGACCTTGACCACAAACCAAATTATGCCTAAATTAACTTTAAAATGGTCAACTCTACTTTTAAAGGCATATCTATCGCCCAGCATATATTTATTAATAGCCTAAATTAAATTTAGCCTGAGATGTAATTTATTAATACTTAGGCTACAAGACATTGAATGTTTAAAATCTTAAAGCAGTTTACTTTCAAGTCATCTTTTAAAAACAGCCGGAACCATAAAATGACTCTTAAAACAAACTCTCTGCTCTATCAAACTCTTAACATCACATTGATACAATCGTCTAGACGTTTAATTGCACTCTCACCTGCCATCGAAGTCCGCGCTCACTCCGAACCAGCAGGTCCAAATCAGCATGAACTTTATGATCCACATCTCCTTGCGTATATCCAAACGTCGCCGCTAGTTTTGTGATGATGTTTAAATGGGAATGATGGTGATGTTTAGATCCGTCAATTTTCAAAGCTGAAGCTGGTCGAGCAGAAGGCGTTGACTGCTGTTCATGTACGAGATACCGGCAGAGTCTCTGTCTGTGCTCCGCTCTTTCGGTGGAGAACCGTGGACTGGAGCGCAGAGTCGGTGCGCTCAGCACTCTCTCTCTCTCTCTCTCTCTCTCTCTCAATGAGCACTGCGCCCAATAAGGAGAGACGGGAACGTTTATTCTATAATACATACCCCTAAACCCCATATAATTAAATGCACATTCATTAAGCTATATATAGTAAACATACTGTTTATATGAACAGTATGAGTTTATATAGAGTTTATATAGGGCCATATATATATATATATATATATATATATACATATATATACATATATATATATATATATATATATATACACACACACACACACACACACATATACATACATACATATATATATATATATATATATATATAGTATATATATTGTATATATACAGTATATATATTGTATATGATAAGAAATCACTAGTAAAGGTTTTTGCAGACAGGAGGGCACCTGCTTTTGTCATGTAAAACTGCTGGAAGGAAGATTTATGGTTCTAAGTCATCACTTGAGTTTCAGGTCTCAAGGAGTCGTGTGCAGGGTTACATCTCATTTTTAGTTTCCCCATAGCGTTGGTTAGAGGGCATGTGAAATAAGGGTCTTTATGTTTCCTCTCTATTTCCATTGGGTAAACACTAAGAAATGCAAGTATGCCAGATGGCATCTATATCTGGTCTCATCTCAAAACAGTCATATTCAGTGCCATATTCATGCTCTACTCTTTAACTAAAGTGCTATATTCCAGAGAAAAATAACAAGGGAACAGCTCATGTTAGAGTGGAGTTGATGAGATATTGGAAAAGTCACACTCAAAAGTGTTACTGTGTACGGCTTGTTGGGATACATTTATACTGCAAGCAAAAGAGCCCCATTCCAATGTTCTGCTTAAATACTATTTTGTGAAACATGCATGCACACAGTACACTCACCGGCCACTTTATTAGGTATACCTGTTCAACTGCTCATTGCTCATGCAAATATCTAATCAGCCAATCACATGGCAGAAACTCAATGCATTTAGGCATGTAGACATGGTCAAGACGATCTGCTGAAGTTCAAAATGAGCATCTGATTTAAGTGACTTTGAACATGACATGTTTTTTTTGAGCCGGAAGAGCAGGTCTGAGTGTTTTAGAAACTCTAGGGTTTACAGAGAAAATATCCAGCTGCAGTTCAGTGGATGAAAATGTCTTGCTGATACCAGAGGTCAGAGGAGAATGACCAGACTGAATTGAGCTGATAGAAGGGCAACAGTAACTCAAATAACCACTCGTTACAACCGAGTTCTGCAGAAGAGCGTCTCTGAAAACCAATGTTGAAATGTTGAACCTTGAAGCAGAAGAGCTTCAGCAGCAGAACACGCACACCGGTGACTCTCCTGTCAGATTAGAACAGGAAACTGAGGCTACAATTCACACAGGCTCACGAAAATCAGACATTAGAAGATTGGAAAAACATTGCCTGGTCTGATGAGTCTTGATTTCTGACATTCAGATGGTCGGCTCAGAATTTGACGTGAACAACATGAAAGCATGGATCCATCCTGCCTTATATCATCGGTTCAGGCTGCTGGTGTAATGGTGTGAGGAGATTTTCTTGGCACACTTTGGGCCCCTTAGTATCAATTGAGCATTGACTAAACATCACAGCCTACCTAAGTATTGTTGCTGACCATGTCTATCCCTTTATGATCACAGTGTATCATCTTCTGATGGATACTTCCAGCAGGACAATGTGCCGTCACAAAGCTCAAAACATCTCAAACATAATGAGTTCACTAAACTCAAACAGCATCCACAGTCACTGGATCTCAATGTGGAGGAACAGGAGATTCACATCATAGATGTGCAGCCGAAAAAACTCTGCAGCAACTTATGATATCATGTCAATATGGACCAAAATCTCAGAGGATTTATAGTATATATAAATAAAAAGGTGCACCTTATATTACTGAGCTCTAAAACCCTTATCACAGCACTGGCCATTTTTACCATCTTCGCTGTAAATCAAGAACATGATTATGACATTTTAGGACGCAAAAATTCAACTGATGTAAAATGTATATGAATTCTTATCTGAATGTTCACACTGCCAAGATTTTGATACTGTTGTGTGTCATATTTATTTCCACGTGAAAGAGGCCCAGATCTGACTGAAAATGTCAGATTTTATGCGATTCTTTTTTCAGCTGTGGTGTAAAGTATAATTACAATATGTTACAGCTTTCTTTTAAGTTAATATGTTCAAATTCGGCAACTTTGTAAATTTGTTATAGTGTCAAAGAGAAACGTGCATCATGTGTATTTTCAGTCCGGTTGCGGTGACATTTCAAAGATATGTTAAGGAACGACACGGTCACTCTAAATTCATGGAGATACGTCCACAGCCTCTATGAATGGTGACACTGGAGAAAAACTCATTTTCAACCTCTTCAGAACTGGAGAGCCTGTCGCGCTTTCTGATTAGGTTTTGTCACAGATGAATTTAAGGCGGATTGCGGCTTGATTTGCTCATGAATTTTGCGGCCTGCAATAGGTGAAATTGCACATTGCTCTTCTGATATTTCCAAAGAAACTGACTTTCCTGTATGCGAGGTAAGAAGGAAACAGGAGATACTGTGAAAGAAGCAACAGCACAGTCTGTTCTTGTCATCTGAGAAGCACTTTCAGCACCCTTGATGCATCTTGTCTACCTCTTGAGTGTTTGGCTACATAAACAGACTTTGATTTGCATTTTAGGAAAGCATGTGAAAAGTGACTTTTTGTAAAACAAAAGCACAAAATTCTTGCTAGGGTGTTTGCAAGGGCATTGCCATAAAGGTGATGATACACAGGGCAACTTTTTGAGCAATGTTGCTGGGCAATGATGCCGTCAACGGGCAACCAGGTGAGATACAGGGCCCACGACCAATCTAATTGATCCAGATAGAAATTTATTGCCCATTTTCAATGGGAAAGTGCCCAAGCAACAATCGCTCGGCAAGATTGCCCAGCAACATTGCTCAAAAAGTTGCCCTGTGTATCATCACCTTAAGATTGCTAAAGTGTTGAGTGGGTTTTCAGCGCATTGCTATACAGTTGCTGTTTTGAGTGGTTGCAGACTGGCCCACCCCCAAGTTTCTATGATATTCTGATGGGCCCCCATTTCAACTCCACCCCTTGTATTGTCCACAATGTGAAATTCGTAAGCACTTCAGGAAAGTAACAAACCTCTCATCAACAAGCCGTGTGAGCTATAGAGTGCAACAGTAGGGTTCCGGAAGTAAAAACAATTTATTTTTCTTCATAAGAAAACATTTTTTTAACAGTAACTTATAAGCCTTTAAAGATTGATACTGTGAATTCAGAGGCTGATAATAGATGGTACTGTATATGCTTGTGTTGAAGCCACCAGTCCACATCATTTTAACTAATTTTTAAAAGAATCGTGTTTAACGGTTAAAATCATGGTGAAAAACTTCATTACCCATGATGCAGTACAGAAAATCCCACCAATCACAGCAAATCACACCAAAAGAGTAGCAAAGAATGGTCACTTTCATGAAGCACCACAGATGTAATCACAAATGAAGTAAACATAATGGTAGCTCGCTATGCGGTCAAAACACTTAAATATGTGTGTATAATATATATATATATATATGTCATGACAACTCTGAGTGTTTGGCATGGTCATGGATATGACTATGTGGACATATTTGGTCTTGGCAGAATAGATCTGCTACGCTGCTGCTGCTGTTGGTTATGGCTGTTTCTGATGCAGAGCAAGTTCAGGACTTTCTACTGTCAATAAATACACAACACACTTCTGTGAGCAAGACATGCTGCAGCTGTACAATATAGCATACATGAATTACCCGCAGCAGATCTATATATTTGGAGCTGGGGAGGGTGGAAGGTTTCTAAAAGCGCACTGAAAACTGCTACAGCAAACACTGACCAAGTATTTGAAGGTTGAGCAGTGAGCTCATTGGCTAATGAAAATTTAAGGAACCAACGCCGATGAAAAAGTGGATTGTAGCTAATGCACTCTATAATTTACTTCTATTGCACAAATGGTATGGGAAGAGTTGTGTACCGTTTCGCACTGCTCGCACAAGTAGTTCTTCAGCAAAGCAGCAGCACAACTGCGCATTGTGCTTTCTCACCGACAGCGTTTCTATGAACTCAGCTCTATACAGAGATTTATGTTACTACATTGAATATTTATTTTAATAACTACCATAAAATATATAATGGATATTCGGAGTTAACCACTGAAAATCTAATTTGCATGCCGAGAGGAGGACAGCAAGGTCTTCTCTGCTGGCCTAAACACTATCAGAATCACTGACTTGCACTTAAATATATTTTTTCCATGAATGAGTATTAAATTATTCCCAATAGTCCATTCTAATTTCATAGTTTTTCTCTTGGTTGAGCTGCTTCCAGTAGTATTATATTTATTTTAGAGCTTTAATCCAACTATATTTCTGCCATCATGTGTTGCCATGCCATGGGGGAGGGGGAGGTGTCACTCTGAACTGTTGGCTAAGTTACAGACACTCATGAAAAACTATTGCTAATTATCTGGGGAAACCCTTGATTCCTGCCGGGTCCACAGTGAGAGCGGCGCGGCCAGAGAAATTTTGGGCGCTGCAGCATATTAAAGGGTTAGTTCGCCCATTTAAGACATGAAGTTGTATGGAATGCTTACCAGCACTATAGTGCATACACACTGACCCACTCTGTAGTCACCTCCCTGGTCAGAGTTCTGGCCGCTGGAAGTTTTTCAAGAAAGTACTCCCGGTTAGTTTCCGGGGCCTCAAAACTATGCGTTTTTACGTGAAAAAATTATTTGCGTTTCAAAGCTTGATTAATTTAACACACAAAAAACACGCCGGTCAAAATTCATACCTCAGTTTTAATCTGCACTATTTTCTTTCCATTTCTATCAATCCGCGCTGCTGTCAACGTCAACAGTGCGCACGTGTTTATTGTGTGTTAAATTAACCAAGCTTTGAAACGCAAATAATTTTTTCACGTAAAAACGCACAGTTTTGAGGCCCCGGAAACTAACCGGGAGTACTTTCTTGAAAAACTTCCAGCGGCCAGAACTCTGACCAGGGAGGTGACTACAGAGTGGGTCAGTGTGTATGCACTATAGTGCTGGTAAGGATTCCATACAACTTCATGCCTTAAATGGGCGAACTAACCCTTTAAATATATTATAAATAGTTTTTTCGCGTGAGAAATACAATGTGTGGCGGGAGTGCGTGACAAAAGACCGAAATGAGTGACTGTCACGCTCAGTGCGTGACACTTGAGAGCCCTGACTAATGTGCAACTTTTAGCTGTAAAGAGTAAAAAAAGGTACAAATGCCCTTTTGAAGGGTATAGCCTACCATCCCCATCTTTTTTTCTGTGTATATGGCAAAAGATTGTGTTGATAAAAAGATGCACAGAGCATTTTCAACATGTTTTCAGTCAAAAAGAAAAAAACTTCTGCCTCGCACCTACACTTCTGCCTTTAGTATTGACTTTATGCAGAATGTTTTTTAGCATTGTGCATTGTGCATCATATTTTTTTTTTTGAGGGGGGGGGGGGGGGGGGGGCAATGAAAAAAGACAAACAATCTTTCAATATCTTTGTCAACATTACAGTAATATATCTAGACTCAATTTATTTTCAACCTATCCTATTATGTATCTGTTTTCTATGTACATTTAGTCAGGGACCAGAGCCAATCCTTGGGGAAAGAAGAAGCGTTTCCCATTGAAATGATTCCAGGTCTTTGGAAGGTGCCCCCGTCTCCAGTCTTTCACACTCAGAAAGATTGGATCCGCTAGCAGAATTCAGATGAGTTTCGCTAGCTCGGCTCCTCAAAGCTTAAGGTTGTGCACTTCCTCTTGGCGAAGGAACATATCTCGTCTCTACATCACATTTGTGACAGTCCACGGCTCTTCTGTAGCGAGCAAACCGGAGGAGTGTTTGATGACAGTATGGGTGCAAACACAGCAAAGTAAAACGGGGAAATAGTTCATATATCAGCATACGCTGTAGACCGATTGCAGTGCTTTGACACTTGTGTGAGCCGTGGCCTAATCAAATATTCATAACCGTGGTCAGATTAATCCATGCACGCACCATTTCATAAATATTAACCCCTCCAATTCTCCTGACCCGTGTCACAAGGGAATCGTGATAAATTCCTCCTCGTGTTTACTTTCAATACTTTTAATCAAACACTTTGAGACAAACGCTCAAGAGCGATGTCTCTGCGTTCTTGCGAGGGAGAAGGGCAAATTACAATGAATAATTTTACATTGGTAATAACTAGGGAAGACCGGACTCTTTTGTTTTGTGCGTAATATGCGATAATGGTGGAGGAGGGGGTGCAAGGTGGTTTTACACAATTCAATGTGACAGATTTGCAAACGACATTTGAAGTCATGTTAAATTTATTGAGGGGCGTGCTGGTTTTTGTCTCTATTTACACACAAACCTCAGGCATGCAAATCAGGACTGATCTGAAAGACATTACTGAAATAAAAATTAGCTCAAACCATGATTCAAGTGTGTGTGCAAATAAGTAGCATTCCATGCTTTTAGATCAAAGGAAAACAATCAAAGGAATAGTTCATCCAAAAATGAAAATATTAATGTCATTCAAAACCAGTATTATTTTGTTTTGTGTTACATAAAACGAGATGTCAGACGAAATGTCAAAGCTTATGTTCTACATAAAAGAAATGGGGATGGCCTACAAAAAAAGCATAAAAAAGCACCATAAAAACATCTTAATTTAGATTCTGTACCTCATACAAAGCTATCGTATGTCTCCAGAAGACTTGGAATGTACAGTAGCACACTAATCCAATGGACTTTACAATAATATATGGTGTTTTTCTGTCACTATTCATACAATTTACTTTCGTGTTATGTAAAAGATTGACTCAGACATGCCTAACATCACCTTTTTGTTTTATAGAAGAATGAAAAACATAATACAAGGTTGGAATGACTTGAAGGTGATATTTTTGAAGGAACTATCCCTCTAAATGAAACGTTTGCACTTGTAAAAATTGCCCAAAATCAAACATCCCATGGAATAATGAAACATTATTTTTGTAGTCCTGAATGTTGTCTTGATGTGGGTATTTCTCAGTGAGTCAGTGTAATGTTGTAGGAAAGCCCACAAGCATATTGTTCTTAGGCGAGCATCCCTCAGGGACCATGGTCATCACTCTCACAGAATACCCATGAGTCTCGGCGGCCCAACTGCGGTCCAAGTCCACTAGTCCCATACAGCGCTTCCCTGGTGATTGAGGGAGAAAACATTTGGAAATGAAACCAATAATGAAATGAGTTACGTTTATTAAGAGCAGGCCAGCAATCTATGCTGAAAACATTACTCGGATATTACATTGTTGTTAATTAACTTTTCCCCCGGCATTGACAGAAAACAGTTCAAATAAAAAGTTTTTTGTTTTTCTTTGTAAGAAAAGCTGTTCTTTCTTTTGGTGTATTGTTTGTTCAGATATTCATACAATAAAATATTCTGGGGGCCATGAAAGTTTTGTGAAATGATCAAAAATGCTGCCTCAATTCATTTAAGTTTAGAAACTATTAATTTTGAGTGCTGTGAACTCATTTCATTTGAGTTCACTATAAGAATGTTTACTAAAATACAATTAAACTCCCCTCGATTAACTTAACTATATTGATTCTGCTTAATATAATCAGTTATTGAGTTCACATCACTTGTTCTATTAAGTGCAATGAACTAGTAATATTTAAATGAAATAAACTAATTTACTTGAATATATTTGACTGTTATAGGTTTTACAGTGTGTTTAAAAGTTTGGGGTTAGCAAGATTTTTAAAAATGTTATGTACAAAATTTCAAATGTTCAGCAAGGCTGCATTTATTTGATCAAAAATACAACAAAAAATCTGTATTATTAAATATATTTTAAAATATAATTTACTTTTGATGCTCAAGAAACATTTCTTAATGTTGAAATCAGTCACGCTGCTTCATATTTTTGTGAAAACCCTGATACATTTTTTAAAACGATTTGATGAATAGAAAATTCAAAAGAACAGCATCAATCTTTCAAATTTCATGAAGTCATTCGGAAACTTTTTCTAAAGTGTCTGTTATTAAAGTCATTTGAAATTCCATTTCTTTAAAGAAGCTCTCCGTAATCTGACAGATAAAACAGTAAGACTTTATCAAACTTTATCATCTTATCAAACTGTAATTAACAGCTCATCTAAACTCAAAGATATCTGCCTTTGAAAGTCTTTGTGAAATGTGGGGTTTGACTGGCACGGCACAGGCAACAGCGCTGGTTAGCATGTGTTTTGTAAAGAGGCTGAGAGGCTGTCATCTTGCCAGCTATAAAAGATGGGCAGTGGAAGGAAAGATGACAGCAGTGTCAGATTTATGTGAGAGTGGGATGAGACTGTGGGACTGCAAGTGTGTAACGAGAAGTTTGACAGAGAGAGGGGTCACAGAACGGGGAGATCTTGGCTGTGTCCGAAATTTCCCTCTATCCACTCGTTCACAATTCCCTACATTAGCCCACTAATATAGTTCACTTGAAGGAGTGAATGAAAACGAGAGAGTGGAAGGGCTGCCGCTTTTGCATTTATACTAGACTGAAGCCCTTCTTAAAAGTCAATTGGTAACCCAACAACTGCTTACGGTCCATACAACCATTAACAAGTTTCTTAAATGCCCAATGGAAGTGCAAACCAATAAACCATGCTGCTATTAATTAATTAATGTTAATCAGTTACTAAGCAGTTGCCAAGGAGTTCTACGTGGCTGCAAGGGTTTTACTAGTCACGCACAGCCAGAATTTTGACCATGCCATAAAGTCTGCTCAACACTGCAGCTTATTCGGAGATAAAACTGTAGCCATATGGACAAACTCTATTAGGAATTTCCAGGCCTAAAGCAAAACTGTCACAATAGCTCCAGCCACCTGTTAAAAACCCAAACATCTTACCGATTAATCGCCGTTCCAGAGGTAAACTGACAGCTGTCTGGTCTGCAAACCTGCACAGGATCATATGCTCCTGTGGAAACCATATAACATATGTTAATGTACCAAAAAAAAACATGCTGACACGTCAATAAACACACTTGCACATAAACACACAAAAACAACTGAAAAGCAGCTCAGCTGCAGAGAAAAATCAATGCATGAGATCGTTAGGGTTGTGGTGATGGAATAGACCATTTATCAACCGTTGCAACCAGCCATTAGAGGAGGAAAGCAGCACCCAGTTCATTTTATGTAAATCAATGCACTCTAATTGCAGTTTCTTTCTTTTTTTTTTGTTGCAAGGAAGTGCCACAAAATGACTTCCTCTGCTGTTCCTGTCCAACGATGGCTTCAAGCAACCATTATTCTGCATTAACTGAGTGAAACAAGTGCTGATGGAAAGGAACGTAACAGCCCTGGCAGATTGATTCCGACTATCAAGTTGAATCCTCGGGGATAATAGCTATAGCTGTGATCGATCCTATACCTCAGTAAAGAGTTAATTTAACACAGTAAAGCATTTCTTCAGCATTTTTTAGTATTCGTACCAATAAGAACTTTTGCATCGATCATGCTTGCTTGGAAAGAAGCAGAGGGAATCCATCTATTTCACATTTTGAACTCAAATCAAATCCAAAAAATTAAAATAAAATCAATTTTTCTGCAGGGAATTTCAATGCATTCATTTTAAATCACAATGCATTGAATAATCCAGTCAAATTTAATCAGGTGACACCTTGCAAATTAAAAAAAGGGGGGAATTATATGCATCTAAACTGTGTGTAGATCAAACCTGGAGCGATATTTACCTGTGCCAAAGTTGCTATAGGGTGTTAAAGGTTCACCTCATGCTTGCAGTACACTGTAAAAAAGTATCGTGATTTTAACAGTAAAGACTGACAAAATGCTACGGTGAAAAACTATTAATGGTTAACAAAGTTTCCGTTCTATATACGGTGAATAACTGTATTAGATCTAACTGTAAACTACATTTTACAATAAAATACCGGTAAATACGTTTTTGGAAGTGAAAAAGAACTAGTCATTGTTTAATTTACAGTGAAAAACTGTAAATTGAGATTCCCAGAATTCCCTGTGTGACACTACACATTTGACTTTTTTTTTTTTACTGTAAATTTAAGATAAATCTGTAAAGCCTAAAATGTTGCTACCGTTTTCTGGCAACCACAGCTACCGTATTTTCTTAGCGTAAATTTAACGCATTTTTTTACAGTGTACAAAAAGCTTAATTCATAATTCTGTTTGTTCAAATCCAAATACTAATAGCAACAGTG
This sequence comes from Gila orcuttii, assembly GCA_026230005.1. Classification (NCBI taxonomy): domain Eukaryota; kingdom Metazoa; phylum Chordata; class Actinopteri; order Cypriniformes; family Leuciscidae; genus Gila; species Gila orcuttii. Next base: position 15,176,736 of record JAPDVR010000002.1, on the reverse strand, counting down.
ATGCTCGTCTTAGCAAACATTAGAGATTAAATATCGAATTGCTCTAGATCTATTCCCAAGGTACTGGCTGGACCCTCAGTAGGTGATATCTCAGCAGTGGCCTTGAGCACAGCGTGAAAGAGGCAGATGCAGGAGTCGAGTAAACACCGATGACAGTGAGATGCAGTACGACTGATTAACCTCATCCATTTCTCACACTTCTGCCTCCACTCCAGGACAGTGCCTGGAGCAGGAAAACACCAGAAAAAAATACAACGTGCAACTACATGGGACACTCTATTCCCAGGAAATACACTATTTCATCTGTTTGAAAACTATTATAAAACTGTTTGACTATTCAGATGTTTTGTGCTACTCAGAATCTACAGAAACATTTTTACAGAGCTGGACCGGAGCAAAAAGAAAATCCTCTATAGTGAAGATGAGTCACGACGAGGAATGCACAAGTACAGAAAGTGTGGCTGAAACTAATTATTTTCATGGCGATAACTGATTGTCAATATTACAAATCTATACTGCTAACCCAGTTTACACACAAAAATACCTCTCATACTAAAGACGGGTGCACACTGTACGATTTGTAATAGTTCTTTATGATTGCTGCTTGTCAGACTATATGAACATGATCCCCGCTGTAAACCACGTCGCACTGTGGGATCTCAGTTGTCATTAATGTCAGACTGCAGGCAATCAAGACGCGTTAAAATTTAATTGCGTTAATTTTGATCATGGCTTCTCTTGAAAAGGAAACTGAAAAAATATGAAGACGGTGTGTGTGGAGCAAGTTGTGGTTTGTTGCTGTTTCACTAGTTGCATCATCATGTTCGGCGCTCCTTGGTTTTTGATGTAACGGTCAAAGTCAGACTACAGGACTGTGTGTCAAAACTTCTCACACTGCCAGAATTTCATCAGAGGTCAAATTTGATTGCAATGGTCATTAATAGGCAAGTACACTGATTCATGAGTCAAATTTAGTTTTTTCACTAAAATCTATTTCGGACTGAAGGTTCACTAATCATAATTTCTATAACAAAAATAATCATTTTGTTGTGGTGCTGTATATTCAACAGCAAAGCGGGAAACATTTCACATTGTATTCTAGTAATTTTACTCATGTTCAAGAACTATTAAAATAATAGCATCATGAAAATCTACTGTTCAATACATTTGTACTTTTTTTTTTAATGAAAAACAAACAAATGTTCTTGATTCCTAACCCTAATTCATATTAAAGGATGAATCGCACGCACTCGACAATCGACTACTGTGGACTTCGACCGAAAACAGGAAGTAAATACAGGTATGTGAGCTGGCTGAATTAACATCACTTCTATTCATATCTTTCACATCTACTGCAGTCAGATTCACCGTGTTCACTCTGAATAAAATCACTCACATGGCTGTGCACTTGTAATGACACATCAAGGATGTTAAGAGACTAAAAGCAGGATTAAAACTCAATGTTAAAATTGACCGGAGTTCTCCTTTAAGTAAAAATCACATATCAATTAAAACCAGGCAAGAAAACCGTTAAGGAAAAAAAACTTAAAAAAAAAAGAATGTTGGCAACAAACTGGAAAAAACATTATAGAAGAAAAAGTAGAAAAATATAAAATATAAATTAAAGCTAACTAGAAAAAGTACTAAATATATATACACATACATACACACACACACACACACTATATACAAAGTACCGTATATATATATATATATATATATATATATATATATATATATGTACAGTATATGTATGTACATATATACCGTGCATCGAAACTCATGACCTAAACAAGACTAAACCAAACACTGTGCTTCACATACACGAGGCGTATGGACTCCTGTGGAGGTTGTGCATTAAGAATCGGGCAGTGTGGCGTCCCACACGTGTAGGTGATAATGAAATGAGTGCTCAAACACTTACCTTATAGCTCAAAGTCTCCGCAAACCTCGTGCTGTGGAGAGAGACGGAGGGGGGGCAGACTTAATGATCTCACACACACACTGAGGAGCAAATGAAAAATGACATGACACATTAAAAGAAAACACGTTTAGACAGTCCATCCGGATCATAGGAGATTCTGGAAACATTCTCTATGGACAAAAACACATGTAGCGTTTCAGCTGCTGAAATAAGCCGTGCGTACTGTAAATACAACGGGATGTCTCACGTAACACTTGCATGATAAAGAAGGGCTCTGCAACTCTTGGAGATTATGTGTGTGGTAGGTAATGTTTGGTGCATTAACTGTCTGTCATCAAGTCGCCCTTTCTGTCCTAACTGTTGAATGCAACAAATGACAAATCCCTCGATGGGCCGCTGTCATGGCAACACCATGAACACAACCACGGAAAAATAATTTCCTGCGCTCGCTGCTCTCGCCACCCTGATGCTCATGGCCTGCGGCAAAAATCCTGCCGGAGATTAAATGACAGTTTACGCCAGATTTGGAGACTGATTGCTTGAGATTGGAGGAAAAACTGAAGACTGTTCGAAAGCAATCGTCACTGTTCAGAAGTTTCAAAACACACTCTCTAATTTTTGCATTTTCTTGCCAACATTTAACGTGGTACTGATGAGGCTCAGCTGTGATTGTTGACACAGGACAGACTATTCTGAGAACGTTCATGTGAGGAGAAAAACAGAAATATACGCAATAATGAATGTTTATTATGCTTATCTATTATGGTTGGATATTTTCAAACGTCCTCATGTTCTTGTCAGTATCTTTCGAGGGTATGCAGAGCTTAGCTTTTAATATACTGTGGATTATAATATCTACGCTGTCGTTGTGTACTGTGGAATTAGGGGAACAAATGAGAAGAGAGAAAGATAGCAAGCGAGAAAAGTCAGAGAGGAAGAAGAAACCGTTTTGACCTCTTGGGGAAGTTGAACTTGAGCGTGTTTTGAATGAACCCGTAGCAGCACGGACTAATGACGAATCCCGCCCGCGCCTGGAGGCAGCGATCCAACACCATGTCTGTTGCCACTCCGCACGCATGCAGGGCCACCTGAAATACACACAACACACCAGTCATGCTGGTTACACACATGGGTCCTTAAAAAAAAGTTGGTAACCAAACTACCTGAGCTCTAGAGCAAGATATGTGTGGGAAACTGTCTATTGTAATGAGTGTAGCCTACTGTAAGTCACTTTGGGCAAAAAGGGTCAGTCATTTTTCACAAATACACAACCATTCAAATGTTTGTCGACAAATGTTTTGAAAGAAGACACTTATCCTCAAGGCCGCATTCACTGGATCAAAAACACAACACAAACAGTCATATTTTGAAATATTACTACAATTTAAAATACCTGTTTTCTATTCTAATAGAGATTGCTAATGTGACGTCATCGTGACGTATTACCAGTGGTCAACGCAAAGCATTTTGGGAATCCGTGGCACAAACAGAAGGCCTAGACTTGATTGCATGGAGGGAAGAACGCAGTGTTCAAGATGCCGTCTACCTGCTGTGTTATAAACTGCAATAGTCCTTCTTGCACAGTTTTGAAAACGAACGTTAAGGGTTGTTTTAAGGACATGTTTGTGTATGCTCGTAGACAGCCACTCTGAAGCGGTCAGAGGCGATTCTAAAAGATTCAAAAAGTCGAGACAGGACCTATCGTCAAAATTCTACCCACCACTCTAACTTAGTTCATCCAAAACAAACTAGAAAATAGACTCAAAGTGCTAAATACCTGAATTATCCTTTAAGAACGAATCAATATATTTGTTTTCCTTAATTTTAATTAACCCTAACTTTATTCTCATCTGAATGGTAAATAATTGATTTTCGTATAAAATAATAGTACCATTAAAAACACATTTGATTTTCTTTTTTAATCAATGTAGAATATGTAACTGCTCTGAAGACAAGAAATGAAAACCAATGCGATATGATTAATGTCCAAAAGATGTAACCCACAGACTGTTTTGAAATGGGGTTGGATGTTGCTTTTAAAACTGTGTGTTTGGTTGGGTGACAGTTGTAGGTTACAGCTTGACAAGAGTTTAGAGTGTGACAAAAGCACAATGTTGTGTTTTATTGCGAGTGTAAGTTACACAAATATAAGTAAACACTTTGCAGTTTGAATGATAACCTCTATGAACAAAATGACGGAGTATGTTTTTATGTTTCCACTGTTCGATCGCGCCCGCGTCTCTCTCTCTCTCTCTCTCTCTCTCTCTCTCTCTCTCTCTGTCTCTCTCTCTCACACACACACAGTTCGATCGCGCCCGCGCCTCTCTCTCTCGCGGGCGCACACACACACAAACACACACAGACACACACACACTCCAGCATTGCAATCTTGACATGAATTGTGACTGCATGCAGATAGATGAGAGAGAGCGAGGAGTGTGGTGCTTAAAACATTAGCATACTTTTGAACGGACGACAGTTTTCTGGTATGGTCCGACAATATTTTCTTTAGCTATGGAATTATTTTTGTGCCGATAATAATGAACGTAACTTTTCAAGAAACTAATGAAAATATAAATTGAAATTGAATAAAATATCTTTTAAACTGAAAAAGAATGAATCGCAAGCAATTTTTTTACTTTGTTTTTAATACACTGCATGTTTTGCTAACTATTCCTTATATTTCTTTTACTGATCTGAAACTTACAAATGCGCTTCCAGAGTTTTCATTTACGCTTCTGAAGTTTTCGTTTGCTTCTGAAGTTTTCATTTACGCTTCTGAAGTTTTCGTTTATGCTCCCCGTGTTTTCGTTCGCTGTTCTGACACAAATCTCTCGTGGGGGCGGGGCTAGTAGCAGTGTGTTCTCATTGGCTACTGAGTTTTTGATTGACAGCTTCTTGACCTGGAAGTGAAGACGTCAGTGTTGTGTTTACATGTGTGGATGTGAGCGTCTGTAAGCGCAGCTTTCTATTTAATTTTAGTGATATTAAGTTTATATCTGTATTTATTTACTGCTACACTATATTGTTGAGGATGATTTCTTATAGAAGGAATAGTACAGACAAATGATATAATTTGTCATCGTCGATATCAGAATACTGGATAGACTATACTCGTGGTAAGTCAGATTTTTTTTAATTTATTTTTTATTAATTAATACTAAACTAATACTATTTATAATACAGTACTTGCTTTTTCAGGTGGAGAGGCATATTAGAGCTCAGTGAGAGCCCATAACATTATACAGCAGTTTCGTCTTGATTTAATTGGTAAGTTAGCCCAATCATTACATGACTTGTTTATGTAACGTTACATACGGTTACATTACAGTCTTTGATTAGATCATATTTCCCCCCTGCCACCCCAAACAACATTGGGCTAGAGTACTGTACAGTATCTGTACTGTAGCCTACAGTACAAAAAGTACTGTATCAGACAATGACCGATGGCATTGGACCAGAGCGCTGTCAATCACTGCCCGATTCAACTTTGGCAATGTAAAGCCAATTGCTGATTAATTTGCGATACAGAGTTTTTAAAAGAGGAGAGACAGGACTTGACCACATTCCACGTCTCTATTCATAATATGTAAACACTCAATTATTTTGAAGTATCACCCTGGGCGCAATATTTATTCTGCAAAATGCAACAAAATGCTTTTTCTGTGTCCATATTTGAGCAATAATAATAAAAAATAATAAAAAAACAACGGAGAAAAATGTTGCATTTTTAATAGTCTTTAATAATAAATACATGTCCAAATGCAAAACCTAATACATGCAAGTAATTATGACTGAAAACATCCAGCAACTAGGGAATACACAGCCATGGATAAAGGTTTATAGGGCTATACAGCCATCTACTGGTTACACAACAGTATTACAGATGATAAATGGTGCATGACTCGGAGGTAAATATTTAGTACAGTAAAATCCCTTAAAACATTTATATAATTTGTTTGAAATAATTATTTTAAGTCTGCAACTTGTTACTGCATGTGGGAGTTCAAAGCAGTTTGTATTGTTAGATTATAATACATTTCCTTTCTCATTTTCCAGGGAGTTGAGCAACTTTTCCATAAACAAGATTCTGATGCTGACACAGAGGATGGAGTGATAATACCAGAGATCAACTGTCTCCATCAGACAATAATGTTACTTTGTTCAGACATATCACCTTTGAATGACTGGGATCCTGATCTTCAGATACCTGATGTATCTTATTTTAATATTATAAAATAGCAAATATTTTAATTTCTTTGGAGCTCTAGATTAAAACAAACACAGTTAACAAGTACACAAGAGGTTGCAGTTTATTCTTATTAGTCTATGCTGATCATGGATTAGCATATGAATGGGATAGTTCACCCAAAAATAAAATTCTCAATTATTTTACTCACCCTCATGCTGTCCCAGATGCATTTTACTTTCTTTCTACAGATAAATACGAATTAAGATTTTAAGGAAAGTAATCCATCTCTGCGAGTCCTAAAGATGCTTTAAAAACCACACACAGTGACCGTGATGTCCATGCGACCTCAGTGGATGAATCAATGCCTTCTGAAGTGAAACAATAGGATAAGAAAAATACTAATAATGTAAACTGTTTTAACTATTAAAAATCACTTCCGACCAACTGTCATACATGGGTTACAATCCACTTGTCTTATATGGACTCACAGAGATGGATTATTTCCTTAAAAATCTTTGTAATTATGCATTTTGTATGTATATTATGAGAATACTGTGCATTACATGTATAGTATGCAGTTAATGTTTTGTGGCTTCTGGTCTTTCCTGTCACAACATAATCGCATCCAAGACTTTCACTTTGATACTAGTGTATATGCTGTAGTGACAATAAAGAATGTACATTTATTCGATTTTTTATTTAAATTAATTTAACTGATTTTATAAGTCATAATTGAACCTGTTGATGATTGTTCAAATATATTTACAATTTTAAATGTTAGAAGATATTAACTAAATGAAATAAATAAAATTATCAGCATGATTAAAAAATTGGCAACAAAAATATTCTTTGTGTGAAATATGTAATGAAATGCACTTTGAGGTCTGTATCATCTGACAGCAAGCCACGATTGTAATTTTCATAGTTTAAAATCCTCTTATTTAAGTGATCATACATTTTGATGGTGTAAATGCATATGGTAACAATGAGAAATTTGATGGCCATGGTTGCCAACCTTGATTACCTGGTTGAAGTGAAACTTTCTTGACGGCTGAATATATCACACACGTATACTAGTAGGCTATTCTCTTTAAATTGTAATAGCACAACCTAATCAGAGCCTAACATGCAAAAGAATCATCAGGAATAAACAAATATTCTCCTAAAACATTGGACACAATATTTTAAGTAGACATGTACAGTAGGCCTACTTTGATGTACAATTACACCTGAATAGACTGAAGAGATCTCTTGCGCTCCTAAAAGTTTCTGTTGACAAAGTAGTAGCAGCAGCAGGTAAATACAGATAAAATTCAAAGACGAAAATAACTTAATATCACTAAAATTAAATAGAAAGCTGCGCTTACAGACGCTCACATCCACACATGTAAACACAACACTGACGTCTTCACTTCCAGGTCAAGAAGCTGTCAATCAAAAACTCAGTAGCCAATGAGAACACACTGCTACTAGCCCCGCCCCCACGAGAGATTTGTGTCAGAACAGCGAACGAAAACTCAGGGAGCGTAAACGAAAACTTCAGAAGCGTAAATGAAAACTCTGGAAGCGCATTTGTAAGTTTAGATCAGTAAAAGGAATATGAGGAATAGTTAGCAAAACATGCAGTGTATTAAAAACTAAGTAAAAAAAATTGCTTACGATTAATTCTTTTTCAGTTTCAAAGATATTTTATTCAATTTCAATTTATATTTTCATTAGTTTCTTGAAAAGTTACGTTCATTATTATCGGCACAAAAATAATTCCATATTTAGCCCGCTGCATTTTGTAGGATTATATTCTGTTTTTCACGCTATTTTTTTTTCATGCCAGAACACTAGCCTGCTATGCCAGCCCATGTAAACGGGCCAAACATACCCATAATTGCCCAAAAATACCCAAAAATGCGTTCTGATGAATTTATTATTATTATCATCAATTCTGAAAAACAGCTACTTAATATTTTAGTGGAACCATGATACATTTCTCAAGATTATTTGATTAATATAAACATTAAATTAATATTTATTTGAGAAAGAAATCATTAAAATATCATTATATAACATAATAAATGTCTTTACTGTCACTTTTGATCAATTTAATGCATATTTTCTGAATAAAAGTATACATTTAAAAAAGAAATCTCTTGAACAGTAGTGCATTTTTAATATTATTGTGGTTACAAAATCAACCAGAAATGGATTTACTCAAGGCTATTTATACAGACAATGACTTTAAAAAATGGCTCATATATATATATATATATATATATATATATATATATATATATATATATATATATATATATATATATATATATATATATATATATATCTATCTATCTATCTATCTATCTATCTATATATATATATATATATATATATATATATATATATATATATATATATATATATACACACACACGTGTATATATATATATTAATTTTCATAATTAAAAAATATTTTTTTGATTTTTTTAAATGGTTACATAAAAAAAATCAAGGTATATTCAGAATGAGAATATAACAAAAAAGAAGTGGCTAATTAAAAGGATGAAATACTTAGAGGAGAAAACAAGGTATAAAGGAAAACATTTGCTTACTTAATAGTTACACAACAAAATCAGTAAATTCAAAACAAATTTGGAGAATGATATAGCAGTTTTTTCCAAAACAAATTAAGCAAACATGAAGATTAAAAAATTACTGGTAGCACTTTATTTTACAGCCCTGTTCCCCATGTACATACTATGTACTTATTATAGTAATAACAATAATTGGGTATTAACCCTGAACCTACCCCTAAACCGAACCAGTACTTTTTAGAGAAGTACATTGTAAGTACATGTAAGTGCACATACTGTAAAATAAAGTGCAACCAAATTATTAGAACGAGCTTGGCATTTGAACCAGTAGGTTATTTTAATGCATAAAAGCATAACACAATTTTGGTTACATCGTTAACCTACGCATGACAACTAAAAAACGGTTTAAATGCTTTTTGCCTGTCCTTGGCCATATTTCCACACATCTCAAAGTTCTTCCCACCTTTCTGTATCTAGCGTGTTCTCATTGATCTGTTAGTGACTCGGGCACAGAGAGAGAGAGAGCGAGCGAGAGAGAGAGAGCGAGCGAGCGAGAGAGCATGCCAGTCATACCCTGCCGGTGTGACACTGCATGACAGCAGATGTCTCTCTGCCTATTAGCAGGAAAAGTGGATCAAACAGCTTGATGGAGGGTAAAGAAAAGCTTTAGATGTCCATACAGAGGCTTGTGAAAGATCAAGCGTTCGACTTTACTCACGTCTTTACCGGACCAGTGCCTGTATCCATCAGCGTTAGGGTGAAAAACTGGAACAATGCAAAATCTGGTCTCAGTGAGTGTGAGCGCACAGTTGACCAAACCCATGGATTAACACCCTTCAAATCCCACATAAGATGTTTTCTGGGAAATGTGGCCAAATCTCAGAGGATTCGCTTTACACACTGCTTGGAGTTGCCATAGTAGAGGAATTATGTCCGTGAACTCTGTGTGGGAAAACACACAGCCTCAAGCCGAGACGAAATAAATTAGGAAAAAGCAATATTGGCAAAGCGTCCAGTGTGGATTGTAATTAAGTTCTCGAGACGCTAATTAGAACGAAATGATTCATAATGTCTTTTTAACAGGATCTGGAATAAAGCCATTCTCAAAAACCCTGGCCAGGTGTGTTTGAGTATTCAAGGGCCACATTAATGTGCTAATCACAATCCATAAACACAGGGTTTCAGTTCTTTGAAGTAGACCACCATCTTCTAATAGAGCCATGTATATGCATCTAAAGTGAAAAACAGAATGCCTCATCACCACAACAAGCAAAATCAACCGTGAAAACCTTTAGCTTTGAGGACGTCATGCAGCAGGTGAATTTCAAAAGTTGACAATGATGCAACAAAATGACAATACTACAAATAGTGTTTAAGGACGCTGGGAGAACTTTCAGAAGATGTTTTGTGAAAGTACAACTTTGAATGACCATTCACCGATGAAATTCACAAGGAATTCTGACAATAACGGACGAGAGACTTTAAAGAGTTAATCAATGCACAACTACAGTAGAACTTCAGGAATAAAGTGCGGGAGGAAAGCTCTTTTTTTCACAACACAAATTAAATTAAAAATATAGAAAATCAAAATAAGACAAAAAAAAAACATTCTGGTAGTTCAGATGCTTTAATGCAGGAAAAAGCACAACTGAAAAAATATATATTGCTCACTTTAACACAAAATACAAGATATCTGCTTAAAAAAACAGATGTAGCTATAGTCATAGCATGGTAAAGGAATATGAGCTATAATGACAATAATAGTGTACGGTAATAGTAGAGCTTTCACAATAAACTGTCACAAGGTTGGTAAAGTTTAATTATAAAACATTCCTGTTTGTTTTATTTCAATTGTATCATGTCGTTTTGCTCAATTGCAAATGATCAAAAGGCTCAGATCTTTTTTCTCTGTTTTTTTGTTGAACACACACACACAAAATGAACTGTTCTCATAGCAAAACAAGGCAAAACAAAAAAACGAACAAAAATCCAAGCAAAGAAAAAAATAAATAAAAACTAAACTAAACAAAAAGCAAAACAAATAAGCAAGAAACTAAATGAGAAAAAAAAACAAGAAACCCACAAAAAAACAGTTAAAGAGAAATCAATCCATGTCAAAACAAAATCAAAAGCGAGAAAACTTAAATTAGGAACAAAAAATAAGATCCAAACAAAAATTTAAATGGCGAATGGTCTGTAGAAATTAAACAAAATATTGTTTGTTAGTATTTGTGGGTGAATGTTCAGTAATAACACTGTAAATCATTTTTTGGCAGCATGCAATTAGGCCAGAATCTATTCTTTACAAATACAAAGAGGTTGGAAAAGCACATTACAGTCATTCCAAGTCTTCCATCGGAATGTCGGATGCTCCGTCTCTAGTTCAAATTTAGATAATGAGACAAAGCTGGTGGGCCGTCTCCCAAATGATCAGATGAATGTTGTTTAGCATGGGAAAGAAGCAGTGTTACAAAGCTCAAGTTTGTTTTTCCTTTGCAAGCAAATAAAGTGGAATCTGCAATGGTTTTGTGTGGTCTCTTGTTCTGAAGGATCTAATAAATTAAGTTTTCTGAAAGCACTGAAAATATAAGACATTGACAAAGAGCTTAACGTCTTCCTCAATGCTAGTTTTTCTTGTATAAATCATTCCGCAATGGACAAATAATAAAGCATGCTGCAAAAGCATATTCTTTATTAGTTTTTCTCATGCAGTAGGTCTTCATTTTTTTTGCTGATGTTTCTTTTCTTCCCTTCAATGGGGGTAAAAAACTTTTTCTGCCTTTATAATTAAGTAGTTTGCCCGAGGGATGGAAGGCACAACTTCACGACTACGATTCAAGTTCATTATTCACAGCCACCGAACACAGCAGTGTGCTTGTTTCAACATCATTCAACAGGTACAACAAATCAAGTTTGAGCAAACAGCCCATAACTTCTCTTTTCACATCATTACCCATGTTTAGTCATTTTTCCTAGTGTAGCTGCAAGCCTTATTACAGACTGTCTTAAAAAAGGAATAGTAGCTATTTTCACGCATCTAACTCACTGGGAAACAATAGTTCCGGCTCTACTGCTTTAGCAAGCAAACATTTTAATAATTTATGCTAATGATATGTGCAGAGTTATGCAAGATAACACAATATAGCTTAGAAACTCAAAGGTAAAAATTTCAAATTCAAAATCTTAAAGACCTAAAACGGTCTTTAATAACCAACACAACGAACACAATCACTTTCCAGAGCTTTCAAATTGCCCAAACAGGTTAACAATCTTGAACATCTGAAGACTTTTCTATGATGCTTCCTTTCACTTGTAATCGCTGTGTAAGTTTTGAAATAAAATAATACAAATTCAAACCAATTCACCAATGAATCATTTATATTTAGACTGATTCATAACCTTATACATTTCCAAGCCTGTAAATCACAACTGTATAATGTCCCTGATATTTTCAACTTTTTTCATGATCGAGATACACATAAAATAACACAATGTAGTTTGTTCTAAACCCTTGACAATTTTTTTTTTTTGGAATATTGCATCCATAAGTGACTTATAAATATACATGTACAGGACTTATACATGTACATCTTTAATCTTTAATTCATGTGCCCTCATAATCTATAATCAAAATAACTTCCTCTCCCTCTTGCAGTTATTTTCTTCTCTAATGACGTGTTTACTGGCGTGAGGGCGGAGCAACCTGTCACTCACACGAGATCCACCAATAGCAAACCACAACCATCCAATAAAAGGAATATTTCATCCCCGCATGGAGGTCTGGAGGGAAAAAAATACTTCTTTCTAGATAAACCTAGATAAACCTAGTATGTTAAAATTGTTTTAAAAAATTGTTGACTGTTCGATATGAATCTCATTGACATTTTTTTTAATGATTGTGCTAGGTGCCCAAAAGAAATTCTACATAGATACAGGTATTAGTTTTGGGAACCAGTGAAGGTCTGATAAAGACTCTGTGTCGGAAGAAAATAACCCCCCCACCCCACCCACACACACACACACCAGAGCAGTGTGTGATGCTCAATACTGCAGCTGAAGCTCTCTGTGGATACGAGGCCAGAGGCTGCAGGTCTCTGGCAGAAAGAAACATCTCATTACCTCCAGAAACAAATATAAGAACTGCAGAAAGTACATACTTCCTCAGTTATCACAGAAAACAGTACCCCTCAAAAAAAAAATTTAATCAGTATTTTTATCTTGTTTTTCAGTAAAAATACCTAAACATACTTAAAATGCACAATTGTGTAAGATGAGACTTGTTTTCAGAGAATATATCTTGAATTACGTTTTTTTTTTTCCCTCACAACAAAAAACAAAAACAAAACTCGCAAGGTTTCTACTGAAGTCAAGTCAAGTCACCTTCATTTATAAAGCGCTTTTAACAGTATGGATTGTTTCAAAGCAGCTTTACAGTGATAATAGAAATTACCGTAACAGATTGTTTAGGCTTTACTACAGCTCTAGGCTAAAGTTAGTTTTGATTCACTTCCGTTGGGAAGATCCTTAGTTATTAACACAACACCGTTCTAACAGAAAAAGTCATCCAGTTTTTTTATATCTGCTATGCATTCTGTTAATTTTGTGAATTAGTAAGTTTCGTCAGGGCGTAAAAAAATATAGAGCTGAGTATCATCAGCATAACAGTGAAAACTAATGCCATGCTTCCTAGTGATATCTCCTAAGGGTAGCATGTACAGAGTGAACAGCAATGGTCCTAGTACTGAGCCTTGTGGTACACCATACTGAACTTTTGATCGATAAGACATCTCTTCATTTACTGCTACAAACTGAAATGTTAACGTCATCCTCAATGCTAGTTTTTCTTGTATAAATCATTCAGCAATGCAACGGAAAAATAATAAAGCATGCTGCAAAAGCATATTCTTTATTAGTTTTTCTCATGCAGTAGGTCTTAATTTTTTTGCTGATGTTTCGTTTCTTCCCTTCAATGGGGGTAAAAAACTTTTTCTGCCTTTATAATTAAGTAGTTTGCCCGAGGGATGGAAGGCACAACTTCACGAATACGATGCAAGTTCATTATTCACAGCCACCGAACACAGCAGTGTGCTTGTTTCAACATCATTCAACAGGTACAACAAATCAAGTTTGAGCAATTCCACTAATGCCAACATAATTTTCGAGTATTTAAAAGAATGTTGTGGTCGATAGTGTCAAATGCAGCACTAAGATCGAGTAACACCAATAGAGAGATACAACCACTATCGGATGATAAGAGCTAATCATTTGTGACTCTTATGAGAGCTGTCTCAGTACTATGATACTGTCTAAATCCTGATTGAAAATTCTCACAGATACCATTTCTTTCTAAAAAGGAACATAGTTGTGAGGATACTGCCTTTTCTAGTTTCTTTGACAGAAAAGGCAGATTCCAGATTGCCCTGTAATTGACTAATTCTGTAGGATCAAACTTTTAAGGTCTCTCTGTTTGCAATCGTGCTCTCTTTTCATGAAATGCGAAATACGTCTAGTTTTGTTTTCTTCCAGTTGCGCTCCATTTTTCTGGCCGCTCTCAAAACAAGCCAAAACAATTTGCCATTGCTGTATGAAAAATAAATAATTTGGTTAACATGTTTTAAGTAAATAGATTTCTGTCCACCTCAAATATGATTAGGGAGTGATCTTAACAAATATACAATCCAACTAGATTGCATAATATAAATTTGCTTTCTAATTTCTATTATGCTTGTGATTACAATTTTGACCGAATTCAAAAATAAGAACACAAAACAAATGTGTGTAAATGACTATTAATAATATCATTGTTCCACAATCAGTTTTGTTTAAAATTAAATGTAATCTTAATGTTTGGGCAAGTTGTCGAGGAGCCAATTTCATCACTCAAAATGCAGTAATGAGCAACCCATTCTCTTTTGAAAGGATTTAAAGGACAAATGTGAGGGTGAACTGCATAATAAATATGGATGGCAGGGAGAATCAAACAAGCTACAACTACAGAGTGCCAGAATCCATCCTTTTAAACAGGCTTTGCAATGCAAATGAAGAGATATCTATACCTTCTGGACAAAAATATGAAATTATTGAAACTGCTCATAGCAAGAACAAGTGCTGAAATCAAACATTAACAAAAGCAATTATCGATGAAAGGCTGTAGTGGGATCCAAATGTCTGAGGCCACATTGAAATCTATCTAATGTAAAACTAGAATTAAACAAAAAGTTTGAAAAATTTATCACCAAGATACACAATGAAATATTAAAACCGCATGTACTATTTGGCATCTGAGAGACTCCAATGCTATTTTAATAGCTAAACAGCCTTTCTTAATGTTATGAGAAATGATTATAAACTTAATATCAGCTTCATAACAGCTATTAAACACCCTCCACACACATAAGTTTTGTTTGGAGTAGCATTAACATGCATGAATTTTCACAAGCTAACTAATTCATAAAACAAAAAACCTGCATTAAATTACAAATACACACACACACAAAATAAAAATGTGCCATCTAAATCTTTTAGCATTATTATAGTGGGCCAGAGGAAGCCAAGACTTTTAAGACATATTATTATGCTCAGTGAACAACAATCTATCTATCTATCTATCTATCTATCTATCTATCTATCTATCTATATATATATATATATATATATATATATATATATCTACATACACATATACACACACACACACACACACACACACACGCACACTTCACAAATATCATGTATGTTTTATATAAGACGGTTCTTACCCCGATGTTGAAGTTTCCGGTGAAGTAGTCGAGGTTTGTCTGGATGAACCCAATGTTTGTCAATCCAAGCTGAACACTTCGGTCTCTGGCCCTGACCAGAGACTCCTCTTTATTTTCAATGAGAATAACCTGATCAATGACAAAAACGATATATTAAACCATGCTCCATATTATATCTCTTACAGCTCACTGGTTCATTGCCAAGTTGCTCATTGATTCATCTCAAATTGCTATTTTGAAAAGCCATTTCATTAAAAGGAAAGAAAATCAGCAGAGAATAAGTAGTACATTTCCTAAATAACTACCTAATAACCCACTGAACCATTAAATATGTATTAGCACTCAAAGAGTATTCTAGTATTTAGTTGATTTTCCTATTCGCATTGGTAAAAGTACAATTTTCCCGAAAAAGGGCTTAGGGAGACAAAAAAACAACAATAGAGTAGAATCAGTTTATTTTTCCAGTGTCTACAAATGAGCTCACCAGGGAGGAAGACAGATTTAGTTTATTTTCTTTGATTCTGTTAACCTGAACTTGCTACACTTGAACAAATCAGAAAGTCTTACCTGACATTTAGGAAGCGTGTACGCCAAAACAATCCCAACGTGCCCCTGAGAAAACAAACGAAGAAAAAGCTGCTAAAGAACTTGGGAGAAGCAGACCTCATCAGATCAAAGTCTGCTCAAGAGAACACAGGCGCACATAAGAATATTGACCTGTTGCCCAAAAGCTGTAACATCAGGGCTTATATGTATGCACAGAATAACAAGAGCACTCCCAAAGATTACACAAGGTGACAAGGGAGGAGAACAGATGCTTACTGACAGTGAGTCCCGTAAGAAAACAGAAACAAGTCCAAGACATTTTGAAGATGTCAGAAGGTAACCTACCCCCCCGCTGCAGAAATCCACCACAGTGTTCCCCGGGTGGGCTAGATCCGTCACCATGGCAAGCAGGTTGTTGAGTTGTTGTTGTTTGCGCACAGCGCGGGCGTCTGACATCTTACCTTTGGAGACAAGGGAATGTTAACACCGAAACGGCCAACAGCAACACACTGCAACAAGACTCTTAACCAAAACCAAAACAGAAATGAGTGTCCAAGTTACAAATGTTACATAATACAGTAGATACGTGATAATGTACAGTCAACAGATCATTAACGCAAACTAAACCCAGATCAAAATTAGAAAATTACTAGTGGAAAATTACTAATTCATTGTGTTGTCAAAAATAAATAAGTAAAAAAAAAAAAAGAAACTAATTAGAAGGCTTTAAAAACAACAGATCAAAAATGAAAAAATATTGTTTTAGGTTGAAACTATTTTATTATAGGAGAATAATAAATAAATAAATAAACATTGGTTTAATTTAAAACTATTTTATTAAAGAAGAAAGAGGTTGAGTGATTCTACAGACTAGCAAATATTATATGTTAGATTGTATTGTATTATATTTAGTGCTGTCAAATCAAAAGTTATATATATACACACACACACTTGCAAACTTTTGCTATATGTGATTAATCGATTTGACAGCACTAAATATAATATAATATAATAAATGAATAAGTACAGTGAACAAAAAATTTCACAACAGTACGGGCATTTAAATCGTTACTTTGTAATTGCAGTTGCACAAACGACTGAAAACAAAGCCAAGAAAAAAATGGTTATACATTTATAAATTTACAATATTCTGTTGTAACATGCATGAAGTCACACAAGACATGCATTGTTATCAAGCACAATGTGTTAGGGTATAATAATAATGAACTACTGTATAATACATAACATGACAATGCCCTCGATTGGAAGAACCCGCATTACGACGGGACAAACGCTAGGAGAGCGACTGTATAATGTATAATAAAAATGATTAATAGAACATGTGGTTGTCTAGTTATGAGAATAATTATTGTTCCTCCACTTGGCTCTGAACATCAGTATAAACAGGCTGCCTACCTAAAAATGGCATTCGGTACATTTTGCATTCTTACAGTTAGCAAATTGAAAAGAGGACAGCCAAGCACCACTTTCAGCTGTGATTAAACGGATTGAATTATTTCAACGGCTGTTTGAGAAATGTTAAAAGAGGGAATGCTCTCAAAAATAAAATTTTAGACCCTTTTTTTTCCCCCCGAGCCACTCAAGTCGTCTCAAACTTTAATTGGAGTCGAAGGCTGTTTTCACACAGACACACTCTCTGCCACGGGGAATAAATTTGCAGCAGATTTCCTGTTTTGAGCCGAGCGCTGAAGAAACACCATCAGTGTAATATAAATCACAGACGCGTCTGTCGTGCAGTGCTGCGCTCATTTTGTGCACAACTCTCTGATGAGAGCGGAAGAACTACCTGGAGCCAAATAGGAAACAAAAACCCAACAAAGCTTTGTACAGATTTGTTCATCGTGTGTTATCACCTGGTAATTAATTAATGTCTATGATTCAAAAGAAAGGCAACAAAAAAATCAATCAGGCTCAGGTGAGGAAGAAAAGACACACATGCAGATTTCTTTGCGCCTGTGGAACTTGCATGTTTTCTTTCTCTAACCGGATTCGAATGGCAGGCGTGCTATCAGAGTGGAGCAGATATGTGGAATGCAGTGAAGATGCAACTTATTAACCGAGAGCACATTTGCAGTGCGTCTCTGACAGACATAAATCCAGAGGAATGTCGGCCTGCTGTCAAATGAGGATCTCTCCAACATCAAGAGAATCAAATCCTTCTGAAAACCTGCATTCCTTCCAAAGTACAATGATGTTTTGTTTTTTACGGAATTCAAACAGATTCAAATTCTAAAATGAATTGCTAATGATATGCTGATTATGTAATTTATTAAAAGCAAATCTAGATTAGCTGATTAGCTACAAGTCCAAAAGAAGATAATTAACAAGAGTTATTAACACGTGGCTTATAAATAAAGCATTGAATAGACATAAAGTGGCTTAAAATATGAGTAAATATTAAAATATCAATATTAAAATTAAAAAAAATTTAAAACTTGTGTTGATTTTAACTGTGCTATAGAAATGTTGACTGATACTATGTTGATTCCTAAACATTTTCTCAATTTTTATCTAAAATAAACGCTACTCCGAGCTGAAAGCTCTTTCTGATTCTGATTCTGATTCTGATTCTGATATGCGATGGAAAAAGGGAAAAGAATGAGTTTGGTAAATACGGATTCGAACTAGGGTCAAACGCACCCTCACTGTCTACGCCACTGATTCGGTTATAATTTTGTCATGGCTCAATCAGACAATAGTGGGCGGAGTTAATTTAAATAGCCTCTACCAACAAGGCGGGCTATTTTCACTTGGTTTTTACAAATGAGTTTGTCAATATCAAGCACTCACATGCTCCAACACTCTGAACATGGCGTTAATGAGAGTAACGCAATAATTTGCTGTCTTCTCACTATTGCCAAATCAAAAGTAGCAAAATGGCAGAAAATATATTAAAATAAAAAACTACAGTAAATTAGGCAGCAAATAAGCACGCAAACAAGGAAATGCAAATAAAGCAAGCAAATAAGCGAATAAATAAAAAATTATAAAAAATAAAACTAACAAACATAAATAAATACATACCCTACCTAACACATGGAGGTGTCACCAAAAAGTCACTTGTAATACTATTAAAAAAACTCTCAATACCGAATGGTGAAATACCGAAAGATGGGTTTTTTTGCAGACAGATGATTATGGTCCTGAGAGTATTGGAGGCAAAACCAGGAAGACTTTCATAGAATAATGAGATATATTGATCAGGCAGAGTTTTTAATTTACCAAATATATCCAGGTTTGGTTCAAAACACCCTGCAGTCCTTTGAGACAAACAGAGATTGTGATAGTGGAGACACAGATGATTGAGACGCAAGTGAGATTTGTGTTTGTTGGGAAGAGAAAGGATGAAACAAATAAGAAAAGATCATGAGGTCCGATCAGGGCTGTACTGATACGATCACATATCAATATTGCAATATTTTTTTCATGATATTGCTTTCTCACAATACTTCTGATCCTTTTTTTATGTGTCCTTTCATATGATTTCCCACAGTTCAATTAATGAAGAAACAGGTTGTTTTAATAAACTGACATTTCTCGGTATGGTCTCCTCTGATACACAACGACATGGGCTTCACCTACATCAATTCTTATCACAAACATACCTTTCTAACAATATCATAGCGTATAGTGATGTACTGAACTTTATATTTACTGGAATATAGATGCTTATAGATCATCTAACTTACAATCCAATGCTGGTTTAAGAGACCTGCTTCTCCATTAAGTGAACTATACACTCTTTTAAATATAAAGAGTTTTTTTTTCACAGTAATGAAAGAGAGGGACATTTTTGGGTTCCCCAAAGTACCTTTCAACTTTTTTTAGTGTGAAGAACATTTCATTAATCTGAAGAAGAACAACTGTTTTTCCACTGGAAATGGAATGGAAAGATTCCATGGATAGTATATGTTCTTCAGGAAAAGATAGATGCCAATAAAGAACCTTTATTTTTAAGAGTGTAGGAGATAATATAATAGGAAAACATATATAAAATCTGATTGCATCAATGCAACATTGTGATATAAATAGTTGCATTTACACTATTCTTTCAAACGAGTCGGTAAGATTTTTTCAAGTTTTTGAAAGAAATCTCGCTCTCTCACCAAGGCTTCATTTATTTGATCAAAAATACAGTAAAACAGTACTATGGTGAAATATTGCAATTTAAAATGACCATTTTCTATTTGAATACATTTTAAAATGTAATTTATTCCTGTGATAAAAGCAGAATTTTCAGCATCATTACTCCAGTCTTCAGTGTCACATGATCCTTCAGAAATCATTCTGATATGATGATCTGCTGCTCAGTAAACATTTCTGATTTTTATTAATGTTGAAAACAGTTGTGCATCTTAATATTTTTGTGGAAAATGTTATACATTTGTAAAGGATTTTTTGATTAACAGAAAGTTCAAAAGAAAAGTTCAAAAGAAATCTTTTGTAACATTATAAATGTATTTACTGTCATTTTTGATCAATCTAATGCATCCTTGCTGTATAAAAGTATTTATTTCTTTATTTAAAAAAAAATCCTCCAGACACCAAATTTTTGTACGGTAGTGCATTGCTGATTCAAAACAGCAAATTACTGGAATGTGAAATGTTCCCACTGAACTAGCTTTTTAAAAATCGACAGAATGGAGAACAGGAAAATGAAAAACAGGGACTCTCTTTTCATCAATAACTCGGCCTTACAAGAGGCGTATGGCATCCAAGCAATAGGCTTCCAAACAGTAAACCAAGGGGAGAATATTTTCCAGCAATCCAGACCTCAATTTCCTTCCTTTCTGCTGCAACATGCAAGCAGGGGAGGGAGAACTTCTACAGTAGACACAAAAGCAGAAGAAAACAGGCCTCTCGAGTGGACAACCAGAATAGCATGTTCAAGTGGCTACATCTGTGCTTACGAGATGAAGAGAGGCCTGAATGAAGGTATTTAAGCAAGAATTGTTCAGGACGAGGACATCTTCAAGGTTGTTTTTCTGCTAACTATTCACAGTCACAGCTTCAGTGAGCAATCTGGAGCAGGAACAAAACACTTAGAGAGTTTACAGATAAAAGGCCAAAATCTGTGACCAGTTAGAAGGGATAAAAAACATTTGTGATCATGTAACTGTAGTCATGCCGCCCACCATTACTTCCCACAGTCACCTTTGATAAACTGAAAAGCAAGAACCTTTTTGGTAGGTATATATATATATATATATATAATACAACGGTATTACGACTTAAAACACCACTTGTGCTGCTGCAGCACTTTTTGTAAAGGTAGTTTTTCACTCTTTAATATATGATGTTTGTTAATACTGTAACATACAAATAAGAAACAAACATTAATGAGGGATTATTTTCAAGGAACAACAACCTAAAAGCATTATACAATTGTGAGGATTTGAAAATAAGCCACATTATGCTCACATTCTGGCTTCTATATAAATCCATTAAAAGCAAATGTGTCACTTTCTTTGTTTCAATATACAGTATACAGATTTGTACTTTCTGAAGGAACCGAGCTAAACCTTAAAGACTTAAACTCATTCAAAGATGTTCCTCATTTAAGAAATACATGTTTGGTTCTTGTTTTGGATAGTACGTAGTGGTTTGCATTTTTGACAGCTGAACTTAATAGCTAAAAATATCCACTTCTACTTTACAAACACTGACACATTCAGGTCAAACATGTACAAGGTTAATTCTCAAAGTAGGCAACAAGAGTTTAAACCATATTTGAATTATTCAGCATGTATGCGAGACATTTCAGACAGACATCATGACAAGGTTCAATGTTATATTAAGCCTTGAAGATTAACCACACAAACATCTGCATTAAAACACAAACTATGACACTTCAAATGAAAAGAAGTCTGTTTGAAATTAATGTTTCTGAAAATAACACCACAACCTGTTCAAAAAGTACTGTGGCGGTACAGTGTTTCACTGATATACCATTTAAATGTTTGAGAAAAAAGGTGTAGAATGACCCAGAATAGGCAGTTATGACAAATCATCATATTAGAATGATTTCTGAAGGATCATGTGACAAAGAAGACTGGAGTAATGATGCTGAAAATTCAGCTTTGATTCACAGGAATAAATAACAGTTTAAAATAATTTTCGAATAGAAGACATTTTAAATTGTAACAATATTATGTTTACTGTATTTTATCAAATAAATGCAGCCTTGGTGGGCAGAAGAGACTTCTTTCAAAAACATTTAAAAAATCATAACCCCAAACTTTTGAACACTAGTGTATGTAGCACATGACAAAAACATATGGTAATATCCTTGTAATGTACCATGGTACTACCACAGTCCACGTCTAACACAAAGGTTTTGCCACAATATTTAAATAAAAAAAAGACCAAAACAGTATATCTTCAGCTATCAAACAAGTCAACCCAGAAAAAAATGCGTATGCAGCCTGAGGGTTATTTTCCACAAATGCAGAGACATTTTCAAATGAACCATCTAACGGCCTTTTAACGACCTCTTTGTGATTTCAAAGAGAACATACACATAAAGTATGACAGGAAGGCTGTTTTCTGACAAACTAAAGGCCTGCGCCTCCACGATTACATTGTTCAGAGGAAACTGGAAGAGCAGTGGGGACGAAGCGGCACAGCCGGCAATCTCTCCCCAGCCCTGAGCTCTGGTTTGGAGACAGACACATTTGCTGAGAGAGAAAAACAACAGCTGTATTGCGTCTATAATAAAGCATGAGCGGTGGCGCTAGTGCGGCCCATCTGGCTGAGCTCACGTTCCCAGGGAGCCCACGCGGATTGTGTGGGAAGGCTGTGGGGGAAGTAGACGGCAGCCAACGGAAGTTTCTATGAAGTGACTCTGAGGTTAACCAATATAGGAAAAACTCATTAGTAAAGATGGCAGCTTGATTAGTGCAACCCGTTATTGACTTGAGCTTTTTGTGGAAGGGCAATGACATAAAAAAGGGTAATAAATGAATCCAGAGTCTTGTTCATTCTCACAGTGACAACTAGCAATTAGAATCAATGTGTATTCTTCACACGTACAGCACTGTCTGCTTTTGTTTTCCATCCAAAACACTTCAGATCGTCCCCCACTGGAACCGCCACAGGTCAGTCTGTCCTCACAGGAGCACAGAATGTACACAAAAACCAGAGCAATAAAACAAACAGAGGGTAACCTGCACGAAAAGCCTGAAGGATAAGTGAGAGAAGTTTTGTCCTGCAGAGCATATCTATTGAAAACTCTCTCCTCGCTCTATATGCCGAGGATCTCTTATCAGTCATCCATCAGCAATGCTCCGCACCTCAGACGACAATATCTCAGCGATCACAATGTAAACAGAGTTGATGCCTGTGAAGAGCCTTTGTCGAAACTTCAGTTCCAGAACATTCTTGAGGCTCTCAGACAAAGCAAGATGGGCCCAATTGTCCCTAAAACAACCAATGTTTTATACTACTAGTAATCTCTTTAAATTGCTAACACAAAAATTTAAAAATAAGATGTAAACTGACATATTTCTTATTGTAATTTGTTACCTCAAATACCTTTAGATTTTAGAGTCAGGGCTCGCACAGTCTTGAAAAAGGAGGTAATTGGACTCTTATTTTGATATTCTGTTCTGTTTCCTTTAGTTCCTGTTTCCCTGCTCGGTTTAGTTTCAGTTTCCTTGGTTTCTGATTATGTTCCTGTTTGTTTCTGTGATTAATTATCATCAGCTGTATCTTATTTAGTTCCTGATTATCCCCTGCATATATACTCTGTTCAGTTTAGTCCTTTGTTGGTTATTGTTTATGTTTGCTTTTCCAATGTATTCCAGATTAAAGATTATTCTAGTGAAAAAACACTGTGCGATTGTTACAGCCACCGTTACATTATGCAAGTGTAAAATATATTTTTTCCAGTTATGTCAAGTTCTAAAATATTGTATAGAACATTACTATTTGTGAGTAAGTAAATAAATTACTAATCATATATAAGTAAATGGGTAAATGAATAAAATATATGTATTTATTTATTTACTAATATCATTAATTTATTTACTTATAAACCTTTAAATGTTGAAAATTTCAGTTTTTGAATTTCTATAAAGTATAAATAATACAAGGCCTTTAGATATTAATATGTAATATAGGGGCCTTGAAGTCAAAAAAGTTAAAAACCACTGCCATTGAGTCATGTAATAAATTAATATAATTGATATTAAAGTGTTACTAAGCTAAGAAGTCTACATCTAATAAACCAACCTTTTCTTTTCAGTAAATAACACATTGTAAAAGGTATTTGACTTGGTTGAAATATGGAAACCAGTACTAAATTCTCTCACAAATTCCCACATATGACGTACTGAGACATTTACAAAGACAAAGTTCCTATGATCAATTCCAAATGCAGACACAGGAGAAAAGGACTCAATATAATGCACCTGATTATGCTGACCAACCAAAATTGCAAACATTGTTTATTGTAAACGAACAGGCAGAGGCACCGTAAAAAGAGACTGAACAAAGGGAAGATATAACATTTTTACAGAACTCACTTATATGCCAATTTGGCCTTCAGTAAGGAACTTTCAGAGGGAAAGATTATGCTGGTCAAGACCAGAACATTTTGACACTAATCAATAGTCCCTCTTCATTCTGATCATTCATAGCAGAGATTCTAAAAAATAATGCGTTTCACATCCTTACATGATGTTCCCTGACCGCCGCTCTGAAGGCAACCAAAATCACTGCATAATTTCTGAAGAGAGCCAAGATAACTGCAAAATCTCAACCTCAAATTGCTTTTGGGCTAAAAGATGTATAAAATGTCTTATTTCCCCCCAACACAATTCATACATCACTCTTAAAAGAACATGGCGTGAAAATGGGAAACCAGCCTCTTGGAAGAGATCGAGGTCTGGTTAGCATGATCCAGTTGGCGTTTGCTGTTTGATGTCGCAAGTAGACCATTATCTTTCTCCATTGATGGTCAATCAAACTTAGCATATATTCTAATCAAATAAGATTTTAACAAGCACATTTCTTTATATTACAGTAGGTGTTTGCAAGTGCCCAATCTGTTTTTGGAAAGCTTTGAAAATTATTGAATGGACTTTTTCCTTGTCTACAGCTTTTGACATCTCCACTCAGGATAGTTGCTTGGGAAAGGTCACAAGTGCATACTTCTAAAAGTCCCGTGGCAGCTTTCACCAGCTATTATGGACCTCCTTGTGTTTGATGGACGTGCGCATCTCATTCTTACAAAGACAAAGAGAGAAGACCAGCAAGAAAAAGGAGACCCATCTCCAGGCAGGCATGCTGTCAGGGAACAGACAGAGTAAAGAGATTCAAGTAGCACTTCGGTTTATTAGTGAAGCAAAAAATCCACGGCAGAACAGGCATTAGGCGGCAGGAAAAGAAAATACGAAGTGATTTCTGCAACCTTACACTCTCTCCAGAAGACTTTGCACCTTTATTCCACTGTGTGCAACTGAACTGTCAATACAAGGACTGCATCCTAATTTGACAAAGACATCCAAAAGAGCGACCCACCAGGGTGGCTAGAAGCGTGAATCATCAAAAGCCGGCTGGGATTTATGTGCGTTCAGCCAGAATGGTTCCAGTTCTGACAGAAACTATCCAATCGAAAAATGTTTTACTCACAGAAAGATGAGCAAGAAACTACGGGTACAGAGGAGCCTGGCTTTAAGTCATTTAAGAGAGGCCTGGGAAATGATCTCTGTCAGTGAAAGAAAACAGAGAATCTTTATGGATGCTGGAGCCTAGGAACTCATCCTGCGGCTTCCGAGCCACATGGGACTCTTTACTGATAGCTGTGTGGCTAAAAATCTCACATTTCCCCCAAATTTATTCAATACCAAGTTTTAGACTGAGGCTTTTCAGTTGTAATGAGGAAAAAAAAAAAAAATTAGTACAAACGATTCCAGAATTTCACCTTCCCAATTTTTCTCTTATCGTTGGTTATATCAGCTGGAATGACACACTTTTACACGTTTTACATTTATGCATGAAGTGGTTAATTCATGATACAGGGAAATAGAGTATGTTGCTCTCAAGAAGAGTGTCTTTTCAGCTAAATTTGGTTAAAAAAATGATCCCAGTCTGAATTACACTGTATACTAATTCTATGAATCAATTATTGGCCTGTATTTTTAATTGAAGAAATATCATAGTAGTGATAGATTATGCACTTGGATTGAATCATTTCATTTAACTGGCCTATAGGTTATGATGAATAATGAAAATGTTTGAACCTAATTCATGGATTCTAATTCATTGAATTATTAAATAATAACTCCATGAATTATAATAATTGTTTGTTAAAAACGCCATCAACAACACCTGTCCCAATTATGGGAACATCTTACCCGAAGGGTCTCACTTTGCATTTCAAAATAAAGAAATTATTTGTTACCATACACATCTAAAATAATTACTGTATCCACAAATCTGCCATTAACATGCAGACATAAAATTTTTAATATTCACCATTCATTAAATTCACACATCACTATTATCCAATGTCAAAGAAATAAGATAATTTAACCTTAAAATGATCCAGGCAGATTGGATCTCTCAAATGCTAAATTTCAGATTAAAAAAAAGCTAGATTAATAAGAGCATAACTACATCTATTGTCAAAATAAAAAAATGTTTTGCATATTTTACAAAAGCACAGATTAACTTCGAAAATTGGTCTATTTAGACGAGGAAGGAAGCTATAAAATGTAAACCTTATTTACACTTGAAATATCCTAGATGATTTTTCATTATTAACCCCTTTAAAAGAATCACGTTAACTACAATGTACCAATATTCAGTGGTGCAATTAGAGTAACTTAATGGTCAATTTAAGTAACGCTGCTTTAAAAGCTAGGTTTCAGGTAAGAGTTATGGCAAAGCCATTTAGTTGGGAACACCCATACACCCCTATACTTCAACGCACTCTACATTACTTCCACAGGAAATAAATAGTATTTAACACCCAATCCAACGCAGCTATGATAACACTGATGTCCTCATGCGTACCTTCAGTATGTGGGTTCATGTCGGACAAAGACGCCGCCAAAACATACACATGCCTAGTCTGGAGAAATGTAAATACAGCCTGTGAAACCATACACCACCCTTACACCACATTCAAACAACACGTCAGAGATTACATTGTTCAACAGCGGTGTGTACAATAGTTGTTCTGTTGGTATAACAGCTTCACCATACCCAAGAGTTTCAAATTCACACTTGAGTTGCGAGGAAGGGTGGGTGTTGGAAAAACAGACGTGTTAGGGGCTGACCGCCCTGTGAAGACGTGCCTGTCAGAGGCGATCAATGATACAAAAGGTGCATGAAGTAAATGCACTAGATGCACTTTGCTTTCATTTCATCTTTGTCCCATAAACCCTACCACATAAAAGTCTCTCTTACCTTGACACAAAGTTTTGTTCAAAGTGTAATCTAGGAAAAAATAAATAAATCCAGAGGAATCTGATGTGTCTATCTTGCCTTTAACATCATGTTATCATTCAACAGAGAACTTCAAGTGAAGCACTGGCTCTCTGAACTGACGTTGACTGATGTTTGAACTCCAGGAAATAGCTGTCACACCTGAAGACAACAACTACACTCAGCACATTCCAAGAATGAACTACATCCATCTTTTTGCACCTGCATTGTAAACAAAAAAAGAAATGGTGCGCAACTCACTAACTGTGATACGTCTGTAAATATCCAAGATAAATGTAAGCAGTGGTAGATAGCACTAAAAAAAAGGCCCTCTAAAAGATTGTGGCAGTCATCACAAATGCAACCAAAATATAAAACATTAACTTTTTTATTAAACTCTTTGAAAATTGCACACCCTCTCCCAATTAGGACATTTAACGTACAACAGGAGAGTCCATTTGCAAAAACAGATAACTCTGTTCTTGTTTATTTTATTTATGAATCATGTTTTTTTTTTTTTTGTGCATTCCAAGTTATATCAATCAAACAGCAGCTGGGTTGTTTTAAATAAGTAATAACAACTTTAAAAAAATACAGGTAACTCACAAAATTAAATTTCAATGAAAGTATGTTTTTTATGTATTAAAAAAGTTAGTTTTTTAGCAAAAGATGATAACTGGACCAGTAATCTTTTGGCAAAAGATAACTCCACATTTCAAGTTTCAGAGTTAAACAAAATCAAGTAATTGCTATGATATATAATAAAACACTCGGTTAATCTTTGTAACGTTAATCTCCTCAGTTGATATAGACGCAGAGCTGAATATCCGAACGAGCTAGCTTCTCTAGCCCTTACCGCTATTCTTCCTTCTATTTCTTATCCCGACATAGGCTACGTTCAGATTGTCAGTCCAAAAAAAAGCTCACATGAAATGTGAATCATCACGTGAATGCTCTCATGTGACTTTCTCACGCCACGTAAAATGTAAATGTCAGACGTTGTTATAGGGAACATGCTGAAAGTCGCTGCCGAAACAAGGCTGTGTTGTTGCAAAGTGCCGGACAAGCAGAAAATTATTCTTTTTTAAACCGGCGCAGATAAGAGCGCAGAAAAAAAGCTGTGCATACCAGCCTCCTACAGTTCTGCAGCTCAAGACGCAGTAAGTTAGTCCAGCGTGACGGCTACACATTTCCATGTTGTAAAATTTAAATAAGACAACATCTCTATTGCAAATGCAAACCCCCTCCATCAACGCAACATCATTGCCATATTGCCAAAGAGCTGCATGAACACACAAATCCGATCTGAACAGTATCTGAACAGCGATACACAGTGTGGACATCATTTTAGATCGGATTCCAATCGGAGACAAAGATAATCGGATTTGGACTGACAGTGTGAATGTAGCCATAGTTAACTACTTTACGTCAACATTTTAGCCATAGTCAACGCTTCATTTACACATGTGGCTAATGCTGTGCCACTCTTAACCACAAACGCCTTCTTTCATCTGTTTTTTGCACTCTTCTCTTTAACTTTTGGCAGTCTATAGAACTCGAAATGTTTTTTACCGGTGCGACCGATTAGTACAGACCAAAACACGACCATTTTTCAGCAGCAATAATCAGCCAAATATGCAAGTCCGTTCAGTTCAGTGGCATTGTTTACGTTCAGTGCCTCCAAAATGGCCGACTTCCGGATTGATGACGTGTAGTGAAAACCCTCTATATCGCACCACTCAAGACATGTCAGCAGATGAAGGCTTAGCATTGGAAAAAAGGACACAAATGTGGCCAAAAAGCCCAGTTACGCAAGCAAAAGAGGCTTCAATTTCCTCAGCTTTTTTATCAGTTCAGAAAAAAAAACATCACTTCCATATTGCCAAAACCAAATAACTCCATCCGACCGCACCATAGATCACAAACTCAAATGAGTTTTGATAAAACTCCTCACAGCCCCTTACAAGGGCAAGGTGATAATAAGGTTCTTTTTTGCAGTTTATCACTACATCTTTAACAGAAAAAGAGGTGAGATGGCAAGAGGAATTTTAAATGTGACTCTAGTGTTCTTCTAAACAGACTCAAATCAACTCAAAAGTAAACTCTTAATTGAGTCTTCATAACAAATGGTGTATTATAAAAATCCCTGACAGCCATTCAACAGAGAGCAGGAATCTAGTATACCCAAGAGGACATTCAAGAAAAAAAAAAACTTGACAGCTAGACAGGAGTTACAGGAGGTGGAGGTCAGCATCTGAAGGATGACGGTTAACTATAGATGTTGCGTATGAAATGAGAACCTGAAAGGGAAGAAAAGATACAGTGAAGATGTAGAAGTGAGAGAGATAAATGAGAAGGGCGAAAAAAGAAAAAAAAATGCAAATAATATTTGTAATTTACGGTTCTTTGTGGCCTGATCCAATGTATCATTCAGAATGACAATAGAATAACACAGCATGACAATTAACTAGGACAATCTAAAGGGTGAGAAGAGAGAGGAAGAGATGCTCGTTTCACACTGTAACCAGGCTGTAAAATATTATACCAGCATAAATTAAATTAACCATTGGCACCCAAGCACTACAGAAGAATAGACTTTGTGTAAATATAGGACAGACCCCCAACAAACATTCTTCACATAATGAGAAAAATAAAATTTCCATGTAAAGAAAGTGCCATGAATATTCATAAGGTGGCATTTTGCAAATTAAAAGGACTGCTGTATTGCACTAAAATGTATGACTCAAACATTTCATCAATTAGTAAAACTCATTTAAAGCTCTCTGGAGTGTAGGCTATATTGGAACAGCTACCAAGTTGAGAAAGTGCTGATGAATCTCCAGTTGGGACCAACAATACTGAAAGCCAGCTTTGACAGCAACATTTAATTGGTATTGATTAACAACCAATCTAACTGAAGAAATATCGGCTCCTGGAAGTGTGTGCCAATTGTAGCTGGCACATGTATGGGGGAAAAAGTGGGACTTTCGTCTACAATTATCTGGTTAATCCAGAAAATTGTCAGAATCGAAGAATTGTCTCCCTTTCGATTCACAGGAAGTTGAATTTGAATGACAGGAAGGATTGTAATTGTAAACAAAAAAATATATAATACTAAAAACAGGTGATGAGATATATAAACTAAATACAAATGTATATACCATAGGCGTCATTTTTTTTAAAAAAATCAATAAATCCATTGTTGTCAGAAAGGCCTATAAACTTTAAAGTTATTTTTTTTTTTTACTTATTTTAAACCTTTCAATAAAGGCTTTGTCAAGCAAACTTAGTTACATATATTTCAAGTAATTTTAATTCTAAATCCTTATGTTCAAATTCGAATTGCAATTCTGTATCATGTTTGCTGCCTAAATTCAATTTCAAGAGCTGAACTGAAAATTAAAAGGCTTTTTTAATTCAACTCGGAATGGTGAATAGTAACTTGAGAAGTGGAAGCAACAACACTGACAAATTCAGGTATAAGTCAAGCCACAATAATTCTTCACAATGCTTCTAAACGTGTTAATACAGCCAAGCCACTGAAGTGAGCACTAATGGGTGAATCAGCGTGTAATCTCTACCTCAGACTGCACTGCCACAGACTGTCTAAAGCAAATTGCACATTAAAATGGCAAGAACAGGTTGAAATCTAACAGACTAAGTTCTACAGTTTCCATGAATCAGGGTGCAAAGGTTATTTTGAGTCATCAAGAAACAAAGTCATGTTTTGAAGGTTGCTACAGGGTTGCGTGCCGACGTCTTACTAAGGTATTATTGATTTCAGATTTATCCGTCCTAACATCACAGCTGGTCTTCCGGTCTAAAACATAGTATGGACCAAACGTTTTCCAGCAGTCAAAGTCTGGTTCTTGAGACGAAGCAGCATGTGTCTTTGAGGGTTTAGAAGTCATTTCTAAGTCATTCAATCATGTGACTGAGCAATAATGCATCTTTGAAGGTTCTGTAGGCTGTTGAACTTCCCTCCTCCTAGGCCACAAACTGTCTAGAGATGAAGCATTTCAGACAAGTAGTTGCCAAAACAGGCAGATGCGTCCGGAATGCGCCTCCCATGTAAATGGCCCCTTCCCACATAAACACAGTGGAGTCTCTTAATGCTCAACAGGGCTGGTGTTGACAGTGAAAATGAATTCACATTCAAGGCACCACTGCCAACCACGTTTCCCAGGTGGCCCCTGGGGTTTCTCTCTGCTCTGTAGTGGTGACAGCGACTAGTTCTCTCTCCTGCTCTCGACAAACTGCGTAATAGACACCCTGGCGATGCAATCCTCCCACAGACTGCCCTCAATTTAAAACAATATTTATCAGCACTGTGGAGGTGGCTCGCAAAATGTGGGTGGTAGTTGCGGTAGTCTCACAAACGTCTAAATATTTAGCTAAAATGGCTCCCAAAGAAATAGGCCAATAAATTCATATCGCTGCCTTTTTAGGAACGAAGCATGTCAAATTTCTAAAGACTCTAGTGGCGAAGCCAATCTCCCAAATGAAACAGGACTCTGTAATCTTGTCCATACGACAGCTCCTCTATAGATGTGTCCACGTACTAACATCTTATCCAATGACAGAGTCATCGACTCTAACACACCCTGAAACAACTAAATGTATGTAAAAATATTACAAGAGAAGCAGATATGTCCCAGAAGAGACTCTGAATGCTCAGTGAAAACTTGGGGTTATCAGCACACACGTAGCGTGAACATTTAAAAACTATGTTTAGTCCAACAATGTGGAGTGGCCCAACACAGTGCCTTGAGGCACTCCTACACCATCTTCTAGTCAGAAGCTCTACTGGCTAGCACTAAAAACTCAGGAAATGTTTCTCCCTTTGTGTAGGAAGGCAGGATCTGCTGACTAGACATAAAAATGTCTGCTTGAATAATCTGGTTTAAAAGTTAGGATACAACAATTCAAGAGTCAGAGCTTTGGGTGGCACAGGCAGACTGCTGATACACTTTCTCCAACAGTTGCAGGCTATAACAATCTCATAACAATAGAGCTTGTCTTCACTCTACGGGTTACCTGAATGTTGAAAGACGACAGGAGCGATTAGTGGAGCGCTGAAGCGATAGAGGATTCATAACAAACAGCAGGACATACACAGGCCTCTCTGTTCTTACACCTCTCTGTTACTGCACATGGATTCAGCACTTGAAAAGACATTACGGTGAAGCGTGTGTGGGCGCATGCTGAAAGACAGAGCTGCTGTAGTAAAAGAAAAAAAGATGGTACCAAATAAAAGCAACATACTTTTGCATGTGGGGGTTCATCTACATGCCTATGTTCAGAGTGTGACTTGTTCTCAGAACTGTTTTCTCTGAAGGGCCCTGCATTAAAAACCTAGAAAATCAGCAGAAAAGAGGCAACATGACTCAAGAGCCATCTAAAATGTCCATGGAATTTATTTTTGTGTCTTCACGGCACATTGCAGACAATCATTTATAGTCATTTGGGAGGTTATCTCTGAAACAGTTTGATGCAAATGTGAACAGAGCAATGGAAGTTCACTACTGACTGCACTGAATGGAAAAATCTCCTAAAAGCCTCAAATAATAAGCAATCTTAGAATGCAAATGGAAGATGAATCAGTTTTTATTTTGAGAGAGACTAAAAATCATGACCTTGGCCTGTGCATCAAAAAGCAGTTACTACTATATGGACTAAAACATTCAGAAATTTCTGTCTTTTTTTTTTTACACTTATGTCATTCCAAACCTGTATTTTCATTCATCCATGGAAGAAAAAGAAGACTATATGAAGAATGTTCATGCTGCTCTCTTCTATGTAATGCAATTTTGAGGGCTGTCAAACCCAGTTCTACTAAAGCATGAAATTAGGTACCAAATTTCTTGAGCACAAACCCTGAAATCCCTCGTTTTTATTTTTTGTTTCTTTCTTACCAACAGAAAATATATGTCGTTTTTCGACTTAAGTAAATTATTCTCTCAGGGGTGTGAGTTGATTAGGATTGTTTCCAGACTCTTTAAACGAACTGGATTTCTGACTCTCCACGGAGCTCACTCGTCGGTCTGTGCAAGGTGATTGCCATCTCGCTCATTCCTGGTGAAAAACAGCTGCCTGCTGTTTGAGCTAGTTAAGACTCCAGAACACGGCTGTGGAGAGCTCATGACACAGGACAACCATGAACAATCTCTGCTCAGAAACGCATTTCTACAGGTATGGCACACATTTTCTTCCAAAAAGGCAAAGCAATGCCTGGAGATAAGAGATAAAGTGTCCGTAACCGATTTTAGATTGCTTATTATATGCTAAGTTGATGCCCATCAATCATTGACATCAGGCTGTCACTTCATCAATAGCTGAAATCATATCAAAGCCAGTTCCTTCGTAGTCACTGTGTGAAGCAGCAACAGTTGAAAATGAAATCAAGAAAACACTATTGCAGTACTTCCTTGGTTATTTCTTTGACAAGTATATTACTTGTCAAGCATAGTGGGTTACAATTTTAAATGCTTCACTAGAGAACCGGAAAACAATTCTCAACATCCTTACAGGATTGGCTGATGGAAATTATACAAATGACAAGGTTTTACTTACACATAGAATATAGAGACAAGGAAAGAACGAGAAAGGAAAGGGGAAATGGGATTGCAAAATGCATCGGATACATGACTACCAAAATGGTTCTATACAAATCAAAAACACTTGAATCAAAAAGATGCTTATCAGTATTGGTATGGTAAGAGTATAGGGTTGTGTTTCACTTGTTTGGAAAATACATCTGCGATTACCTTCAGTGGGGTTGACGGCAATTGGTAGGCTCTCCCAATCAACAGTCCATGATGGGCAAGGGTGAGCAGTGTAAACCGCGTCTATCCCATTTTCCTGCAGGACACAAGAACACATAAGCACAGGTTAAACCATAGACTCCCGACAGAAGCCTCCAGGCAACAGCATGACCACTTCCTCAGAACGCCTGAGACAAGGTGCTAATTAAATCAGGAACCCGTTACAGAGCAGTTCATCCCACTTTACAAACTACTTTAAAGGTTGAAGTCCTGTAATTGATTTTACATTTTTCTAGTTGGTACTTAATCATCAAAGAGACCTACAAGAATGGGTAAAAAGTGTGCAATGAGAATTATTCCTCATTGAGAATATAAGATGCAAACCAAGTAGGCCTACTAATACATGCACTGCTACAGAACAAAGGGAAAATATATGGTGTTGTATTGGGAGATTTCATAGGGTAAATTTTTTAGTACAAACAAGTTTTCACCAGTTTGATGAGATAAGGTTAGTCACCTATTTAGAATGAAATTAACCTGCATGATCAAACAAACTCATGTGGAACGGAGTGAAGACCGGGTCAGATTGGTGTTAAAACCTCTAGCAAAGACTTTTTGCTTAACAAAATGTACAAACAATAAGAAACTAAAGGAAAAGTTCAAGTATTTAAGATTAAAAAAGGATGCAAAGAACCATAAAAAAGTTGTAGCCTAGTCCATATGACTCATGCACTTTGTCTGAAGAGTAACACTGCAGATGTAAAATAAATGATTAACTTTAAGTTACTTTACCATATTACAGTAAAAACTGTTAATGGTTTAACATTGCATTGACACAAAAACTTTACCATATAACTTACAGTAAATAACAGTAAAATGACATTCCGAGAACTTTAATTTTATTTGATTTAAGTAGTTTTGTTTCTTGTTATTTTTTACCTGAAGGTGTGTATGACCCCTGTGCACTTGCAATGAACTCAGATTCATCATGTGACTTTCTATTGTATACCTGTAATTGTATGGTGGTTATCAGTACATTTTAAGTAAAAGACTGATTTTTGGTAGTTTAACTCTACAGATTAGCATTCTAAAACTTAATCAAATATATGTTTAAAAGTTAAATATACATCCAACTTATAAAAAGGATAGTTCCCATCCTGACTTCTAATTGGTCAACACAGCCTTCCAGACATGCTGAAATCCACAGCGACAAGATTATATTATATCAAATATTATATTATATTATAGATTATATTATATTATATCAAAACAGACGTCAAATAGTTAATCTGATAATCTGCCTAATGACACTCTTTAGCAGTGACTAAATTGAGTAAAACCGTATTAAATCTCTCAAACCACCAAATGAAGCTCCTGAGATGCTGTTGGTCACTGATTTAGAACAAGTCTGGTTCTACTTGTTAAACAGTAGCTATTGTGACGGTGCATCTATGTTTGCTGCTCTGGCACTACAAATCCAGGCTGGCCATAAGGTTTGGCTCCGTGAATGAAAATGTAATTTGCTCTAAAGCAATGAGCCACCAGCAACAGCTGCAGAGCAGACCTAAAGCAGAAAGCACGCAGCCTGGAAAATCCCAGTGGACTGCTATGCATTAGGAGAGCCTGCTGAGCTCCAACTCATTGACACACACCAAATTGATATCCACTAGCGTGACGGGAAATATCTGATTTATAGTAGCTGAACGGCAGAGGTGGCAAACACCAAGCACACACATACAAATCTGGAAGTTCTGCAGCAGGCCTGAAAACTAGACGACAGCTGTGTGTTTTTATCACCTGCTGGGGACTCGACTTCAGCATTGTGGTCCGGGGCAGACAGTATAGAGACCCAGCATTGTTACTCCGTTTGCCTCTCCTGCGGGAGTCGTACGCCAGAAGTGTAAGAGACCACTGCGGGCTCTTTACTCATTATCGGCAGATTTCTGCACCGGGGATGAAGTGTTGTTAGAGTTTGTGGGCCGTTTAGATGCTGGATAAATCAGCAGGACTGCTATGGAAGTGGTGGGAAATTGAATAAGCAGGCAGAAGACTGTGCAGGAGGTTATGGACCGAATCAGCGGTTCCTCTGGGGAGGAAAAAAAGAGCAGTCATCAGGATAGTTATGATGATGCCACAAGCTGAGCTGTCCATGTAATACAGCCTCTTAAGGGTGCATTATTATCTGGAAAGGTGAGGGAACATGGGGGTCTGCAAGTAGAGAGGTACATCAGTAACAGCCCTTAAAAAGTATGCTGGCGGTACCATGGTATAAAAACGTTGGTAATACCAAACATTTTGATGTAGTCGCAACAAACCAATTTGAACACTAAATCAACAATTTAAAAAAAAAAAGTCTAATTGACATTTCTTTCAACTTTATTTTAAAGAAATATCAATTGTTTTACTATTTTGTGACGATGTAAAGACATGCATACATTTTAAAGTGTCCTTAGACATTTTTAAATGTCAACGTATACTTATTTTGACCATAATCAAAGAAAACCACTTTGGCATCATATGTCCAAAAACTGACTTTCTACTAGTTTTTCTTGTTGCACAAGAAAAAAAGGTTCCTTACCCTGGTTAATATAGTTAAATATTTTTGTTTCACACACGTCTAGATGCTTGACTGGCTTGGTATAGGGTCACTATGGTTCTTTTTGTTTAAGGACAAACTCCATCTTACACTTGTGGTTAAACGTTAGCCCACCTTTCAGGACAAACATGTTTGAAAAATGAATCTTCTGTTTGTGAAAAGAGTGAACTGTGAATTGGAATTAGGTGAACTGTGAGAAAAGAATCGTTTCTTTCAGTTTTGTTATAATACATAATTATTATTAATAACATGAAAACTTGTGGTGTGTAGGATTCCTAAAGACAATGATGATTAATTAAACTTTTACTTCTTTTTATAATAAAATGAATGGACTAAAATATGAAACTGATTTTATTTGAAGTAGAGAAAAATTAAATGAATTAATCTATATACTTCACCTGATATATTTTCAGTAATGTATCTCTTATTTCTGAACAAAGCCTAATGTTTACCTATTTACACTACTATTGAAAAGTTTCTTTCAATGCTTTTGAAAGAATTTCTTCTGCTCACCAAGGCAACATTTATTTGATCAGTAATATAGAAAAATATTATAATATAAATATTAAAAATTTTGGCATTTGTGGTTGCCATTCGCCACAGTAGCTTTATTTTAAATTGTGAACATATTAGCAATTTTACTGTTTAAAAAGATATTAACCACAGTTTATGGTCTGCAAAAGTGAGAATAACTACAAAATTTCTTGTTTCATTTAATACCTTATTTTTATGAAGCGAAAATGTGCACTGAATTCATGTTTCTCCTGATCGTTTGACCTTAGTAAAGCATGCGGTTCCCAAACTGGGGCACGTGAGGTGACAGAGGGGGTATGCGAACAAAATGCTGAGCTTTCCCGTTCATTTAATTCTACCCCACCTTAAAATAACATTAAAAACGAGAAAGTTCGATTTAGCTTAAAGAAATAATTCTTGCATTTTCAATAATATATTTGTATTAAATCATAGAATCCAGACAAATTATATCAGACAACCAAGAATTTCTAAGGAAATAAAATACATTTCATAAGACTCTATCTTATAATTATCTTAAATAATAATTAATAAATT
Organism: Gila orcuttii; assembly: GCA_026230005.1. Classification (NCBI taxonomy): domain Eukaryota; kingdom Metazoa; phylum Chordata; class Actinopteri; order Cypriniformes; family Leuciscidae; genus Gila; species Gila orcuttii. Next base: position 15,138,852 of record JAPDVR010000002.1, on the reverse strand, counting down.
AGGAATAAAAATAAGTTAAGGTTTTATGAATTCAATTGACTAGACATGTTTGTTCAAATGGGAGATGTGCAGCTTTATTTCTGCTTTCTTATTTTTTCAAAAGGTAGACTCATACTTCCATAAAAAGTTGTTTTTTTAATTAAAAAAGTTTTTTAATAAACCATATCTTCAACCAAAAATCCTATCTGTTTTCATTCATTTAAGGGTCATTGTAGCTGATGATTATAATAATAATGATTGTTAATACCGTAAAACCGTGATATTTTCTAAAACGATTTATCGTACCGTGAACATCTCATACCGTTACAACCCTGAGCATAGATACCCGATACAGAAACATACCCTCTGTGAGTTATATGTTGATAATACATTATGAGAAAGAATGCAATTTTTCCCAAATATCCACACGATTGCAAATGTGATATTGATTTTATACAACAGTTAAACAGACAAAAGGGTAATATTAAGTGATGTACATTTTAAATACATTATTGTTTGCTCTATTCTGCAACTAAATAATAGTTCCAACGAAAACCACCGCCGAACTGCAATATAGAGCAGTGTTTCGTGAACAAATCTGCGGCTTTAAACGAATCGGAAGAGTCAATGATTCAATGACCCATTTATAAATACAGCCTTGTTACTGAATGAATGAATGACTCAATGGCTCACTCATTAAGACAGTGACTTACTGCCACCTACTGGCGGATTTAGTTTTTTTTAAAGTATCACTTCGTGTTTACAATTATTTCATATTTCTCTATTGCACATTTTTATTTAAAACATTATTTATTATAAACATTATTTATTATATAAAGTAAAAATGCACCGGAAAATCAATTTAAGGGGAAAAATATTGTCCCTTAATAGAAAAGGTGTCACTGCAGTCTAAGTGGAAGACAGGGTGTACGTAGAAAGATGTTAAATTCCTCAGGGGTATGCCACTCTAAAAAGTTTGGGAACCACTGGCTTTAATATTAGGTTAGTCACAATGCTTCTCATGAATGTTTCTTTGATTTATGGATTAGGATTTCATTGTATATTGAAGTTTCTCTGTTATATCCCTCTACATAGTCTTTACCACAACTAATGAATGTCAGACTAACAGCTGAAAGAACTCGCAGTGCTTGTCGAAGTCAGACAGCCACGTAATACCAGCCTCCTTAAAGTATCAAGTGGCAGGGAGTCCCATCAGTTAAGAGCGAGTCAGTACGGCTGCTGTTCTGCCTCGCTGGAGTGCATAAATCCTTTATCATCACGGTTCAGGCCCGCAGTGGCACACAGGGCTGCCGTAAAGGGACGAGAGCACAGCACTGAACGTATTGAGAGCAGATCGCTGTTTAGGGATTATGTGAGTTCGCCTCTGACAGGTTTAGTGAAGTGGCAAAGAGAAGCGCTTCTGTGCGTGGCATGTGTAATCTCCTTCTGTGCGAGGGAAGAGTTAGGGAAAGAGAAACGAGGAGAATAAAATAAAAGAGCAAGAGAGCGAGAAAAAGAGAGCGAGTGAAATTCAATTACTTGCAGTTTGGTGAGAGTTGGCCTCGGGCCCCCGATGAAGGGCTCTTGCTTAGGTTTAGGGCCGTCCTGCTCTGCTTCACTGGATCGTGGGGCCTCCGGCTGAGGAGGGCAAGGGTCGACCGAGCCGGGACTGAAGAGGGCCATCCCACAATCCTTTGCGGCCCTAAGTACGCTGGGGAGCTCCTGCACTTGCTGGTACCATCTCAGCAGCAAGGGCAGATGGGACAGGGTGGAGGGGGTGTGCTTTTGGATGGAGATCTAGAATGGTTTAATCAAAGATATGATAATTATAATATTCAGAACCTCACATCTCAAATGCCTCATATGTCTGTGCATAAAATTGATATATGAAAAATTTATTGCAGTGCAAAAGAAAAGGGATATTATTTAAATTGCTAAATATTTATACATCATGGTAGTATTTGTTTGACTTAAGTAAATGTTTTAGTAAATGAATTTTTAGTAAATGTAAGCTGGATTTAAAAAAAAATTATATATATATATATATATATATATATATATATTTTTTTTTTTTTTTTTTTTTTTTTTTACCAGCTTACATTTATTAAAAAATGTAAGGTGGTTTAATATATATACCTGGAATGGATCATTATTTATTACATTTAATTACAGTGAGATTAGTTTCAATGAGATTTTTGCTTTACAGTAAAGAGAATATGGAAGTAAAATATGCCTAATTGTTATTATAAAATGATGTTACCATAATTTTTTGTGAATTGGTCTAAAAATTCAATATGTAGATATCTAAATATTTACACATATACAAATATTTACACATATATAATTCACATACACATACATAATTCACATACACATACATATTCACTTGCATATTGTTGCACTATTGTTGGTTTGTTTCTATTGTTCTTTATTTGGATAAAAGCGTCTGCTAAATGATTAAATGGAATGTAAAATGCTATATATATATAAATATATTGCATTCCCCAGATACACTGCCCGGCCAAAAAAAAAAAAGTCGCTGTTTGGATTTAAATAGGCAAATGTCTATAATTGGATCATTATTGCAGTGATTATTATGTTTCTAGCATGTTATATATTTGGCAACAGTTTGTAGTGTGTAGTGTGTAGCTTTTCATGAACCTCTTGATGGAAACATCAAAACAAAACAAAAAGATTCTTCATGCTCCCTCCCAATCATTCTTTTACAATTTGATCCTGATGTATCTTGACATTGACAAACAAAACAAAAGCCATTTATCAACGTTTAAGAGTAAAAACTGAGGTCACATTTCAGAAAACAAATGTGCAATCGTTATGGCAAACAGCCGAGACAGTGGAGGCTCTGTGTGTCCGAGGAATTTTTGAAAACAGCGTAAATGCATATTAAAAAATGCACACTGACAGCGAGATGCTGTGACTTAAGTAACCCATCAGAGTGCTGTGTCCACTGAACCGAGATCAGCTCCAGCTATCATCATGCCGCGGAGGAAAGACGGGAGAAAGGGATGAGGAGGACAGAAGGAGGGAGACATGCTAGACGGAGTGTGAAACTAGGAGGCACCGATGCGCCGCTGACCACAGAGAGCCGAGAGCGAGAGAATGACAGGAGCAGAGAGAGAGAAGAATGAACAATGATCAGAGGAGAAAGAAAAGAGCGAGAGAGAAAGAGAAAGGGATGACAGACGTACACAAACTTCACCGCAAAGACAGCAGGGTCTCTATGATATTCTGCTCCCTAGATATCACTGCAAAGTTAGTTTTTTTGTATGGAGGAGTACATTGAGGTATCATTCTTGTCCATAATGCACGCGTCACTAATTCAAATTTGAATAATGAAAAACAGCAAATAACATTTAAAATAAACATGATTTTATTCATTAAAGGAATATTACAGATTCCAAGTTAAGCTGAATCAACACCATTTGTGGCTTTCTCTGATCGGTGGAGAGAATCATGGGTAATGCAATTTTTCACCAGAAATTCCACTGTCAAACATGATTATTTAAAAAATAAGTTGAACTCATGTGAAGACTGACGACTTCAAGCATATACCATTAATCAATAACCTTGTGGCTAAGAGTAGGTCTGTCTTTAAAGATTCAAAATCAAATCAAGAGAAAGTTAATGGGATTTTTACTTCCAGAACTGTTGCACTCTATTCATTGAACTTTATCACCTCCAACCAAACCAAGAGTCTGCAAGGATGGATTCTGATTGGTTGTCAATGTCACCAGCTATATAAAAAAAAAATCACTCTGAATTGTTATAGTTGTAGCTGTGGTGTGGACTTTCTATTCGCACAGAATGAGAACGATTGTAAAAACTTCATAGTCATAATTATTGTTCCTAGTAGGGAATAGATCTTAAAGAGCTTGAGCACTTAATGCAGCATAAAACATAACTGCAGTAATGTCATCTAGCACTTTATTTTATTAGTGTGCACACCTCCAACAGATGCTGAATAAAATAAAGGTGGTGGGGGGGGGATGCCATAGAAGAACCATTTTATATTCCCTAAAGAACAGTGAACAGTTCTTAAAAGAACCATTTTTCTTAGTTTAAAGAACATTTTAATAATCGAGAAAACTAAATTCCACTATAAAGAACCTTTTGTGGAATGGAAAGATTCCATGGATGTTGAAGGTTCTTCATGGAACCGTCGACGCCAATAAAGAACCTTTATTTTTAAAAGTGCATACTTACAATTCATGTTGTGGACAGGCCTTTATAAACCAAATGCCACTGATGAGTAATAGTCTAGCAAATGCTGGCGTCAGACTGTGTCAAGCTCTGAGAGTGAAAGAGTTCAGGGACATCACACTGCAATGAACCTTATTCACAGTCCCAATTGAAATAGAAACTACCGGCTTTATTTAATACAGGACTGAGAAAATCACCTTGAAGTAGGAGAAGTCAGAGTCACGGGAGACTTCGGTGTTTGATATAACTTGAAAGCACCTGTGAGCCTCAATGGTCTACTCTACTGCAAAAACAAATGAATGAATGGCTCTGTTTGTGAGGAATAATGATTTACAGGTAATGAGATAAAAACGGTTTTCGATTTGTTTGTTTTACCAGGTATCGACGGATGCAGGGCAGCAGGACGACATCAGTGAGGGTGAAATACAGCCCTTCTGCAAACACATGCTCCAGCTCTGGAAGGGCTGTGCTCTTGACTTTCCTGATGTCAGAGCTCTCTCTGGTGGAGGGAGAAGGAACCGCGACCGCAGAGAGCTTCGCCAGAGCGGCACTGAGCTCAACTCCCGGGTGGGATTCACTCTCCGTGCTGGGGCCTTTTCGTTGAGAATCACTCTTCTTCTGCTGCTGTAGCTTCTGTCTGCGAATCTTGTCGTCATTGTGGACCTTGACGGGTTCCCCTAACCTCTTCTCCAAGTTCAGGATCGCAGCAGGGAGTTGACACATCTGGTCTTCAGGATTTCGTAAGTGTTCCTCCACTGCAGAGGGAATGTCCAGCTCACACAGTCTAGTCCACTGACTCACCTGAGGAGCAAATTACAGTTAGAAATCATTTAATAACTGATAAATGTGATGTACGATCCATGACTTATTTGGATGGTTGTCCAGAGTTTCATGTAATTAGGCAAACTAGGAAGGCACTGATTCTGAAATTGTGGCCAATACTGAAAAGCTGATCATTATTTTTATGTTATGGTCGATAGCCAATAAAATTAGTGCTGGACAATTGATATAATTCTTAAAACAAGCCGAAACAGTAAACAAGGATGCGTTAAAATGATCAAAAGTGACTGTAACGACATTCACAGTGTATTATTTGTATTTCAACTAATGCTGTCGAATGACTGAAATGATTTCCGAAGGATCATGTGACACTGAAGACTGGAGTAATGACGCTGAAAATTCAGCTTCGCATCACAGGATTTGATTCGATTTTATAATATATTCAAGGAAAACAGAGATTTTAAATTGTAATAATATTTCACAGTTTTAACTGTATTTTTGATCAAATAAATGCAGCCCTGGTTTGCATAAGAAACTTCTTTCAAAAACATTAAAAAAAGTATTCCAAACTTTTGACTAAAAGTGTAGGTTTTAGTCATTTTAAGTGTAATATACTATATTTTAATAGTTATTTGTCATCCCAAACATCTAATATGACCCATGACGTACATTTTTATAATTGTAGTAGGTTGACTGACACACAACAAAAGCTTCCCAAAAAATGAAAGTTGCTCCTTAACTGTCACCGTCCCGCTAGCAGGAGGACGCCTAAGTTTACTTCAATAATCACTATATTACAATTAAATCCTAATCTAATCATGACAAACTATATATCGTTGGAAAGGTCTTAGACTCCTTAATAGATATTTTAGGACTGTTTTTTGTTACAAATTATGTAGGAACAGTAATAGATGAATTTATGACAAGAGTGCACCTCAAAAAATCTACATCATAACAGGAGTTCTGACCTTTGTCACAAAGTCAACACACACACTTTTAATAATTGAAACTTTGGTTTTCATGCTAAAAGTCCATAATAAAACATATAATCTAGTATTTGTCAATAAAAAATTATAAAAAGTAAATATATATATATATATATATATATTATCCTCTAAAATATAATATCTTTTTCATCGCCTTTTTTATTAAATCACATATTTTAGTAGTTATCATAAATTAGGTATCATTTGAAAGCTTACAAACTCAGAATTCATCATGTGAAAACCGTTTTGAAATTAGACGTTGCGTTACCATAGAAACGGAACTCTAAATTATTTTATCGGGCTCCTCCCCTTTTGGGTGTCATCATGTTTCATAATTTATGATCAAAACCTTTTCTAATCTTGACAAAACACATATTGTCAGAAAGGTCTGAGTCTCAAGGTTCCATATTTTGTGACAGAAGTGATATTTGGACAGAAATGTATTAATTTGTTACGGCAAAATGCATACAATTTAGGAATGTACAGGTCCTTCTCAAACAATTAGCATATTATGATAAAGTTCATTCTTTTCCATAATTTAATGATAAAAATTAAACTTTCATATATTTTAGATTCATTGCACACCAACTGAAATATTTCAGGTCTTTTATTGTTTTAATACTGATGATTTTGGCATACAGCTCATGAAAACCCAAAATTCCTATCTCAAAAAATTAGCATATTTCATCCGACCAATAAAAGAAGTGTTTTTAATACAAAAAAAGTCAACCTTCAAATAATTATGTTCAGTTATGCACTCAATACTTGGTCGGGAATCCTTTTGCAGAAATGACTGCTTCAATGCGGCGTGGCATGGAGGCAATCAGCCTGTGGCACTGCTGAGGTGTTATGGAGACCCAGGATGCTTCGATAGCGGCCTTAAGCTCATCCAGAGTGTTGGGTCTTGCGTCTCTCAACTTTCTCTTCACAATATCCCACAGATTCTCTATGGGGTTCAGGTCAGGAGAGTTGGCAGGCCAATTGAGCACAGTAATACCATGGTCAGTAAACCATTTACCAGTGGTTTTGGCACTGTGAGCAGGTGCCAGGTCGTGCTGAAAAATGAAATCAGATGGAAGCATGAAGTGCTCCAAAATCTCCTGATAGCTAGCTGTATTGACCCTGCCCTTGGTAAAACACAGTGGACCAACACCAGCAGCTGACATGGCACCCCAGACCATCACTGACTGTGGGTACTTGACACTGGACTTCAGGCATTTTGGCATTTCCTTCTCCCCAGTTTTCCTCCAGACTCTGGCACCTTGATTTCCGAATGACATGCAAAATTGGCTTTCATCCGAAAAAAGTACTTTGGACCACTGAGCAACAGTCCAGTGCTGCTTCTCTGTAGCCCAGGTCAGGTGCTTCTGCCGCTGTTTCTGGTTCAAAAGTGGCTTGACCTGGGGAATGCGGCACCTGTAGCCCATTTCCTGCACACGCCTGTGCACGGTGGCTCTGGATGTTTCTACTCCAGACTCAGTCCACTGCTTCCGCAGGTCCCCCAAGGTCGGGAATCGGTCCTTCTCCACAATCTTCCTCAGGGTCCGGTCACTTCTTCTCGTTGTGCAGCGTTTTTTGCCACACTTTTTCCTTCCCACAGACTTCCCACTGAGGTGCCTTGATACAGCACTCTTGGAACAGCCTATTTGTTCAGAAATTTCTTTCTGTGTCTTACCCTCTTGCTTGAGGGTGTCAATGATGGCCTTCTGGACAGCAGTCAGGTCGGCAGTCTTATCCATGATTGCGGTTTTGAGTAATGAAACAGGCTGGGAGTTTTTAAAAGCCTCAGGAATCTTTTGCAGGTGTTTAGAGTTAGTTAGTTGATTCAGATGATTAGGTTAATAGCTCGTTTAGAGAACCTTTTCATGATATGCTAATTTTTTTAGATGAGGTTTTCATGAGCTGTATGCCAAAATCATCAGTATTAAAACAAAAAAAGACCTGAAATATTTCAGTTGGTGTGCAATGAATCTAAAATATATGAAAGTTTAATTTTTATCATTACATTATGGAAAATAATTAACTTTATCACAATATGCAAATTTTTTTAGAAGGACCTGTATGTCACCCGGTGGCAATTTTTGGTATTATGGCAAAACAAAATCTCATGGGAACTTACATTTTTGTGATATCAACTTCAAATTTGGAACACAACTTGGTTAGATATATGGCTTTGATTGTATAGTAATATTAGAGTAAAAAATATTTTGTAAAATATATATTTTATATAAAAGTAAAAATATTAAGTAGAGTATATTTGATTTACTGTAAATTTAAACTTCCATAACTTTTTTAGACTTTCATTTTTTGAAGTGCTTTCACTTCAGCAATAATCTGCTGAGTGTTTTCTTTAAAACAAGACCAAACATAGGTATATATTCCAAAGCATTCTTGAATTACAACCATTTAAGTTTGAATAGTGCATTTTAATGTTCATTCTCAAAAAGGGGGGTGACAGTTTTAAAACCATAAATGTTGCTAGTATCTGACAGACATGTCTGAAACGGGTGTCTTGAGACATCACACCTATCCCGGTGACAGCCCAAGGCTCTAAAGACAGCAAAAAAAGAATCAGGGGAGCAACCCAAGCTTGTTTTTGCTCTGTTATGCCTTGTAGCTACTATCTGAAAGCATTGAGCTCAAATATCAACATCTGAATGTGTGATTCTGTGATGTTGACCTCCAAAATTTAAGTGATCATGCCTGTCGAAACATGTCAACATGCTTGTCACCCCACAGCTAGTTCACTCAGATTAGTTCACACTTATAAGGCCTGAAATTAACACTCGCCAAGCGCCAAATGCGAGTAAAAATCTGTGTTACCGAGTATATGAAACGGTGTCATTCCCGGAAACATTTTTATGAATTCTAACAATGCATGAACGTGAACAAACGTGAATGACGCTCGGAACAGTTGACACTGCATCGTCACGAAAGTTTAAGCCTTGACAATTTGAATATTCAAGCGCAAGAAGATGCAGACATTTTTTTACACAAATTCATGGCAAAAAATTTTGAGAATTCTAGTAAACATAGTTGGTTATGTCTTAAGTGAACGCAAACGGTTGAGAAAGTAAACACGTGTACAGTATCAGTATACTAGGTCTGTGCATTCGCTCTTAAAGTGACAGCAGCCTAATAATCCTGCTGTTTTTAATGTTAATCAAACAACAAAGGACAAAGAAAGAAAATCACTCACTGCTCTTGACTGAATAACTTTTTTAACTTTAAAAAAAAAATGAGTAAGAATTTTTAATTTAAACAGTGATGACTACGCAGTGTTATTTTACTTACATTTCTGTACCTGAAAACTACTGTCAGACCTACATGAAAAACCTGAAAAGCAGTTTATTTTATTTGTGTCTTTGTTACATTGCATTTATTTGTGCTTTTGCTTGTAATTTGATTTTTGTTCTTATTTTATTACTGTTTACTTGTCTTTAATAATTTGTTATTTTATTTATATAAGTAGGCTAGTAGTTTTAGCTGTGGTATCGAAATTGGAATAGAGAATTTTCCCTGGTATCTAAAATTTTGGTGTCATCACTGCCTGTTTTTGCAAAAACGGTTTAATGGACGGTAGAAAATATTTATGGCCGGTACATTTTCACAAGTCACCAGCCATTGGCAGGTGTGGCAGAAAGTTAGTTTTAAGCCCTGTTATGACTATGCAATGGGATTTTAAGCACTTTTGAAATCGTAATCTCACCTCAGCACAAGCCTTGAGACAGGTGTTCTTGAAGCCCAAGAGGGACGCCACATCCCTACGGCTTGGCATCAGCTGGCATGCGCTCTGAATTATGTGTCTCAGTACGACAGCTAGGCCAGCTCTGCAAAAGCAAACATCAGGCTCCAGCACAGCAGGGAGACGACACATCTTAACCAGCCGTGGCAGCTCGTCCCTTCTCACCTCAGACACAGCGAGACCCCCAGGCACCAGCCCTGACAGGGAAGGCAGGATGTCTGCTTGATGTGTGACCAGGTAGATGTGGAAAGATGAGCACTCTGTGTAGGAGAGGAGGAAGAGGACGATAGAGGAGTGCAGGGGGAGAGACACGGCTCCGTTCACACTGGACACTTCCAGATAGAGTCTCTCTCTGTCTGTTTGTGCCTCAGTTTGCTTCATTCTGACTGTATAGTGGAGGGCTAAAAGTCTGCAATAGAAATAAAGGGATGGACTCATTAAAAATGTTTCAAATTAATGTTTTAGCAGCATAATGCCAGTGAAAGACTTAAATATGCGAGTGAATGTCTGGAATGTCACAGTTATAAAGAGATGCAGTTATAAATAACGTGTTCTATAACTAAAAATAAATAACTAAAAACCTCCTATGCAGCATGAATTGTATATTATGTGCAATAAATAATACACATAAATGTTTAAGTTTAGCACATCAAAAAATTTCACTAGGCTATGTAAGATTGCTATCTGACTGCGTTTTCCGTGGCGTCACGACATTACAAAGTACAATCAGGTAAAAAATAAATGAAGAAAGAATGTGAAGTGAACCAACTCACAGTGTTTGAAATGAGCACAACAACAACTAGGAAACACATGTGCAACTGTTTGTGTCACATTAAAAATAGTCCGACTAAAAACCGACAATCGCGCTTGAGTTCCATCAACGCTTTGGGAAGTTGATGGGCGAATTAAATTCGATTATATTACATTTGTTTTATGATGTTTATAATCAAAGAAAATTAACAAGTAACACTGAAAACAACGTTGAAATCGTTTTTTTTTTTTCACATATAATGAGGTTTTAAAAGTGAGTGAATGCCAATAGTGGCGTTATTCCAGTAATTATATGTAAATAGGGGAAGATGGAAACCATCAATTATGTGGTTTATTTTGTAGTGACTTCATAAAGTAAAGTTAAAAGTATGCTGCACAAAACTATTTATAATTATCAATTCAAAACTAGTGTATCGAGAAGTGTTTTTATTTTATTTTTAATTATTTCTATAAATACGTTGTGCGTTTAATTTGTAGGAGAATAAATGCGCTACAGAACACTTAATTGTTTTTTTTTTTTCCTGATTTTGTGACCTTACGGTTCCATACGGTTTCATGGTTTCGAAGTCGAAATGTCATTTAGCGCCTCTAGTTAATTTTTTTTCAGACTTGTTTTGAATGATATAAAAATAAATACTGTTCCTGTTTTTCAAAGTAATCGTGGACACTGGACAGCATATGGTTGTTGCTATGGTTACCTCCTCAAGCCAGCGCAGCGCGACTAACATTTTGAAAAATCTTTTGACTTGTAATCTTGCAATCAATCTAGTTTAAAATCTAGCTTTTCTTTTCCCTGATGCACTTGAAAAAACAACTACAAAGAGTAGGCTATAAACTAGTAAGTAAACGAGTAACGTTAACACTTTCATGTAGAATGGAATCGATGTTAGTTTAACGAATCAGGTCCAAAATTACGTCAGGTGTTTTGACCCCAGAATACCCTAAAAATATTATTTTAATATCTAAAAAACCGAAGCAGCACAAACGAAACTTTTTACAGCACAAACCAGCACAAACGATTGAGCATTTGATGACGTTTTGCGTTGGGTGGGGGGCCAACTTCACGAAGGTCTTTTACCTCAGCCAACTTAACGTTAGCATTTTCACACAGATTTCTTTGATCTCCTAAAATCAGTCTCGCTTTAAATAAAGAAAAAGGTCACAGTGAAAGAAATGCGTTGAGCGCGAGTGATGATAAACAAACACACCAGAGGAAGAGATGCCCACTAAACATGAAAAAGCTAATGTTCCTTCTTTAATACGTTACGTGAAATGAGTTATAAACCTGACAGTTTATGACATCTAATTTGATGCTGACATTGCTATGATATTCGGTTTTGGATTAAAAGAGAAAGGACAGCTGGAATTCTGGTATAATTGTGACCCTTAGGGGATGGTTCACACAAAAATAAAAAAATAAATGGTCATCATTTACTCACCCTCAAGTTGTTCCAAACATTTATGGCTATGAGTTTCTTTCTTCTGCTGAACACAAAAGAAGATATTTTGAAAAATGTTGGTACCAAAAAGTTGATGGGCCCCATTGACTTCAATAGTATTTTTCATAATGTGAAAGTCAATGGTGTCTCACAGCTGTTTGGGTTACTGGCATCGCAAAATATATTATTTTGTGTTGAGCAGAAGAAAGACATTAATACAGGTTTGGAATAACTTTGAGAGTGAGTAAACGATGACAGATTTTCTATTTTTGGGTGAAACTATAAACTTTCTATAATCCTGTTTAGATCTTTTTGATTATTCTGAGATTATTTTGAACTTTTTTCCGGTTGCATAATGTTCAGTTGACAGTCCAATTCAATGAACACAATCTAAATTTGGAAACCTGCTGAACATTACAAATATGAACTCTTTGTAGGACGTAATAACCTCAGATCATTACATTGCAACCACCTCTCTCTCATCCAGCTATCAATTCACTTGGGAGAGGCACAGTGGTTTAAACCCAGCCAAGGAGGCATCCCATAAATCTTCAAAGGGTGTGTATATAGTTCATAATTTACATCTGAACATAATTGTATGGTTACACACACATGTTGGTTTCACTATATCAATGAAGACATTTCATAGAGGTGATGATGTCAACCCTAGTATACATATTTCAAATAGTGAGAACTAGTGCTGTCAAATCGATTAATCACTAACATAAAAGTTTGTAAATAATGTGTATATATATATCTGTACTCAAAATTATTCAACCCCCATTGCAAATTAGGGGCTCATTTATCACTATATTTACATAGCCAAACCTGTACGCACCTCCCTCAGCTTTCAAAACTGACAATTAGTTTGTTTCTACATCAACATCTCGTTTTTATACAAGTCAAAATATCACCGAATATATTAGAAAACGTCAACTAAAGACATTGTTAAGGGTCAGAACAGGCACACTGAAAAACATTTGGTGTAGAAACAATTTTTAGTCAGAAACTGCTTGCAAATTTCAGCCATAATTACAAAGAAACAGCAAGTTACACTGAATTAAACATGACATTTTGAAGTTGGATTAAAACGTGATTTTCTTGTAAAACGTGCTCGAGTAATCATTGTTTTATTTAATTTATTTTTAATTTGCAGTGTAGAAATAACTCAAACTGCAACTTTTAACAATGTAACACAATGTTAAAATTGAAACGGTAATATCTAAAGGTTGGTTTTGAATCCACACCCAAAACATATTCCAGGAATTGTAGGTTAGTGTAGTATTCATATGTGCATTTGCATTATTAATGAAGCAGATGCTTTTATGCAAACGACACAGACAACAAGTGTCGAATCCTTCATCACAAGCCGCTCAAATTCAGTAAAGTACGCAAGTTCAAAAACACAAGTGCATGAGTGTGCCTGAAAGAGGTAATTTAATCAACTCAGAGTCAGCACACGAGAAGAAAAGCCTTTCTCTCTCTCTCATCTTTTTAAGTGTGAGGCGGGGTCTCTTCAGCTTTTTACGTCCTTCCCTTTGATGCTGAATTGAACCTCCGCGCGAGCCGGGAGGGGGGAAGCTCAACAGGCCTCGGAAACATATCATTACCAATTTGTTTGCGACCGGGCAGCGCTGCTCCCTGGGAGTAAAATACAGCCTTGGTCTGGAGGCTGGAGGCAGGAGTCAGGGCTGGAAATAGCACACAGAGCCAAGACATACATTTACTGTCTCTGGGAGCATGTGGAAGAGATTTCCCCCTGCCAGGTCTCCACCACAAGCATCACTACTAGAGCGCAGGGTGGAGACTGGGAAAACATGCCCCTCTGAACATGTAAGTTTGAGAGAGATTGTCAGAGGAGGAGTGTCGAGCTGCGGGAAACAACAGGCAAGTGATTCTGAATGAGAGAAATATAGCTATAAGATAAACTCTTGGTTTGTTTTGATCTGTGATTTAGTTATTTTTGCATTCACATAATGTAGTTGTACGAGAGTTATTATAGATATGATGATGGGTGTTTTTCTCTTGTTGCTGTACTGTGGACAAATGTTGCAGATTTGTAATAAGAACTCATTTCCAATGCAATTACAATACAGCCTAAATTGATTTGGAGGAAATCGATGCCTTCGTGTTGAGTGATTCGCACAATCCATCATTCTTCCTGCGTCTTTCCTGAAGCCCTGTTTGTTGTTTATAAATATTGAATGTCGTCGTAATGATGGTTTTGGAGATGCACTTTTGGGTGTGATGGAGCAGAGATGTTCTAAGACCTGAAAGCTTTCGGATTAATAGAAAGGGCCATTCCTGAGATCCTCTTGTTTCTGGGTTGAGAAGTCACAGCACTTTTATACTGTGGCTTTTCACTAGATGGCAGTTTGCAGTTGTGTCTGATGTTTCAGCTTTTAAATGATATGCTTTTATTTTGTTACAATGCACACATAACAGAGGGTCCGAAGATGTTTCATACAGCATAGATGAAAGATTTCTAGACTTACAGAAAAATAAAAAAGTATAAAATTAAAATTAAACCATTCAAACAGTGCATCAACTTTGTGAGAGTACAAATTGAGAAGGTAAATAACTAATCAGCCAATTAATCATATGATAAAACTGTTAATATTTAGTAATTTTTAGTGTGTGTGCATTCAGTTTTTACATTTTTAAACAGCATTTATTTAATCAAAAATGAAACATTTTATTTATTCATTACAATTTATTTCAAATGAAACATGAAATATTATTACAACTTAATGTAATTAATTCCTGTGATCAAAGCTGATTTTTTTAGCATCATTACTCCAGTCACATGATCCTTCAGAAATCATTCTAATATGATGCTTTGATGCTCAGGAAACATTTCTTATTAATATCAATGTTGAAAACAATTGAGCTTCTTAATATTCATGTGGAAACTGATTTTATTTTTTGATAAATAGAAAGTTCAAAAGAACAGCATTTATTTGATTCAGAAATCTTGTGAACTTTTAATCAATTTAATGTGTCCTTGCTGAATAAAAGTATAAATATGTACATAATATTTTCTTTTTTCTATAATCTTTTGTTTAATTTCTGAAGAATCATTAGTTTTGCTTTTAGGGTAAGTGCTTTTTTCGCCTGTGATATTCATGGTCAAAAATAGCCTTGATTATTAATGTACATGTTAGATGATGCAACACTTTTAATGTTTCATATATGTCTACAATGTACTTCGTGTCCATTTAACGTACTTCTGTTTTCTTTTTTCAAAAGACTGTTCCTGCCACATCATTTGAGAGCTGAAAACAGAAGCCTTTCATTATCACTGCAGAGGAGAGGAAGCGTCAGTGCCTTACAGGAGAGTGTCTTGGCAGGAAGTCAGTTGTTAGTGGGTAGTTGTGGGCACTCATGGCATCAGAAGACCACCAAGGAAACAAGGACCCCGCAGACACTTCCAGAACAGATGGAGCTCCATCCCCTGGCACATCTTGCCCCGTCCACAGCCACACTGCTGAAGACGCGAAGCGGAACGGCTTGAGGAAAGGACTGGTCAGACACCGAGACTATGTCAAAATTTCTGTGCCTGAAGGAAAGGTCAACCGATTGCCGTCAGAATGGTGGAAGACGTTCGTCGCTTTGTTTTATGCCATTTTGAACCTGGTTTTGACCACGGTTATGATCACGGTGGTTCATGAGAGAGTACCACCCAAGGAGAACAGCCCACCCCTGCCGGATAAGTTCTTTGACTATATAGACCGCGTGCAGTGGGCGTTTACTGTGACTGAGGTCAACGGAATGGTTCTGGTGTGTGTATGGTCCATTCAGTTGCTCTTTCACAGATACAAGTAAGAGGCATCACTCAACATTATACTGATGATGACATTGTAGTCTATTGATCTGCTCTATTAGATTACTCTGGCATTTAATGGTTTGTTAGGGTTATGTTTAAGATGATGTAGAGCAGGGAGAATTACATGTGAAACTTGAGGGCAGTTATGCAAATTAATATTGCATTGAGGAAAGCAATTTCATAGATATCATAACCAAGCACTTTCCATAAAAAAAAAAAGAGTATAATATAGGACTTGACACTCTTTAAAAAGTTTTTATATAGTCAGTAGTAAAAGGACCTTAACCTTTAAAAACTATTTCAGAATATAACTAAAGGTAACACTTTATTTTGATGGTCCACTTAAGATATTATACTAACTATAAGTAACTTTGCAACTACATGTCAACTAACACTCATTAGAGTATTAGTAAACTGTTAGTTTAAGAGTTAGATCTGCTAACACTTTATTTTGATGCTCCCCAACAGACATTCTACTTGAACTTGGAGTTCCCTTTCGAGAGGTCTCTCCTATTGCGTAAGTAGCTTACGCTATGGGAAAACTCCTTTTCTCGAGAATATTGAAGTCTTTATGTAAAACGCATTGCAGCTGCACAGCTGACAGCAATGAACGAAGGAGCTCGGTCATTGGCTGTGCTGCGGCAACTTGCTCGAACCAATGACGGGGCGACTCTGAATGCGCGACCAATGAGCGCGCTTCGCGCCCGCGCGCGTCACAGCCCGCCAAGATGGGCGTGGCCAAGGGCTATATACTGGGGGCCCCGTCATGAGAGTTCTTTAGATTTAATCTCCTTCAGCGAACACCTTCTTCGCTGGATCCTCCGGATTATTGAAGCTTCGCCGCCGTCGAAAAGCATACCAGTGGGATTGCTACGAGGACGTCGGCACCTTCAGCCGCCTTCGAACGCCATTCTACTGAGCCATCCGGCGTGCTACACACGCAAGTATTTTACATGTGTTCGCCCCGCGACACTTGTAAAAGAGCAATTTTCTGAGGCGTTGTTTCAAATGCCGTCCTGCGCGTCGTGCAGAGACCTTCTCCCGGACGGGGATCGTCACATCATCTGCGCTCGCTGCCTGGGCCGGGACCACGCAGAAGCTGCTTTGACCAAGGGCGGATGCCCGGAATGTGATGACCTGGGTCTCTCCACACTACGGGCTCGCCTCGCCGCTTTCGCCGTGAGCGAGCCCATCGCCGCCACCCCTCTGTTTGAGCCGCGCACTAAGAAAAAGCGCCGCTCACAGAGGCTTCCTGAACCTGAGCTCAGTGACGTCACGCCGAGCCAGTCTCCGCGTGCTTCACCGCCGCTCTTGCCTTCCCCACCGCCGGTTCAGTTCACCCAGCCGGACCCACATCCCTCTAGCAGAGCGGTGGGCCTTGTGACTTTCGGCGCGTCCGAGGACGACGGGGGAATGGATGACAGCTTGTCCATCGACGCTGCATCGGACGACTGCCCGTGCTCCACTCTCGACCCCGCCCCGTCGACGCTAGCTAGCACGAGCGGGGGCTCCACCATGGATACCGAGATTATCCATGTCCTCTCTAAGGCCGTGGAAGACCTCGGGCTCGATTGGTCTTCTCCCGAAGAACCAACCCGGAGCCGACTGGATGAGTGGTTTCTGCAGGGGCGCCAGGAGGCCCCTCGGCAAAGGCCTTCTCCCTTCTTCCCGGAAGTTCACAACGAACTCACCAAGTCGTGGAAAGCCCCCCACTCTGCGCTCCTAAAGCCTTCTTTTTCTTCTTCGCTCTCCTCTGTGGACGGCGCGAAGGAAAGAGGCTACGAGGGAACGCAGCCCCTCGAGGAGGCCGTGGCCAATCATCTCTGCCCACCACCGGATGGAAAGCCAAAGCTTCCCACCCCTCGAAGCCCTGCCACACTATTTCTGCTCTCGCCGGTCGCGCCTACGCTGCCGCCGGCAAAGCTGCATCAGCGCTTCACTCAATGGCGGTACTTATTCCCAGATACTGTCAAAACAGTGCCAAGTTCATTCCCAGCTCAGGCTGCGCTACCCATGAATGTAGATCACGTGCCTACGGTCATGTACGCACCACTACACACAAGCACTGTTCACACAGTTATAAATTCATCCCCAGTAAAAGCGGGAAACATTATAAAAGTGACGCGTGTGCCTACCACTGTTTATGCACCCCCACTTATAAACACTGTCTTTACAGTGTCAAACACAACCCCAGCTCAGGCTGCGAGTTTTACAGACACAGTGCGCGCTGTTGTAATCACACACGCGCCCATTCACTCAGCTGCTCAGCGCGCGCCCGCGCCTCTGAGAGCTACGAGCTCAGGCGATTCGCTGGCCGGGTCCCTACGTCACAGCGGCCAGCCCCTAGCCTGTATTCAGCCCATATCTGTACACGCAGCGGCATGGGAAAACATTCCAGATATGCCGAAATGGGTATTGAATATAGTAAAGCAAGGATAATCGCTCCAGTTCGCTCGTAGACCATCACGTTTTATGACTGTGGTCGAGACGAAAGTGAGAAAGGAGTGTTCACATGTTCTACGCACCGAGGTGCGCAAACTAATAGAAAAGGGCGCTGTGGAAACTGTTTCCCCCTCTCTGAGCGAGGCAGGTTTTTACAGCCGCTATTTTCTCGTCCCGAAAAAGGATGGCAGTCTCCGCCCCATCCTAGATCTCAGACACCTGAACAAAGCACTAATGATTTGCTCGTTCAGAATGTTAACAACCAAGCATATCCTCGCGCAAGTACGCCCAGGAGATTAGTTTCTCTCAGTGGATCTGAAAGATGCTTACTTTCACATTCCAATAGCACCTCATCACAGGCCGTTTCTGAGATTCGCTTTCGAGGGACAGTCATACCAGTACACAGTACTTCCGTTCGGCCTGTCCCTGGCTCCCCGTACATTCACGAAATGTATGGATGCAGCACTTTCCCCCCTAAGGCGAAGGGGAGTGCGAATACTGAATTATCTCGACGATTGGCTGGTTCTAGCTCAATCAGAAAGTCAGTTAATAACACACAGATCTTGGATTATCAGCCATTTAGAATGCCTGGGTCTAAGAATCAATTTTGCAAAAAGCATACTATCTCCCAGCCAGAGGATTTCTTTCCTGGGAATAGTTCTAGATTCTATGCAAATGACAGCGCGTCTCTCATCAGAGCGCGCGCTCACCATCCGGCGCCTTGCAACATCATTCAGGGCGGGCGCGCGCGCCCCCGTCAAGCGGTTTCAGAGGATGCTCGGTCTCATGGCCTCAGCATCGGCCGTACTCCAGCTAGGATTGTTGCATATGCGCCCTCTCCAACGCTGGCTCAAGAGCCGCGTCCCTACTCACGTGTGGCGTTCGGGCCACTTTTTAATCAGAGCGAACCACGGCTGTATAAAAGCCCTGACGCACTGGAAAGCCGCCGACTGGTACCAGTCAGGCGTGAGTCTGGGTGTGAACACAAGGAGAAAGATGATAACGACAAATGCCTCCAAAATAGGTTGGGGGGCCCTTTACGAGGGCAGGCCTGTCTCCGGCTTTTGGTCAAACCCGGAGAAGCGCCTACACATAAACTGTCTGGAAATGAAAGCGGTCGCTTTGGCTCTCAGAGCCCTGCTCCCACATCTAAAAAAACGAACACGTCCTGGTCCGAACGGACAACATGACGGTAGTGTCGTACATAAATCGCCAGGGTGGACTCAGGTCGAGCTCCATGCATTCAATGGCCAGGAGACTCATTTTATGGTCCCAGCACAACTTGCGCTCGCTGAGAGCAGCGCATGTGCCAGGCGCCCTGAACCAGGGGGCAGACATGCTATCCAGAAACAAGATTCTCCCAGGAGAATGGGCTCTCAACCCGCTGACGATTCAGTGGTTATGGAAAACCTTTGGCAAAGCGGAGATCGACCTCTTCGCCTCCAAGGAGAACACGCACTGCTCTCTTTTCTTCACGAAAAGCACGGACGCGCTCACCCAGAGCTGGCCGAGCCGCCCCTTATATGCCTTTCCCCCGATCGCGATGCTGCCACAGGTCATCAGTCGGGTCAGAGAGGAGAAAAACGCAGTGCTGCTGATAGCCCCAGTCTGGAAGAACCAAACATGGTTTCCAGATCTGATGCAAATGCAATCTACACCACGGCCGATTCCACTGAGGCCAGACCTCCTCAGTCAGGCCAGCGGGATGATATTTCATCCCCGCCCCGATCTGTGGGCCCTTCATGCATGGCCCCTCAAAGGGTTCCCAGGAACCTCACGAGCGGAGCACTAAATACCATCGCTGAGGCGCGGGCGCCCTCCACGAGACGCTTATATGCCCAGAAATGGAAAGTGTTCAGTGACTGGTGTAATGCCAAGGGCCTGAACCCTGAAACATGAGAGATTACGAACGTACTCGCTTTTCTACAAGGGCTTCTGGAGGCGGGCCGCACCCCCTCCACACTCAAAGTATATGTGGCGGCCATCACAGCGTCACACGACCCTGTAATTGAACGTCCATTGGGAAGAAACGACCTAATTATTCGTTTCCTAAGGGGCGCTAGGAGGATGAACCCTTCACGCCCCCCCCTCAGTGCCGATCTGGGACCTAGCTACTGTCCTAGACGCTCTTAAAGGGCCCCCGTTCGAACCACTCCGAACCGTGCACCTTAAACAGCTCTCGCTCAAGACTGCGCTCTTGCTGGCACTCGCCTCGGTCAAGAGAGTGGGCGACCTGCACGCGCTTTCGACAAGCGCTGCCTGCCTAGAAATCGGACCTAACGACTGCAGGGTCGTCCTTAGACCGAAACATGGGTATATTCCTAAAGTGCTCACTACTCCCTTCAGAGCACAGGTTATCTCCCTAACTGCGCTATCGTCTCCAGCAGACGAACACGACGTTAATTTACTCTGCCCCGTTAGGGCTCTCAGAGTGTATTTGGAGCGTTCTGCCCTATTCAGACAGACAGAACAACTGTTTGTATGCTTTGGCGGCCGTACGAAAGGTTCCGCCGTTTCAAAGCAGAGAATCTCTCACTGGATAGTTGAAGCTATAGCGCTGGCTTATGAAGCTAAGGGGCTTCAATGCCCCTGGGGAGTCAAAGCACACTCCACCAGGAGTGTGGCTTCTTCCTGGGCATGGTCGAGCGGGATACCGATCGAGGATATTTGTGCGGCGGCAGGCTGGGCCTCACCGTCCACATTTATCAGGTTCTACAACCTACAGGTCCCGACATTGCATTCCAATGTACTATCAGCATGATGCTAGTTGAACTACGAGTTCGTATCTAGATTATGTATGTGCTTGTGTCACACGGAGCGCCTTCTAGCCGCTCTGTATTTTTTCCCACATATAAAGCTCGCCTCTGCCGGCTAGTTGGATGATAACTTTGCTTTTCAGCTCAGGCACCTGCCTCTGGCTATCATAAGGCGAAGTTCAGCACGCACGGCGTTTTGCATGGTGTTCCCATAGCGTAAGCTACTTACGCAATAGGAGAGACCTCTCGAAAGGGAACGACTCGGTTACTAACGTAACCTTGGTTCCCTGAGAGGAGGGAACGAGTATTGCGTAAGCTGCCGTGCTTGTGCTTGGTTAGTTCGCTTCAGTCGTTTTAACCTAAAGAACTCTCATGACGGGGCGCCCAGTATATAGCTCTTGGCCACGCCCATCTTGGCGGGCTCTGACGCGCGCGGGCGCGAAGCGCGCTCATTGGTCGCGCATTCAGAGTCGCCCCGTCATTGGTTCGAGCAAGTTGCCGCAGCACAGCCAATGACCGAGCTCCTTCGTTCATTGCTGTCAGCTGTGCAGCTGCAATGCATTTTACATAAAGACTTCAATATTCTCGAGAAAAGGAGTTTTCCCATAGCGTAAGCTACTTACGCAATACTCGTTCCCTCCTCTCAGGGAACCGAGGTTACGTTAGTAACCGAGTCGTTTCTTGTCATCATACATATAGTATATCAAATTACGATTGCCATTTTAAATTCTACTGACTATAAGTAACTTTGCAACTACATGTCAACTTATTCTACTAAGCTGAACTCTAACCTAACAGTCTACTACAGTCTACTAGTACTCTAATGAATCCTAGTTGACATGTAGTTGCAAAGTTACTTTTAGTTAGTAGAATGTCTAATGTTGTGCTCGAATGTCAAAATAAAGTGTAACCGAAATAAATAATATTTTTGTTCTAAATACTTTACATGAGGTTTACCATTTTTAAATGTCAGCATAATTACCTATATAAATATGTGTGTGTGTGTGTGTAATTCTGTTGAAATTTTAAATTCCTTAAATGAACATCTTAAATTTGAACATCATGAAAGTCATGCAGTAAAAACAAACAAACATACTAACTAAAAAAAATCATCTAGGCTATTCAATGATGACTTATTTTTTTCTGTTCCATATAGGGCTATTGTAGGTAGACGATATTTCTTCCTTCTGGGCACATTGTACATGTATAGATGCATAACCATGTACGTCACCACCCTACCCGTGCCTGGCATGCACATAGTCTGCGCCCCAAAGGTAAACGTCAATATAAAACAGTATCTCAGCTGTTCCTCATTTTCATGATCACCTCAGGATCTTATACCTGGATATTATAAGAGAAGAAAAGGCATTTGGCTTCTTAAATCTGTAATATCCTCTGCCTTCCTCGAGACAAATATCACGGCCTTTACAAAGAGTTCAGACTATCGGTTTTTGGAATGACTTTTCATTTCAAGATTCATGTCAACAAACCACTTATCTTTAAACATTCATTATCTTCACTCATAATTTCCTTTCCTGCATTTCCCCGACCCTTTCATTCAGCTCTACGGAGATTCGCAAGCCAAGCTGCAGCGTGTTCTGCAGTTGCTCTCTGGTGGTGGATTATCAATCACTGGTTCCCATCTGCTGTGTGGAGACTTCCTGTACAGCGGACACACTGTCATTCTCACGCTCACGTACCTCTTCCTCAAGGAGTGTATGTCACTTTCTCAGATGCCAGACTTGGTTTTGACACACAAATACAATGGCTGTTTGCTAATTACAGACCTAGATTCTGTTTTTAGCCAGTCAGAAGATTTTAAAGGCACTTTCTGGCCATTCATTTTTGCATGTTCAGCATTCGCACAGCAGCCCGATATGATTCATCGCTGCTTCTTTCTTCTTTTTTTTTAGATTCTCCTCGTTCTTTCTGGTGGTACCATCTTATGTGTTGGTTAACGGCTGCTGTGGGAGTTGTGTGTATCCTGGTGGCTCATGAACACTACAGCGTGGACGTGGTGGTGGCATATTTTATCACCACACGACTGTTCTACTGGTATCACACTATGGCTAATCTGCAGGTAAATATATCAGTAATATGAAATGATATAAATGCTTGAATAGAGCTTTTATTATATAAGGATTTTGGTTGTCTTCCTGTTATGCGTTTACCCTTAAAAGAGGACATTCAGGTGTGTCGTATGATATCAAAGGGATTAAAATAAGCATCAGATTATGTCATTCATATTTTTTGTTAATATTTTACACTAGCGTATACACTACGGTTCAAAAGTTTGGGGCTTTTTAAAATGCTTTTAAAATAAGTCTCTTCTGCTCACCGTGGCTGCATTTATTTGATCAAAAATACCGTAAATTCAGTCATATTTTGCAATATTACAATTTAAAATAGGCCTAACGGTTTTTATTTGAATATATTTTTAGAATGTAATTTATTTATGCGATGCAAAGCTGAATTTTCAGCATCATTACTCCAGTCTTCAGTGTCAGAGCAGCTGTTAAAACAGCATTTATATGAAATAGAAATCTTTTGTATAACAATTGTAATGAGTCAGCTCAGAGGGGAAATCTTAATAATCAATAATAACTGGTTATGATTAATTATGAATATTTGGGTCAGTTAATTGTATTAACTTGATGTAGCTAACTTAATATTACAATCAATTAATCAGTTCGTCCAACAAACTCTTTTGATTATTCATTTATTCTAAGAAAAGGGGTATCTCCCATGGCCATGGAAGAATAATTATTTCTTAGCATGTACAGCGCTTTGAGCATGTAACAAGATCAAAATCGTAAAAGAGACATTGTCAGCAAGCAGTGAATCAGAACCACATACATATTGTGCACAGGTTTTATTAACTAAATCACAAACATAACTAAACTAAACAAACATACATACATAAATACATGTATAGGTAAAAGGGTGAGTGATAGCATGGAACTGGAAACCGGAAAGGGAACTATGAAAAGAACCATCAATATTATCATTTTCAAAGCACCTTCTTAAATTGATACTTGCATGGCTTTGCAGTGGACACAATTCTTGAAGTTGTTGGAAATTGAAGTCTTTGACGGTTCCGTGAGTGTCAAATGTTGAAGTTGCAATCGTTTTCTTCTCCGTTGGATGAAGAAGATGATGAACTTGCATGGGTAGTTCGACTCTGTTCTGGTTGGAGGTTTTCTCTCTCTCCATGAGAACATGGCTGAGCACATGCAGATTGTGTGACCTGCCGGCCCTGGGCCGGAGGGGCCATGCAGGCAACCAAGGAGTGAGGAAGTCGGCGTAGTTGGTTGCCCATTCAGTGATGGTAAAGTGGTAGTTTTCTTCTGAGTTGAAATGAAGAAAATACAGTCTGACTCTGTTAGGAGAGTGAAGGAATAGCAGGCTGTGGTCACAGCCTGCCGGGGCCCATGGGCCCCAGTGGGGGGTCCCCCCAGACATCAAGCAGCAGGAGCAAGAGAGCACTGATCTTGTGATCAGTGATTTTTAACATGAAGATGTCACACCCTCTGGGGGTCTGTGAGCCAATAAGAAGGGTTTCCTTTGGAGGGAAAATTTTACGACTCTTTGTGTTAGAGCAGGACATTTGAATCTGTAATTTCATTGGGTGTTTAAGAAAAAGAATCTTCAAGATTCTTATAATACCCATGCGTCACAAAGTTAGCAAAATGTAATGTAAATTAACAAATGGGGAACGAAGATTGGAGTTTATAGAGACCAAATATGCTACACATATTTGTATGCAAAGTCTGAAACATTAACCCATTAGAGTTTACAAGAAACATATGCCAAAACAACATCAGAAGGAAAATCATGAGATGTGAAAATTAGATACATGTTTATACATTTCTCAAGTGGTTATATATATAGAATATATAGGATTAACAGGGTTTATTTCTCCTTCTCAGGAGAATTAAGTGAGTGTCACATCTCTCAGGAATTTCCTTTTTGAGGTCGTAAAAATCCTTATCTATGTAACAGGACACTGAGTTCTGCCAGTGGTGTTAGTTTCAGGGGAAGTTGGCCACATATCTTAGTTGGGAGAATGAGTTTGCCGGACTATTCATTAAATATAATGAATAATTTGTGTGTGATTGGTCCAGACGCTGCACAATATAAGTCTTTACTGACACTTTTGATCAATTCAATGCATCCTTGCTGAAAAAAAGTATTAAATTCTTTAAACAAACAATCATAGACCCCAAACTTTTGAACGGTAGTTTAGCTTGACTCAAAGCTGAAATGCAAGATAAAAGTCAACATTTTTATTTCATGGGGTCTAAATATGTTTTTTTTGTGTGTGTGTTTTCGTTCACATATATAGCTTGGTATGTTTTGTTTGGCATATTGTTGATTTCTTTGACCTTTGGTTTGACCTCTAGCCTCATATAGACAACTACAAACCCAAAGTAGACAACTGAAACCAAAGGATGCTCGCAGCTCAATTAGTGATTTAGATTCTGGGGGTCATTAAATCTAAGGCACCAAAATGGCTTACTGAAAGTGTTTACATGACTCAGAGTATACTGAGAATATCAAAATCCATTAGGCCGAGCATTTGAGAAATGACTCCCTGATGATGGTAAAGTGCAGCACATTCGATTTGAGCCAATCTCCATCTTTTACACAGGAAAAAATCCTTTTAAACTATCAAAACACATCACTCTTGTTCATTCAGTTATAAGCAAAGTAACCTACGTTATCAAAACTGTCATATCTCTGAAATTATATTTGTGGGGGTTATAGCCAGAAGAATCATCAATGAATAAATGTAAATGTAGTGAGAGGTTTATGCAAATGTAATTTGTTGGATCCTGACAGGAGAGATCTTATCCACAATAATGTCTGTGTCCTGATGTTGATTTAGGGCTTCTGTCCTTTGATGATAACTTTGATTTTCATGGAATTGCTTTGGATCTAAAACATATGAAAGCTTTTTTTCTGCCACGGAATATAAAAATAAAGAAGAATAAAGACGTTTTTATCTTTTAGCAATTATGAGTTTTTATCTCACAAATCTTTTTCCTAGCAATTCTTGACTTGACCGACTTCTGAGTTTATAACTCACAATTGTGAAATTTTCTCGCAACTCTGACTTTATTTCTTGCAATTCTGTTTAAAACTCACAATTTTGAGTTTAAAATGAGCAATTCTGACTTTTTCCTCACAAATCTGAGTTTATAACTCACAAATGTAACTTTTTTCTTGAAATACTGAGTTTATAACTCACAATTCTGACTTTTTCCTCACAATTCTGAGTTTATAACGCACAGTTCTGGCTTTTTCCTCACAAATCTGAGTTTATAACTCGCAATTCTGAATTTTTCCTCACAATTCTGAGTTTATAACTCGCAATTCTGACTTTTTCCTCACAATTCTGAGTTTATAACGCACAGTTCTGGCTTTTTCCTCACAATTCTGAGTTTATAACGCACAGTTCTGGCTTTTTCCTCACAATTCTGAGTTTATAACGCACAGTTCTGGCTTTTTCCTCACAATTCTGAGTTTATAACGCACAGTTCTGGCTTTTTCCTCACAATTCTGAGTTTATAACTCGCAATTCTGACTTTTTCCCCTCACAATTTTGAGTTTATAACTCGCAATTCTGACTTTTTCCTCACAATTCTGAGTTTATAACTCGCAATTCTGACTTTTTCCTCACAATTCTGAGTTTATGACTCGCAAATCTGAGTTTATAACTTACAAATTTAACCTTTTTTCTTGAAATACTGACTTTTCTTGAAATTGTGAGTTTATAACTTGCAATTCTGAGTTTATGACTCGCAATTCTGACTTTTTCCTCACAATTCTGAGTTTATAACGCACAGTTCTTCCTTTTTCCTCACAATTCTAAGTTTATAACTCGCAATTCTGACTTTTTCCTCACAATTCTGAGTTTATGACTCGCAATTCTGAGTTTATAATGCACAATTCTGGCTTTTTCCTCAAAATTCTGAGTTTATGAGATAAAAGGTTGCAATTACCTTCTTTTTTTGTGGTGGAAACAAGCTTTCATAAAAAATAACATCACAATGCAACCAACCAACTTTACCCAAACTGCTTTTTTCATGAAAATGAAATCTTTTAAATTTAAATTAGTTCTTTTATCCTTGACATTGCCACTTTTGATTTTAGAAAACCATAAACATGCATAAAAATGTTCTTTCTGATGTTTCTATTATTTGTATAGATCCTTAGTATGACATTAATTATTATAATAGAAATAATATTTTCCTGTTTTCATCAGACTTTAAAGTGTTCTCCGAACAACTACCTCACTCACACCTGGTGGAACCCCGTGTTTAACTTCTTCGAGAGGAACATCCAGACCCAAGTGCCCTGTTCTTTCTGCTGGCCGATCACATGGCCCCCTGCCTGCCTGAAGAACCCCTGTAAGAAATATTCCATGGTGCAGAGCAGCCGAGAGGAGTGATGTGATTCATCACAACGCTTCGACCACCACGTGGAAATGCTTTGTTTTTGGCTTGTGGCTATCTCAGTGTTTACACCATACCAAAGACCAAAGACTGTTCGGCTATTGTTTATAATTACATCTCATTAAACTAAGAGCCAAACAGTTCATGATGACCAAAAATTGTAAAACTCAATAATATTTTAAAAGTTTTTTTTTTTATACATTAATTTATATTCCTTCATTGTGGCCATTTAAATAAGCAATTTTGTAAGTATTTTAAATGGCCTACTGGCCGTGTTATGTTTGTAAAATTATGGATTTTTGGAAAATCTCTATCAAAACAAATCTATCAGTTTGTGCATGCTTCTTAGTTGTCATAATTTCCTCTTTTTTTTCGCCTTGGATTTAATTGTTATTTAAAACATGTTTGTCATAAAGTTGACAAACATGTTTGTCAGTTTAAACTGGGTTTTATTAATTTTATACACTATTTTATGTTATAAATGCATGCATTCAATTTTATTTTATGCTTATTTTCTTATTAGCTTAAAAACATGAAGACGTTTTATGAAAATAAATGGTCTACATTAACACCTGGTGTACTTCTTGTTGCAGAAAAAAACTCAATTATCCCTTTCAAAATTGCATTGAGGCAGCAAATTGGGATGCTTAAACCTGTAAATATAATTGTCTTTTAATTATGTTAAAATACAGACTCCTTATATATATATAATTTTCCTTGGCAAAAGAAGTGAAACCCCATAAAGACCATAATTTCTTGTGAAACTTCTCTGTCTGCTTCCTCTATTGGATCGTGACCTCAGTTGAACCCACCCATTCGTTTTCGTCATCGGCTGATTGACCAATCAGCTCTCAGCGTGCTCCTCTCAGCCAATAGAAAATACAAAAACACGCAACCCATGCTGCAGCTCCAAGAACACAGTCAGGAAGAAAATGTGTTTGATCAGCAGATAAGTATCGATCCTGGGGGAACTATGCGTCTGTCTGTGATCTGGAGTCAGCGGATCTGAAAAGCGAGCGAGTCATGGACGCTTCCCCGGGTCTGCTGTGGCAGTATGTGCTCTCCCCTGCAAACCTTGTGGGTTTAACTGCGTTTGCGCTTGTTTTCTATGTACTGCAACAGTACCAGAATCATCAAAGATACGCGAACATCCCTCCAGGTCCAAAGCCATGGCCCATCGTGGGCAACTTCGGGGGCTTCTTAGTGCCTTCGTTTATTTTAAAACGCTTTACAAAGAATCGTGAAGAGTTTGCAAAGACGGTCTCAAATCCGCTATCACCTCAGGCTGGACTTATCGAGATGTCCAAACTGTATGGAAACATATTCAGCATTTTTGTTGGGCCTCAGCTCATGGTCGTGCTGACGGGATATGACGCTGTCCGGGACGCGATGTTAAACTATCCGGAGGTGTTCTCTGACAGACCACATATACCGCTTGTTACTATTATCACCAAGAGGAAAGGTAAGATAACCAGTCAGTCGTAGTTAATGATTGCTGCATGCCATGATAATAGATCAGTAGAATAGAGTAGAATAGAATAGTACAGGATAATATGAATAGAACGGTAGATGAGACTGACTCAGAATTGAACAGAACAAAAAACAGTGCAGAATAGAATAGAGCAGAGTATGAAAGACTGGAGCAGCAGAATAGAGTATAATCATAGAATGAACAGAACAGCAGAAGAGACTGACATAGAATAGAAAAGAATGAAACAAGGCAGAATGTAATCGAATATAACAAAGACTACAGCATAATAGAATTATTTAGAATTAAACAGAAAATAACAGTAGTAGAGACTGACAGAATAAAACAGGGCAGAATGGAATAGATAGATAAGATAGGATTTTTATTTCGGTCCTCACAGACAATTTTTCATAACAAATAAAGTTATACATAATAACCGAAAAAGGTGTAGACTGAAGCCTTTGCTTATTAAGCCTTTAAACATATTTATCAATCAAAATGAGCGTCACTTTTTCACTGAAATTGATTAATACAAGACAAGAGAAAAGAAAAAGAAAAAAACAACAAGGTACACATTTCAGATACTACAATAGTTTAAATAAAAAAATTAAAAATATATATTCATATTGAATTATATAATTATTTACCACCTTGTTTTTAAACATTTTCTTAAATTTACAAAGTGAAATTTTAATTCCTTATCCAAATTATTCCATAGATTTACCCCTTTGACAGATTTACATCCATTTTTTATATTGGTTCTTGCCCTTATTTTTTTAAAAACATATGCATTCCTCTTAGTTTATACTGACTTTCTCTTATTCCAAACAGCCTCTGGATACAACTTGGAAGCAAATTATTATATACTTTATACATTTGTCTGTACCGTATAAAAATGTACTAAATCAACATTTTAAGGCATGTAAAGTATCAAACAATTTATTTGTTTGTTCGTAATAGTCAACGTGTTTTATAATCCTTATTGCTCTTTTTTGTAACATATATAGCCTATTGGATTTATATTGGTTTGATAGGTATGTCCCCCACACCTCCACACAATAGGTCATGTATGGAACTATGAGTGCACAATACAAAATATATAATGAGTTTTCGTTCAGAATATATTTTGTTTTATGTAATATTGCAATGGATTGTGACATTTTTCTTTTTACGTGATTTATATGTGGTTTCCAGCATAATTTATGATCTATTATAACGCCTAGAAATTTATTTTCATACACTCTATCTATTTCTTCATTGTTAATCCTAATTTTAACTTTGTTATTACTCTTTCGATTGCTAAATATTATGAACTTTGTTTTACTTAAATTTAGTGTGAGTCTATTATAGGGGTTGAACGACTTCAGATTTTTTGAAGTCGACTGTTATGACATCCGAGTCGACGTCGACTAGTCGATGACGTCTTTCATAAAAACACAAGAGATGGGACTGCTTTGCAACATGACACAATTTGCAATTAATGAACAGAAAATTATACAGATGCTGACAGACAGCTCATAATGGGGCCGTTTACACCTGGTCACTTCATGCGTTTTTACTGATCTGATTTATCAAAACAATTCCATTTACACCTGGTCACATAAATATGTTTTCGCAAAACGGATATAAATCCGATCTTCAAACAACGCGCTATGCAGATTTAATGGAGTTCAGGTCACCTAAAGCAACAATAATGAGCTGCATTTTATTGATCATCAGCTAATTTCATAATCAAAGAACACAATAAGAGAGACAGCACTGGTAAGATCATTTTGTTTCTTTACTTTTAACGAAGATGATGGTGTGTTAAGCGTCTGCGACTAACCGGTACTTTCACTTTGATTTGCGTTAGTTTGCTCGTTGGCTTGATGAATAGATGCTCGAGCTGCTCATCTGCGGCGATGCGTGTTGCCATTAGCTTGGTAATACCAGACTCTGCTACTTCACTTTGCTTCGTACACAGAGTCTGGAATAGCATAATAGAGAAGTGTTTTCTCTCTCGCTAGGGGGCGCGTACTGACGTTTAAAATCATTGGTTACCCGTAAGCCAATCAGATAAGTTTATTTATGACGTATGTTATGCGCCGACACAGCCGCATCGAACCACAGACATCATGCATCGAACTCAAATCTATGATCGAACTTCCACTGTAAACACTTGATGAGGCAAGCGAAATACCGGAGTGAACATGGCTGTAAACGACTTTTTTGATCGGTGAGTGATGTAATAGAATGACTGCTGCGCTTGACGGCACAAACGAGCAGAGAGAGAGAGAGCCCCGGCCGCGCGCGCGCACTCTCACGTCTTTAAACAACACGAGCGCTGTCTTGCTCTCTCTCCCTCGCGCATATTCATCAAAATCAATCGACAAGATAGTAAAAGGTCGGAAGACCGCGGTTTCACGTGGAGCATTTGGAGATTTTTAGAGATTAGAGACTCTAGGAACAACATCTCAATGAACAACACTAAATTATAAAGGCCTGTCTCATATAGACGCCTGTCTCAAGTACAAGCCGGTGCAGTTCAACGATTTGGGGAAATAAAAGCCCGGGCTATTATTTTAAGTTTTACGGTATTTAAGACCTGGAAAAGAAAGGAGACACTGACCTGTCAAAAGGCTCCCCAGTTTCTCGCTGCCGATCGGTAATAGTTGATAAATTAAACTTTTCCCAAAGGGAGTAGGGCCACAACATCACCTCCGTTCAGAATGTTTAATACACACTCTTCTTGTTCGGGCTTCAGTTTGCTAATGCCGGGAATATTCTCCACAACAGAGCGAATTGCATTCGCGTCTCCATATCCTCGGTCGTTTTCGATTTCCCTGACCTAATCTTAAACTCGGCGCTTAGCGTTAAAGTCACGGCTCTCAGCCCGCCCTCTGTTCGTTGATTGGCCCGGCTGTTTTCAGGCCGGTGGAAAACGACTCGGTTACTAACGTAACCTCGGTTCCCTGAGAGGAGGGAACGAGTATTGCGTAAGTAGCTTACGCTATGGGAAAACTCCTTTTCTCGAGAATATTGAAGTCTTTATGTAAAACGCATTGCAGCTGCACAGCTGACAGCAATGAACGAAGGAACTCGGTCATTGGCTGTGCTGCGGCAACTTGCTTGAACCAATGACGGGGCGACTCTGAATGCGCGACCAATGAGCGCGCTTCGCGCCTGCGCGCGTCAGAGCCCGCCAAGATGGGCGTGGCCAAGCTATATATTGGGCGCCCCGTCATGAGAGTTCTTTAGGTTAAAACGACTGAAGCGAACTAACCAAGCACAAGCACGGCAGCTTACGCAATACTCGTTCCCTCCTCTCAGGGAACCGAGGTTACGTTAGTAACCGAGTCGTTCCCTTTCGAGAGGTCTCTCCTATTGCGTAAGTAGCTTACGCTATGGGAACACCATGCAAAACGCCGTGCGTGCTGAACTTCGCCTTATGATAGCCAGAGGCAGGTGCCTGAGCTAAAAAGCAAAGTTATCATCCAACTAGCCGGCAGAGGCGAGCTTTATATGTGGGAAAAAATACAGAGCGGCTAGAAGGCGCTCAGTGTGACACAAGCACATACATAATCTAGATACGAACTCGCAGTTCAACTAGCATTATGCTGATAGCACATTGGAATGCAATGTCGGGACCTGTAGGTTGTAGAATCTGATAAATGTGGACGGTGAGGCCCAGCCTGCCGCCGCACAAATATCCTCGATCGGTATCCCGCTCGACCATGCCCAGGAAGAAGCCACACTCCTGGTGGAGTGTGCTTTGACTCCCCAGGGGCATTGAAGTCCCTTAGCTTCATAAGCCAGAGCTATAGCTTCGACTATCCAGTGAGAGATTCTCTGCTTTGAAACGGCGGAACCTTTCGTACGGCCGCCAAAGCATACAAACAGTTGTTCTGTCTGTCTGAATAGGGCAGAACGCTCCAGATACACTCTGAGAGCCCTAACGGGGCAGAGTAGATTAGCGTCGTGTTCGTCTGCTGAAGACGAAAGCGCAGTTAGGGAGATAACCTGTGCTCTGAAGGGAGTGGTGAGCACTTTAGGAATATACCCATGTTTCGGTCTAAGGACGACCCTGCAGTCGTTAGGTCCGAATTCTAGGCAGGCAGCGCTTGTTGAAAGCGCGTGCAGGTCGCCCACTCTCTTGACCGAGGCGAGTGCCAGCAAGAGCGCCGTCTTGAGCGAGAGCTGTTTAAGGTGCACGGTTCGGAGTGGTTCGAACGGGGGCCCTTTAAGAGCGTCTAGGACCGTAGCTAGGTCCCAGATCGGCACTGAGGGGGGGCGTGAAGGGTTCATCCTCCTGTCGCCCCTTAGGAAACGAATAATTAGGTCGTTTCTTCCCAATGGACGTTCCATTACAAGGTCGTGTGACGCTGTGATGGCAGCCACATATACTTTGAGCGTGGAGGGGGTGCGGCCCGCCTCCAGAAGCCCTTGTAGGAAAACGAGTACACTCGTAATCTCGCATGTTACAGGGTTCAGGCCCTTGGTATTACACCAGTCACCGAACACTTTCCATTTCTGGGCATATAAGCGTCTCGTGGAGGGCGCCCGCGCCTCAGCGATGGTTTTTAGTGCTCCGCTCGCGAGGTTCCTGGGAACCCGTTGAGGGGCCATGCATGAAGGGCCCACAGATCGGGGCGGGGATGAAATATCATCCCGCTGGCCTGACTGAGGAGGTCTGGCCTCAGTGGAATCGGCCGTGGTGTAGATTGCATTTGCATCAGATCTGGAAACCATGTTTGGTTCTTCCAGAGTGGGGCTATCAGCAGCACTGCGTTTCCCTCCTCTCTGACCCGACTGATGACCTGTGGCAGCATCGCGATCGGGGGAAAGGCATATAAGGGGCGGCTCGGCCAGCTCTGGGCGAGCGCGTCCGTGCTTTTCGTGAAGAAAAGAGAGCAGTGCGCGTTCTCCTTGGAGGCGAAGAGGTCGATCTCCGCTTTGCCAAAGGTTTTCCATAACCACTGAATCGTCAGAGGGTTGAGAGCCCATTCTCCTGGGATAATCTTGTCTCTGGATAACATGTCTGCCCCCTGGTTCAGGGCGCCTGGCACATGCGCTGCTCTCAGCGAGCGCAAGTTGTGCTGGGACCATAAAATGAGTCTCCTGGCCATTGAATGCATGGAGCTCGACCTGAGTCCACCCTGGCGATTTATGTACGACACTACCGTCATGTTGTCCGTTCGGACCAGGACGTGTTCGTTTTTTAGATGTGGGAGCAGGGCTCTGAGAGCCAAAGCGACCGCTTTCATTTCCAGACAGTTTATGTGTAGGCGCTTCTCCGGGTTTGACCAAAAGCCGGAGACAGGCCTGCCCTCGTAAAGGGCCCCCCAACCTATTTTGGAGGCATCTGTCGTTATCATCTTTCTCCTTGTGTTCACACCCAGACTCACGCCTGACTGGTACCAGTCGGCGGCTTTCCAGTGCGTCAGGGCTTTTATACAGCCGTGGTTCGCTCTGATTAAAAAGTGGCCCGAACGCCACGCGTGAGTAGGGACGCGGCTCTTGAGCCAGCGTTGGAGAGGGCGCATATGCAACAATCCTAGCTGGAGTACGGCCGATGCTGAGGCCATGAGACCGAGCATCCTCTGAAACCGTTTGACGGGGGCGCGCGCGCCCGCTCTGAATGATGTTGCAAGGCGCCGGATGGTGAGCGCGCGCTCCGATGAGAGACGCGCTGTCATTTGCATCGAGTCTAGAACTATTCCCAGGAAAGAAATTCTCTGGCTGGGAGATAGTATGCTTTTTGCAAAATTGATTCTTAGACCCAGGCATTCTAAATGGCTGATAATCCAAGATCTGTGTGTTATTAGCTGACTCTCTGATTGTGCTAGAACCAGCCAATCGTCGAGATAATTCAGTATTCGCACTCCCCTTTGTCTTAGGGGGGAAAGTGCTGCATCCATACATTTCGTGAATGTACGGGGAGCCAGGGACAGGCCGAACGGGAGTACTGTGTACTGGTATGACTGTCCCTCGAAAGCGAATCTCAGAAACGGCCTGTGATGAGGCGCTATTGGA
The DNA here is from genome assembly GCA_026230005.1 of Gila orcuttii. Classification (NCBI taxonomy): domain Eukaryota; kingdom Metazoa; phylum Chordata; class Actinopteri; order Cypriniformes; family Leuciscidae; genus Gila; species Gila orcuttii. The sequence goes on along the minus strand of JAPDVR010000002.1, from coordinate 15,103,969 downwards.
ATGTGAAAGTAAGCATCTTTCAGATCCACTGAGAGAAACCAATCTCCTGGGCGCACTTGCGCGAGGATATGCTTGGTTGTTAACATTCTGAACGAGCGAATCATTAGTGCTTTGTTCAGGTGTCTGAGATCTAGGATGGGGCGGAGACCGCCATCCTTTTTCGGGACGAGAAAATGGCGGCTGTAAAAACCTGTCCCGCTCAGAGAGGGGGAAACAGTTTCCACAGCGCCCTTTTCTATTAGTTTGAGCACCTCGGTGCGTAGAACATGTGAACACTCTTTTCTCACTTTCGTCTCGACCACAGTCGTAAAACGTGGTGGCCTGCGAGCGAACTGGAGCGAGTATCCGTGCTTTACTATATTTAATACCCATTTCGGCATATCTGGAATGTTTTCCCATGCCGCTGCGTGTACAGATATGGGCTGAATACAGGCTAGGGGCGGGCCGCTGTGACGTAGGGACCCGGCTAGCGAATCGCCTGAGCTCATAGCTCTCAGGGGCGCGGGCGCGGGTGCGCGCTGAGCAGCTGAGTGAATGGGCGCGTGTGTGATTACAACAGTGCGCGCTGTGTTTGTAAAACTCGCAGCCTGAGCTGAGGTTTTGTTTGACACTGTAAGGGCAGTGTTTATAAGTGGGGGTGCATAAACAGTGGTAGGCACACGCGTCACTTTTATAATGTTTCCCGCTTTTACTGGGGATGAATTTATAACTGTGTGAACAGTGCTTGTGTGTAGTGGTGCGTACATGACCGTAGGCACGTGATCTACATTCATGGGAAGCGCAGCCTGAGCTGGGAATGAATTTGGCACTGTTTTGACAGTATCTGGGAATGCACACTTTGTGGACATGTGAACCCTTAGTGATGCAGGCAGAAAAAGACTCTTTTTGTGTTTTCTGTGCGTCGCCGTAAAAACGGCGTTTGTTTGCAGGTGAGCGAGCTCTGTGACTGGCCCATTGACTGCTGTATGGACATATCCAGCCGCCTGTAAGGGGACTGGGTAATGTTTGAGCTTTTGCGGAGAGAGTGGTCCGGCTTTTGCGAGACACGTACTCTCTCTTCTCATTTCTGTGGCTAGGACGGCTTTCGAGGCTCAGGGTTCAGCACAATCTTGGGCTGAGGACCCCGTCGCTCAGGAGGCGGCTTGCGGTTGTGAGAGCGCGAGCGGCGTCGAGCGTCAGCCTGAGGCGCGGGCTGAGAGGCGGTGGGGGCTGTTCTAGCCCGCTGCGGCTGCGGCGGTCTCTGTCTGCTCTGCGATGAGCTGGAGCGCTTTGGCAGGAAATGACGCATAGCTTGTGAAGCGTTCTGGGCCTCAGTGAAGCGTTCGGCGAAACCTTTAACCGCCGGTCCAAACAGCCCGCTGGTGGAGATAGGCGCATCGAGAAATGGCGCCTTATCCGCGTCCTTCATTTCAGTCAGAGTCAGCCACAGATGGCGCTCGAGAACAGTCAAATTAGCCATAGCACGGCCGATGGACTGGGCGGTGGCCTTCGTGGCTCGCAGAGCTATATCAGTCGCGCTACGTAAGTCCCTGAAGGCTTCGGGTTCGGGGCCAGACTCGTCCATAGAGCGGAGAAGCTTGGCTTGGAACACTTGAAGTACCGCCATTGAGTGAAGCGCTGATGCAGCTTGGCCGGCGGCGGCGTAGGCGCGACCGGCGAGAGCAGAGGTAGTGCGGCAGGGTTTCGAGGGGTGGGAAGCTTTGGCTTTCCATCCGGAGGTGGAGGGCGGGCAGAGATGATTGGCCACGGCCTCCTCGAGGGGCGGCGTTCCCTCGTAGCCTCTTTCCTTCGCGCCGTCCACTGAGGAGAGCGAAGAAGAAAAAGAAGGCTTTAGGCGCGCAGAGTGGGGGGCTTTCCACGACTTGGTGAGTTCGTCGTGAACTTCCGGGAAGAAGGGAGAAGGCCTTTGCCGAGGGGCCTGCTGGCGCCCCTGCAGAAACCACTCATCCAGTCGGCTCCGGGTTGGCTCTTCGGGAGAAGACCAATCGAGCCCGAGGTCTTCCACGGCCTTAGAGAGGACACGGATAATCTCAGTATCCATAGTGGAGCCCCCGCTCGTGCTAGCTAGCGTCGACGGGGCGGGGTCGAGAGTGGAGCCCGGCCAGTCGTCCGATGCAGCGTCGATGGACAAGCTGTCGTCCATTCCCCCGTCGTCCTCGGACGCGCCGAAAGTCACAAGGCCCACCGCTCTGCCAGAGGGGTGTGGGTCCGGCTGGGTGAACTGAACCGGCGGTGGGGAAGGCAAGAGCGGCGGTGAAGCACGCGGAGACTGGCTCGGCGTGACGTCACTGAGCTCAGGTTCAGGAAGCCTCTGTGAGCGGCGCTTTTTCTTAGTGCGCGGCTCAAACAGAGGGGTGGCGATGGGCTCGCTCACGGCGAAAGCGGCGAGGCGAGCCCGTAGTGCGGAGAGACCCAGGTCATCACATTCCGGGCATCCGCCCTTGGTCAATGCAGCTTCTGCGTGGTCACGGCCCAGGCAGCGAGCGCAGATGATGTGACGATCCCCGTCCGGGAGAAGGTCTCTGCACGACGCGCAGGAAGGCATTTGAAACAACGCCTTAATGGAAATTTGCTCTTTCACAAATGTCGCGGGGCGGACAGATGTAAAATACTTGCGTATATGGCGCGCCGGATGGCTCAGTAGGAGGTGCTTGAAGGCGGCTGAAGGTGCCGACGTCCTCGTAGCAATCCCGCTGGTATGCTTTTCCACGGCGGCGAAGGCTTCCAATAATCCGGAGGATCCAGCGAAGAAGGTGTTCGCTGAAGGAGATTAAATCTAAAGAACTCTCATGACGGGGCGCCCAATATATAGCTTGGCCACGCCCATCTTGGCGGGCTCTGACGCGCGCAGGCGCGAAGCGCGCTCATTGGTCGCGCATTCAGAGTCGCCCCGTCATTGGTTCAAGCAAGTTGCCGCAGCACAGCCAATGACCGAGTTCCTTCGTTCATTGCTGTCAGCTGTGCAGCTGCAATGCGTTTTACATAAAGACTTCAATATTCTCGAGAAAAGGAGTTTTCCCATAGCGTAAGCTACTTACGCAATAGGAGAGACCTCTCGAAAGGGAACTGAAAGATAGGCTGCTGTCTCAGACTGACTACAGGAGCGAAATGAAATTAGCGGAAGTAGGAAGTCTGACGTAGTCAGGCTATGCTGCCATAGAATGCGCATGACGTCACAGTAAGCGGAAGTCGCTGCTGTTCCGCTCACTGAGTGGCAGAAAGACTGAGCGGCAGCATTGGTTTTCAGTGTGAATGCTGCGGAAAAACACACAGAACGCGTCTAAAACGGGAAAGAGCTTTGAGACTGACTGTACTACTAGATTTGACAAGAAATATCAGGTATATTTTTACAGACTACCTAAACAGAGAAGCAAATAGATCGTTGCAATTCATAGAAACAACTGGACTCCAGGCAGCGAAAGGTGGAGTTATCATTTTTGTGTCAAAAACATTTTACGAACGTTAATTTGATTATGTTCATCCTCTGTTATTATGGGACATTGTGTCAATGTTTTATAAAAGATCATTCTACAAACTTTTACCTCAACAACATCCTGAAAATGTTACATATAAAATGTTCTTGCTTTGTTAACACGTCACATTACAAGAACGTTTTATAAAAAACACTCCGTCATCTCAGGCCTCAATGATATCCTTAAAACATTTTGCGAACGTTGATATGATAATGTTTGCAATCATTTTTGTGTCAATATGCTGAATTTAGTGGTAAAATCATTCTCTATATATTGTATTGTTATATATTGCAGTGACAACTCATCAATCAAATATTTACCACTGTATATTCTGTATAATTTGACATTTTTAAATAAACACTGACAAAAAAACTATACAAGTTTTAAGTCTAGACGATATGATGATATATATAACATTGATATAAGTGATCACCTGGATTTAGACCTGCCTATATTGTATTTATATAAAGCGTTCACAGGCAAATTTGCTGTATGTATTTCCCCGGTGTGGAAATCAGGCACATATAAATGTCAGGAAACACGATTTCTGGCTGCATGTCAATATCCATGGATCACTGGATCTTTAGTAAGTTTTAAGGAACACTATATTGAGTCCAATCTTTAGTTTAAACTGATAATCGTTTGTTTTACTTGCGTTTTCGCAGTTTCCCCTATTAAATCCAGTCACGCAGCTGCTCTTCTGCCACTCAGTCCGGCTGAGGGGGGCGTGTTCCGGCGGGAAAGTGACGTTAATGCATTCCCTCTATACGCTCTCACACGTTTATTGTTAGCATTGTTGGGAGAAGTCCAATTTACATATGTGGTTTCAACAACCAGATGCATTTACACTTGTCCAGTTTCGTCTGTTAAGCGGCCCAGACCTCCTCCTGAAGTGGTTTGAGCGATCGGATTTAAATCCGTCTCGAATGCGTTTCGGAGGGCATTTACACACGATCGGATAGCTATCAGATCACAGAAACACATGAAGTGGCCAGGTGTAAACAGCCCGCTGTTTACATCATCATTTAGGATGAAAAAAGAAAAGGAAAAAAAGCTATAAATTCACATCTGCGCCTTAGTGATGCGCAGATCCAAGTAATACAAAATAATATTCCAATTAATTGCGGGTGAATTAGAGGTATAGGCTACATCATTAATATGTTTAAATAAATAAATGAAAAAAAAAATGTTTTAATAAAGATACTGAACTCTCATTTCCCGGTAAAACAGTGAGCGTGCGTCATGCTTTTTCTTTCGTTTTCAACAATATCTAGTGTTAGGTTAGTAAAGTATTTACACACACTTGATGTACCAATGCTGCTTTCTTGCTGCAATGACCCTCTGGGCTGTTCATCTGTTGTCGTCTGCAACATGTTAGTATCACAATTAGCGCAATCATAGTGTCACATGATCAACGCGACTAGTCGACGTCAAACTTAAAGCGTCGCGGCATTGCATTAAGGTCGACTAGTCGACTAATCGACTAGTCGGTTCAACCCCTAGTCTATTATCATCACACCATTTTTTTTAAATCATCAGTTCAATTTCCACTGTATTCAGAAGCTGTTCCAAATTTTTCCCTGAACAATATAAATTTGTGTCATCAGCAAACAAAACCATTTTTAATAGTTTTGACACTTGACAAATATCATTTATATACAGTACAAACATTATGGGGCCTAACACCGAACCTTGTGGAACTTCACAAGTGACTTTCATTAAATCTGATCTAACATCATTTATTTGTACAAATCTATCTTATATATATATCTGTCATCAAGGTAACTTTTTAACCAAGAATAGGCTTTGCCTCTTATACCATATTCTAGTTTCCAGTTTCTTCATTAATAGACCATGATCAATAGTGTCAAAAGCTTTTTTTAAATCTAGGAACATCCCCACAGTATATTCATTATTATCCATATTTACTCAATAGTTTATGTTTATCTATGAAATTATCAAGCCTGCGCACAAATAGTTTCTCTAAAATTTTTGAGAACTGGGAAAGCAGAGAAATTGGTCTGTAATTGGAAAAAAGATGTCTATCTCCACTTTTAAAATTAAGGAATAACTTTAGCTGTTTTCATATTATTTGGAAATATACCTGTTAATGAATCTACTAGAACAGAGTGTGATAGACTACAGCAGAATAGAATGATTTAGAATTTAACAGAATAGAACAGTAGAAGTGACATACAGAATAGAAAAGAACCAAATAAAACAGGGCAAAATAGAATATAATAGAACAGATTATAATAGACTAGAGCAGAATAGAATAATTTAGAATTGAACAGAATAGAGCCGTAGAAGAGACTGACATATAATAGAATTGAACAGAATAGAATGGTATTAGAGACTGACACCAGAAAGAATAGAACAGAATAAAATGGAGCAGAATTGAACAGAATAGAATGGTATTAGAGACTGACACCAGAAAGAATAGAACAGAATAAAACATGGTAGAATAGAATAGATCAGTAGAGTAGACTGGAGTAGAATAAAACATAATGATATAATTCTGCAAAACAGTATAGAACTGAACAGGACAAGCAAGAAATTAACAACATAAAACAATAAAGTAGAATAGAATTATACAAAACAGAATAGGTCACAAAAGAATAGGAAAAAAATAGCAGAATAGAACAGAACAAAGAAGAAAATAATTTCTGGGCTTGAATAGAATTGATCAGTAGAGTAGACTGGAGCAGAGTAGAACTGAACAAGACAAGTGAGAAATGAACAACATAAAACAATAAAGTAGAATAGAATTAAACAAAACAGAATAGGTCACAGTAGAATAGAACAGAACAGAAGAGGGAAAAATAGCAGAAAAGAATAGAACAAAGAACCTGGGCCTGGTTTCAGAAATCTAATTTAATGTACTTTATATAATACCAAATATTGGTCACCCTACTGGGGATCATAAAATAATTTTTTCGAAAAATGTTAAAAATAGTTCCTAAAAAAAAAATAGCGTTTCGATATCAAAAAGCTTTGTATGTTTGAAGTGGATGTCGTTTGCAGGGATTGTGTTTGCACCCTATGGCCCGCTGTGGCGGACGAACCGTAAGTTCTGTCACAGTTCTCTGCGCAGCTTTGGCTTCGGGAAGCTGAGTCTGGAGCCGTGCATCAGTGAAGGCCTGACCATGATCAAAACAGAACTGCAGGACCTCATCGAGAACACAGGGCCGTCAGGAATCGACCTCACTCCTCTCATCAGCAATGCAGTCTCCAACGTCATCTCCTCCCTGACTCTGGGCCAGCGTTTCCATCACCAGGACCAGGAGTTCCGGACCATGCTGGATCTCATGTCTCACGGGCTGGAGATCAGCGTCAACACCTCCATTCTGCTGATCAACGTGTTTCCCTGGCTCTACTACCTGCCCTGGGGCGTTTTCAAGGAGCTGCGGCGCGCCGAGGTCGACATCACCGCCTTCCTGAAGAAAATCATAGCGAGGCACAGGGCTACGCTGGATCCGGACAATCCCAGGGATTTCATAGATATGTATCTGGTGGAGATGCTGGCGAAGCAAAAGGAAGAGAGTTCAGAAGAGTGTCTGTTCTCAGAAGACGATCTCTTCTACATCATTGGGGACCTCTTCATCGCAGGCACTGATACTACCACAAATAGCGTTCTGTGGAGTGTTCTCTATATGGCCTTGCATCCTGATGTGCAAGGTAATGGTGATGTCATTTACAAATATCTGAAGGTTTGGCTGATAATATACGAGCTCTTTGTTTGATGACCCCTCAGAGAGAGTTCAGCAGGAGATTGATGGCGTGGTGGGATCCGAGAGAGTCCCGTCTCTGACCGATAAGGGCAGTTTGCCGTACACAGAAGCCACCATTATGGAGGTGCAGAGGATGACTGTAGTGGTTCCTCTGTCAATACCCCACATGGCCTCTGAAACCACTGGTGAGTTTTGGTCTTTGGCAGAAAAATACATAAAGTGAGGAAAATCTGAGTGGCTTGATTATATTTCATCCCGAAACCAAAGAGAAAGAAATAAGAAATTAGATCCTGCGTTAAGAAAATTAAGCTGATTTTTAGCGGCAGAAAAATTATACACAACACCAAGAATGATTGGCTATTGCCGTAGTGCAAAAAAAAGGATAAAAATAATAAACATCATTACTGTATTGCAAAAACAATAGTTAGTGATACTCATGTAGTACCTGCTGTTGCTATTATTATTCATATTTTATTTATATTTTTTTCATTTACATAGACTCAAAAGTAATCTCTCTCTCTCTCTCTCTCTCTATATATATATATATATTATATAATATATACACAGTATGTGTGTGTGTGTGTGTGTGTGTGTGTGTGTGTGTGTGTGTGTGTGTGTGTGTGGTGAGTAAAAAAAGGAATGCATTTACATACATTTTATTTATACACTAGTATATATATATATATATATATATATATATATATATATATATATATATATATATTAGTGTATAAATCAATTGCATGTATATGTATGTCTTTCTTTTTTTTTTACTCACCACACATACACACACACATGTGAAATGTGACCTGGTTATGTTTATGATTCACCCAAGAATTTTCAATATTTTATATTCAGTTCCCAGCTGAAAGTATTTGGACTTTTGTTTTTCTGTGTTGTTTTTTGTATGTTTGTCTAAAGTAAATTATTAATGAGTAAAACTAAACCAGGTCAACTAGAACTCTGCCATAATCCACAAGGTTGATAAGAGTCAACCTTAACCTTTAAAATCTGTATTTTTTTATATCAAATCCAAGGGTTGTACAAATATTATCACTGTACAAATACTTTCAGAAGACACATACAAAGTTAATAGTTTTTTTTTTAAAATTGTTTAAATTAATTTTTCAGCTAAATTTGTCTCTTCCCAGAGTTCCGAGGGTACACTATTCCTAAAGGAACAGTTATCATCCCAAACCTCTGGTCAGTACACAGGGATCCTACTGTGTGGGAAAATCCTGATGACTTCAATCCAGCCCGATTTCTGGATGAACAGGGCAAGCTTCTCAGGAAAGATTGTTTTATTCCATTTGGAATAGGTATGTTTTCAAATGACAAAATGTAGCCTAAAAATTAAAAAACAGTAATAGTGTTTAAAGTGCTCCTATTATGGTTTTTCATATATTACCTTTCGTATAGTGTGTAATATAGCTGTTTATGAATGTAAAAGGTCTGCAAAGTTTCAAAGATCAAAGTGTAGGATAAATGGAGTTATTGTCTCCCCAAAAGAAAGAATCGATTCTGAACTGCCTGAAACGAGTCGTCAGTAATTCTCGTCTTACTTTCCTGCATGAGGGTTTGTATCAAATCTGCATAATGGCCACCTATGGTCTTCATTGGCTGCCCGTGAACAACATGGCTGTATCTGAAATCGCATTCACAGTGAAAAATTATATGATTTATAAGTTGTGACAACACATATTTTTACATGGCTTTAACTCAACAAAATAAGTTAAA
>JAPDVR010000002.1:14942528-15090028 GCA_026230005.1 Gila orcuttii | reverse complement strand
CATAGCCATAGTTGTTATCAGTGGAGCCGCATCACTTGGAAGATCATGGTAGACTTCATCCACCCTGAGTGTGGAAAGTTCAGGCAGAGCTGAACTGACACCCTTATACAAGTTGCTCCTATGGAAAAGACACAATATATATATATATATATATATATATATATATATATATATATATATATATATATATATATATATATATATTGTGTCTTTTCCACATATATATATATATGTTTTTAAATGAGCCATAAAGTAAGTTACATATAAGTTGAACGAACAAACAAAATAAAAAAATAAAATAGGCTTTATTTTTTTTAAAAGCCATTAGAGATGGTTAGGACTTCCTTGCTTAAACAACTATCAGTATAAATACTAACAATGGAAATTAACATACAATGTGTCTCATATGATCAGATGACTACTTTATTTGAGGTCTCACTGATTATAACAGAAAATGTCTTTAATGATAATAACAACAATACTAACCTGATGCCTTCCACCAGTTTTCGTTCCTTGGGTCTGGCTGAAAGAATCACCATGTCATTAACCAGACCAGGTTTAACACCCTGCATTTAAACAAAAAAAGGTTATCAATAAACAGAAATATCCATAAATAGAATCAAAGTACCCTGTTAGAAACATTAGTTACCATGGTTCTTGGCTTATGCCATTTCTGTTCAGTCTCTGTGCAGCTGTGTGTTGGGGGAACAGAGGTGATTCTTAGCTGGCAATAATGTGCAGTCTGGTACAACAGTGCTGCCACATGATTACACAAAGCTGTACCTGCCACACAGGTACACTGGCAGCTTTGTAGCTGCACAGGACGGGCATCCCTAAGCACAACCTGAAAATACACAAATCTGTTACAATAGAATAAAAGTGCAGTTTTTAAAAAGGAGAATGCATGAGTACAGTGAGAATGTTCGACAAAACAAACAAATAATATGTACCATCGACATATAAAGATGACATAAAAAACTACTAAATTTGTAGGACCTAAAATTGTAGCCAAAATATAATTTATTATTAATATAATTATTTCTCACTTTACTCATCATCAACAGTGGACACAGAACGTGTGTCAATGCAGTGAAACAGAATTCAGTTTCTGTGAATCCCAGTGCTTACTAACGTACGTTACATATTTAAAAATCGATAAATATTCCAACACACCAATATTATTAATGGTAGGGTAAATTAAATATGTATTTAAAATAACCTTTAGTAGGATTATGCGATGATTCACAGAAACTTGATCTGACGAACGGAACCTGTCTCATGAAACAGCCTGCACTGAACCTGCAGGATAACTTTCCCTTACGCTCAAGGTGTGAGGCTTTTGGCTTTTCCTCATTGATCTGTAGCACTCAGCCCTAATGGTTACCTCTCCTGTACTTGAATCCTTGTTTGAAACTGACATTGACAAAGGCGTTAGGAAAATTAGATGTAATTGACACATAATAGTAGACAGACCGACACAGACACATAGCCTACGTTACACCTGCTGCGCTAGCTAGATAGCATGCATGCTAAGGGAATGTAAACACAGAACACGTCCAGATCTTACCTTCAAAATTGTGGATGTAGCTCGAAACGTACAACTTGAAGCCCTTCTCCTTCTTGGTTGTCGATGTATGACACAATGTTTGTATAATTCGACTCACGTCGTTGACCGTAACCCTAGGGACATCTTGAAGCGACCGAGTGAAAAACGCCATAGTTGCTATTGACGCTACGTGCGCCGGCGACACCGGATGTGACTTAGCTGGCTGACTTGGAATGCGGAAGAGAGTGTGCATATAGCCTATTGGTGTTTCTTTACAAAGTAACATCGCCATCTACTGGCCTGGCATGAATACAGTGTTACGATTTCCCGATTGGTCTAGGGGAGGAAAGCAACAGAAAAATGGATGGTGGTGAAAAACAGCATGAAGCCACCCCGTCTCCGGACCCAGAGTTGTTTCACAACAACCCAAATAACCACATAACATTTAATGGAAGAAAGTAGTTTTTATTTACAAATCAAGCAAAAGAAAAAGAGGGGTATCAGATTCAGAAGGGGTATTGCCTTCTGTACAGCAAAATAAGCTAACTCCCTTGCTAGCATAGGAGAAAAAGTCAAGTTCAAAATAAATGGCACCCACCTCCCTACTAACCCCACAAATAAAGAAATAAATGATTAACTAGAAAACTTCAAGTAAACCAAGAGCAAAATAGATGAATTAAACCATACAGTGAATAATCATAGAAGGTAACACTCACTTCTACCTTTTAAGTCTCAATCATAGAGTGTGATCAATAGAGAGTAAAGAAAGAAACTTTACTTCAATAGTAGAACACAAATGAGGTAAATGTAATTCATATTTTGAACAATTAATAAGCACATGTTCTACAGTCTCAGGTATTCGGCACTGATCACAAACCCCAATTGGATTGTTTCCCCATTATATGAAGAGTGCTATTTAAGAGAGAGAGAGAGAAACAGAGCACAGCTTGGGCACACAAACAAAACCTTCCGGCTCTGGGCGTAACAACAGAGTTTTATAGTCGCTGTCGTCTGTACGCGAAAAATGCAAAGGAAAAAACGTTTCCGTTTTTAGTACATTGTCGTGTAAACGTACCCTAAGTTACCAACTGCTCTTATAATGAGGACTATGTTTAAAGAAGTGGTTTCTGTGTGCCACAGGTCGCAGGGTGTGCATGGGAGAGCAGCTGGCTAAGATGGAGATGTTTCTGATGTTCACCAGCCTAATGCAGGCCTTCACATTCAGGCTTCCTGAGGGGAAATCTGCTCCCTCCATGCATGGACGCTTCGGCCTGACTCTGGCTCCATGCCCATTTACTGTCTGTGTTAAAGCACGCTGAGCAGGCATCATTGGGAAGCAAATTGCACGTGTGGACCCTGTTGACCAGGCTACTAAGTAAGGGCTTTGTAGTTGTTATGATGAAGCAAAAGGTTTGATATTATTTTTGTAAAATTTGCCTGAACAATTTCAAGAAATAAGAACAAATACCTAAGTATTATATCAGCATATTTCAGTTTTATTATTGCATTTGTTTTTTAAAAATTCATTTCATAATTTAATCAAACTGAACTGCATTTTTTAATTATTTTTCAAAATGATTACTGGGTTACTGTACTGTACTACTACAAGACTGTTATTATATATATATATATATTTAATTATGGTCGAAAATCATTTAAAACATTTTATTTCAGTGTTATAGTAAAAACATTAATGGGTGGTCAACTATAGGCCAGAATTATTATTATTATTATTTTTAAATAATACTTGCTAATTTATTTAATTTGTCCACTAACAATGGACAAAGGGACAATGGACCTCTTTCTAAAAGTCATAAACATTTCCAGGATAGAGTAATTTCCACCACATCTTAGAGATGATGTACTGTATTGGCTTTGATATCATTGTGTGGTGGAAATTATAAATTTTTTGGAATAAAATGGCCAGTTTTGTCTTGCTATGGCTAATTTCAGAGCTAATTGCACGTCCTATATATAAACAGTATTTTCACACTTTTTAATATAACGTGACAAAAAATACTGATTGATTGGAAATGATGCACAATAAAATATTCTGCTGAAAAGCAACATTTGCCTTGATTTGTTATTGCTCTCTATACACGTCATGTGTATTTCATCACTGACTGACGTCATAAAAAATAAAATGACATGAAATTACATGTATAGGCAAAAACAATGAGATTTTTTGGATGTTTCAGGATTTTTTAAACAAAAATTTGTATAAAGATGATCCTCAACTATGTTATGAAAGATATGACGGAATGAATTGATACACCATTTTACTTTATGCACAATGTGGGTAAAATGGCCATAAATTAATATTCCCATTCAATACAATGTATCTATACACTGCATCTATTTAGCATATTAATGTGTTCTTGGGGCAACATGTCATGAAAAAAGAAGTGTAATAATGGGAGTAATAATTGGCAACATTTTAATAATAAATATTTCATAGGAATATTGATACATATTTTTTTCCCCCCTATTCACTTGTCTTCCAAAATGCCTGATAAACATGATGTTTAGTCCTGTTATGAAATCAATGCCCTCTCCTGTAACAGAAAGTCATATTTAGATTTGAACCCATAACGTTTTCCTGAGATGTTGGTTTATAAAATACAATTTGAAAAGTAGTCTGATTTAAATTATAATTACAATATATTATTATATATCCATTAGAGTGCTACATTTTATCACTAAATCAATGTCTGTCATTTTTAAAGGCCAAGGAGGAGTTGTCCCGGTGAAACCTCCAAACATGTGGCATCTCTGAAAATCCCTGAATGTGCTCTTTACAGGACATCCAGACTAAAACTGTGACATGTATGGTGTCAGAGAAATTCACTAAAATATAATGTCCACAACAGTGGAAAAAGTCTATTCCTGGGTCCCAGGAGGATATGTAAAAAAAAAAAAACATTGCGTGAGGAGGAAACCACGTGATCAGTTCAACCTTGCTTCAGTTCTCGAGCACGCGCCGAGAAGCTTGTCTGTTGTGTTGTCTGTCATTATTGAAACAGCGGCCATGGCATTCATCACGCGCCAGTACATCAGGAGCTTCTCATCTTCTGCAGCACTACATGCTATTAAACATGTCACAGTTATCGGAGGAGGACTAATGGGTGCTGGCATTGCGCAGGTAACGACAGAGAAATAGCACTGCATTCATTTGCAGAGTTAGAGACGAGTAGCCATCCAGGCTACAAGCTAAGTGCTATCACACAGTTAATAAAGAAGATTATTCTTTATAGTTTCGAGCTGCTTGTAGTTGCATTGCTATGATCGGGATGGGTGCCAATATATCGTGGCCAGTTTGTTGCAAACTTCTCCCACCATGTTGCCACTGTCTCTACTTTCAGAGTGACCTTTCACCCACTTCTGCATATAGTTAAGGTTAATGCTTAATGTATTCCTTCCTATCTATTTTGTTTATATATATATATATATATATATATGTGTGTGTGTGTGTGTGTTTATATGCATATTGAAATTGCTTGAAATAAGTAGCTTAAAGGGATAGTTCACCAATTCTGTCATTATTTACTCCCCCTCAAGTCGTTTTAAACCTGTATGACTACTCTCTTGAGTATGTACTTATTTTGAATTGGTAAATATTTACGACCGCTAAAAAGTATGTTAACGATTAATCGACTATCCATTTAATCGATAAAACTTATCGATCATCGATTAAGCTGCTGCACCGCTAAACATGTGAATAATTAAAGAATTGACGCTGTAGTATGTCTTCAGCTTCAGACATAGATATGAACTTCAGCACGCAGCTCAAACGGCAATGCACGGCTAATAGGATTGGGACCGTCATATTACATAACATGAGAACACCATTTTATTTAATCGTTGTGAATTCATTGGGTATAGTAGCCGTTTTCAGCGCGTTGTTCCAGGACAAGCAAAAGTAGCCACACATTCTGACAAGCACGCATTGAGGCGGCGTTGGTGACACGTTAATAGTTATATTTTTGATTATTAAATAATTAATGTAATTAAACGATCAATCACATCGAAACATTTTACAATCCTACTAGCCCTTTATTTAGTTTAAAAACCCTTGCACTCATTTGGTGAGGAACATAGCGTTTTGAGCAGCATTTGCAGACCCTGTCATGCTGTTGGCCATATGCCACTGCAGCAGATGTATATTGCAGTATTAAGCCTAATGATTAATCAATTAATTGATCGTTAATTTAAACGACGATCGATCATGGGAATTTGTGAAAATTGACATCCCTATTCTATATAGTATGAATGTAATCTGGACACTACTTTCGCCAATCCTCTCTTGTGGCCTCATGGGATAGTAAAGTGTCCATCATATGCACACTTCAGAATCTCGCTGAAAGTAGTAGGTCATCCCAGTAGCACCTCAATGCAGTACATGAGATCCACGGGGAGGAGTCGGATCAAGATCCATGGGGTGGAGATGGGTAGGATTAGGGTTGGGTTTAGGGATCAGGGGGCGGAGTTGGGTAGGTTTAGGTGTATGTAAGGTGGGAGGAGTCGGATCTGGATCCGACTCCTCCCCGTGGATTTCATGTTCCGCAGTGAGAACCATCTCGGTCATCTGGGACTTTTTGCCTACACATTTATGAGTACTGTGAATTTGGACATATTTCTTTCCTCGCATAACTGTTTTTCACCTACTAAATAGTACACTAAACCCTAAGGCTCCAAATAATTAATTGCTTTGAGTAGGACAAACTTTAAACTAATTAGTAAAGTCAAATGAACTTTTATGAGTATTTAGCACTTTCTTTTTCTTTCAAGTTCACAGAACTGATATATTTTAAGTAAACTGAACTGCTTCATGTTTTGAGTTTTATGAAATTATTTATTTTAATTTAGACCAACTTAAGTTTAACTGAAAGTTAACTGGGATTTCTATTACCCAGCATGCTTTGCCCATGGCACTCGAAGAGGAGAGCAAATGCTGAAATTAAGTGTAATATGTTTTTGTTTTTTGTGCAAGATTAATGTTAAGCGTGAAATTTAGTAGTGATTGTTTTGTTATGCTAATTTAGAAGAATTTCTGTTAGTGTTGATTTTAGGAGAGTTACCATCATGGTGACAAGTGGTGTATGCGGTCGGTTGGTTTGAGAGCAAGTGTGTAGCTTTATATTGCTGTAATCATTCCATAAGTGGTATACTATTAGCAAATTAGCAAGTTAGCATTTTTTGAAATAGTACTCATACATTTTACTTGTTCTTAATGTTTGAGTACAAAATAAAAATCTGCAAGTTCTGCTTACTTAAATTTTGAATTTCTTAACTTAAAAAATTTGAGACAAAGTAATTTTTTTGAGTTTTGCCAACGTATTCTGGTTTACATTGTAGGGAAGTATGTGATTTCGGATGCAGCCCATGATATTTCTCAATAATGTCTTCTTTAACCCTTTAATGTTTCAGGTTGCTGCATCCACAGGACATTCAGTGGTGTTAGTGGACACATCTGAGGACATACTGAAGAAGTCTGCAAAGGGCATTGAGGCTAGTCTGAAGAGAGTGGCGAAGAAGAAGTTTGCAGAAAAACCTGAGGTTAGTTTGACAGCACCGACATGAACTAAAGTCCCAAAGTTTCATTTCATGTGAGGTTTAATGGCTGATGTTGCTCTATCGTTTATTAAATCACGGAAAGATAACTGTGTCTCACATTCTCTAGGATGGAGAAGCGTTCGTTCAGAAAGTCCTGAAGAATGTCTCTACAAGCTCAGATGCTGCGTCTGTAGTTCAGGGCACTGATCTTGTGGTGGAGGCTATTGTGGAAAACCTTAAAGTCAAACAAGATCTGTTTGGAGCTCTGGACAAAGTGGCCCCAGAGTAAGAAAACAAATATTTTTCAATTCCTCAGGAAACAATATAGAGCTAAAGGTCCAACGGGGTTGTAACCACTAGATGGCACAAAAACTCACTGCAGCATTTTCACTCTGCACATATATTTAGATGATACTTAATGCAATCGTAGGCAGCAACACAAAATCAATTCTGCGCTAAGTTGATCCATTTTTTTTTGTTATGGATTTATGTAGCAAATGAGAATAGTTTTGAGACTGATATTTTGATACAAAAAACTATTTTTTTGTTCAAGGTAATTAAATAAACAGTTTTGCAATATCTGAAGAATATGGAAAATATGGTATTTGGGGTATAAACTTGATAAACATAATAAAAAACAGTTGGATAACTTTTCCATTTGTTGACATGATATTGTTAGAATTAAATGGTCAATTTATGGTAAATTCACCTAATTTATAATGAAACCATCACATAAATATGATAATCATAGCATATAATAAAATATCATATACCGTAAAGCTGTATTTAATTATTATAGGTTGTCCTTTGAGCACTATTTATAATATTTTTAATATATTTTTTAAATTGTATTTTTATATATTTTTCATTTTTATATATATTTTAATTTATATATATATATATATATTTTTTTTTTTTTTAAATTTAATTGCATTTTTTCTGTAGTTTTAAAATGAACAAATTGCAATGATTATGTATGTACTAAATGAATAAAAGTCCATTTTTATATTTATCAGAATAAACAGGTGCAAGAATATGCTGCTGAAGTGATTGTTTTGAACAATTATTAACTGATTTCTATTATGCCAGAAAAAAAGAGCACAGCTATTTAGGAAATATGTTGACGACAGAGAACTGAGAAAATAAGTTTGTTTTTTTTGTAAATTGCGGAAGCCATTTCTAGTGCACTAAAAGTAAGGATGTTCCTTGTTAGCATGAATGTTGAAGAGAGCTTGTTTCAGTGTTATCTCAGTCTGATGTCTGTGTTCTCCACAGACACACCATCTTCGCGAGCAACACATCGTCCCTGCAGATCGCAGACATCGCCAGCTCCACGGCCAGATTAGATCGCTTTGGCGGACTGCATTTCTTCAACCCCGTCCCAATGATGAAGTTGGTGGAGGTTTGGATCCAAATTACAATTCACTCACTGCACAACCATCCGCATTAATACAAATGTGAAATTCTGTTCAAGATATTGAAGCTTGCATCGAATTGAATATCTTAAACATGAGTAGGTTAATTCTCTTGACTTGACTGTCTTATCTCAGGTGATTAAAGCTCCAGCAACAAGCCAACAGACTTTTGACGCTCTCCTTGAGTTCAGCAAAGCTTTGGGGAAGCATCCCGTCTCGTGCAAAGTAAGCATTCTTTAATCTTCTATTACAGTCTAGTGAAAAAGAAAGTACACCCTTTTGAATTCTATGGTTTTACGTATCAGGAGATTAATAAAAAAAACTCATCTGGTCTATAGCAGGTCTTAAAATGAGGTAAATACAACCTCAGATGAACAACAACAACATGATATATTACAACGTGATTTTTTTTTTTATGTCCTGATGTGTAAAACCATAGAATTCAAAAGGGTGTACTTTCTTTTTCACATGACTATATACACTCACACTTTGTTTGTTAGTACCGGGTTGGACCCACTTTTGCCTTCAGAACTGCTTTAATTCTTCGTGTCACTCATCCGACCAGGCAACATTTTTTTTCAATCTTCTATCTACAGTCTAATTTTGTTGAGGCCGTGCAAATAGTAGCCTCGGTTTCCTGTTGTGGTTAGAGATTTGAAGATTTTAAAAGCTTCCACTTGCTGTCTCCTCTCAGGACACTCCAGGTTTTATAGTGAATCGTCTGCTGGTTCCTTACATGATGGAGGCCGTACGACTGCATGAGAGAGGTACGTGTGTGAAGCAGTCAAGGGTGATGAACGGATACCAAAACATATTTTGGGGCAGATTTTTTTTGTTTTCATAATGCTGTATATTTTTCTCAGGACACGGTTCCAAGGAGGACATTGATGTGGCGATGAGGCTTGGGGCTGGTTATCCTATGGGTCCGTTTGAGCTTCTGGACTATGTTGGATTGGACACTTCAAAGTTTATTATTGACGGTGAGCATTTTGAATTGACTATACCCAGTTTTAATGTAATAGTATTATGTTGAGGATTTCTAATTCTGTGTTTGTTTAGGTTGGCATGCGATGGACCCCGATAACCCCCTGTTTGCCACCAGTCCCCTGCTCAACAAACTGGTGTCAGAGGGCAAGTTAGGCAAGAAAACTGGTGAGGGATTCTACAAATACAAGTAACAAGTGAAGATTACCAGCCTTTCACCTTATAAACAGACAACAAATGACCTGCCAATGAAATGCACTGGACTGAGAAGCTAGTCCTCGAAAGACTTTGTTTATGAATTGCGCCAATGTTAATGTATATTGTCAGGAATGAAACCTAATTTGAGTGATCAGATGCACCAGTTTTCGCAGGGAAGTTCTGTATGAAATTCTGGACCAGATCAATCGGAACATGAAAGGTTTATAAGACAGCAATGTCTTCCTTTACATCTAGTGCCTTGCTATGATTCTATGAACTTTGAATGTGTCACATTAAAAGGTTTGAAAATGTTTCAATGTGTTTTGTAATTATTCATTGTCATATACACTTCAATTGATATTAGCAGGAAGACAAGCTTTTATTGTCTTCGTTGTTGTCAATCATTTTTGGAGTAATGATGTTGCGAGGGAAACTTCATAATACAACATTCAGCCACTAGAGGTCGTTGTTTTATCATTAATTCAAACTGAGCTCACTCTCAACATAGGTCTTAAAGGGATAGTTCACCCAAAAATGAAAATTCTGTCATCATTTACTCGCCCTCAAGTTGTTGCAAACCTGTATGAGTTTCTTTCTTCTGCTGAACACAAAGGAACATATTTTGAAGAACGATTTAAACCAAATAATTGTGGGGCCCCGTTGACTTCCATAGTTTTAGTTTTTTTTCTACTATGGAAGTCAATGGTGCCCAACAACTGCAACAACTGTTTGGTTACCAACATTCATCAAAATGCCTTATTTTGTGTTCAGCAGAAGAAAGAAACTCATACATATTTGGAACAACTTGAGGGCGAGAATGATGACAGAATCTTTATTTTTGGATGAACTGTCCCTTTAACTAAAGTGTTATCTGATGTAAATGCGCTCCCTGCACATAAATCTAGTCTTCCAAAAAGCAAATATCAATGAATTAACAAAATTACATGTACATTGTCCTTAAAAACTATATGGACACTCCGCTCACTCTTAAACAAATTAATGTTAAAGACAGCACAAGCACACTATTCAAGCCAAATCTTAGCAGATTTTAATATCCAAATACATTTTGTAGCCACTGTATGCACATGATTTACAATCATAGAGAAAACTCATTGAAAAAATCTTGCATTTTAGTTGAAGCTATGAATAATTAAAATAACATTCATGAATAATGTTCATTTATGCTTTATATGAACTTTTGGTGCTTCTGAAAGCTGGTTTGCTGATTTTTTTTACTAAACAATCTGACTTCTTAGTTTCTTACATAAAGTCCCTTTACAGTGAACTCAAGATGCTCTTACTGTGTACTCTCATCACATTTTGATGTAAGAACTTTGCCTTCTGAAGAATTCATGAATATATTTTCAGTCCTAACTGCATATGCATTTGTAATTCCAGTTTTTGCAAACTTGGACTAAAAACAAAAAAGAGGCCAGCAACAGGGGTTTGTCATCAATAGGCTATTATTCAGAAATTTCACATGGAACTATGGAAACATTCAAAACACTGATTTCTTAAATTATCATTCAAAACTAGGCCTACATCTCTAATTTTACAGTCCAGAAAAAGTACAATATTATGATAAACATCTTCATACAATGACTACGACAAGCAGGTCTTTAAAATTGCTTTTTAAATCTATTTGCATTATGTTAAATATTAGTGGCAGCTGCAAATAAATTAGTTCCTACTGTAGCTTTCCAACTCACTTTTTCCCCCGGACGGTGAGGCCTTCCTGGGAATCCCGCCGTCTGGATACGTCATGGGAACAGTGGAGAGTTTCCTACTACACGACTTTCCATTTCAAACAGCCATTTTTGTCTCGTTTCTCCGTGATTGTTCTGAGGCCGCTGGTCACTTTGTGTTTGAGGAATCTGGCAGACAGCCATCATTACAGCGATGCCCACAGAGACTCACCCGACTGAGTGAATAAATGACATCACACCTACATCATATATCACATCATCTGTATATTATGTTCAGAACCACGAGGACAGCTTTATAAAGCTCACATCAAGCCAAAACCCTTCAAACTTACTTATTACTTATTTACAGAAAAAATTGTTTGTCACTTTTTAAAAATCGATTGACAGCACTTTTTTTATATATATTAGGCCTATATTAATATATTTAATAGGTATTTCCTATTTTCACAAAATTTGTTCTACCCAAGATTACGAACAATAGGTTACACACAAATATTAACAATATTATGATAACTTATTTCTAATGTCATATTGCACTTACCTTATTTCAACACATTTAAACCGAAGACAACTTCATTACTGCAACATCCAGCGTTTAGTCGTTGTAAAATGCTTTTTGCCTTTGAATAAATGTAGGCCTATATATAAATTAGTGGGGTCAAAACGATTAATCGTGATTAATTGCATCTAACATAAAAGTTTTTGTTTATATATGTGTGTGAAATATATATATATATACACAAACTTTTATGTTAGATGCATTTGATCGATTTTACAGCACTAACAGAGCCCGTCTCTCTGGCACTAATACAAATGCATGCAAATGAGCTCGTGACAAATTCAATATTTGTTTTAGTAATTTACATACAGATAGTTTAGTATGCTCGATACTATAGGTGTTGTATCAGATTAACATGACTACTACTGTAGCCTACATGAGAGTAGTAGTGTAATAAGGCAGTCATGTTTTTATTTCATCATCTTCCAGTAGGTGGCGCCCTATCATACATAGTTCTCTATAGCCAATTCAGTTGCAGTAACAAACATCCTTGATGAGACCAAAAAAAGTCACTTGCCAAACATGAGCACAACACCCACAGAAAAGCATCAAGACAGAACAAAAGACTTAATTAGAACTCTGTATAATTGTGAATCATATAGGCTGAAATGACAAGCCTTTTATTTAGAATTACACTTGAAACATTATTTGTTATGTCCATAACTCAGATGGCAGTGTTTCATGCATGAGGTGGCACTAGCATGAACGTCAACGGTGACGGTGAGCTTTACTGATGCTAAAAACATCTATGCTGAACATCCTACATTCACAGTTCTGTGTGCTGTCTGTCATAGTGAATCTGCCATTGCATTCAGCGTGCCTACTGAAAGACTTAAAGATTAAAAATGATGCTTTATATAATTGTAGACCCCCAATTTGAACATTTGTCAGGAGTATAATGAATGGCCATTTAATTATTTTAGATATATTGCAAATCATCCCTTATTATCATGTACTTAAGGCCGAATGAATATTCAAATGCATATTAAAATGAACACTAGCTGCATTTTATTTCTCATTGATTTTAAGAAGCCGTTTGAAGTAGAGGTCTTCACGGGTCCAAAAATCCATGCCCGAACCGGAAGAGACCCGTAATGTGCTACACCGAACCGACCCGGACCCGTCTATTATTTCAAAAGCTGGACCCGGACCCGTGCAGACCCGAGAAATGCCATAAATGTACTGCCCGGACCCGACCTGGACCCGTCTATTATTTGAAAACTGGACCCGAACCCGGCGGGAAGACACAAACCCGACTGGACCCGATTGTCACATATTATTTCACACAAGTTGAGAAAAAGAAAACTTTTTGTCTTACCTAATTTTAGTAGCCGTCGTCTCACTTCCTTGTAACGTTACCTGACTGACTGTGATGCATTACAATCCACCGACAAGAAAGTTCTATCCATGTTATTTCTCTCGTTGTTCCAAGCTTAATCCACTTATTATGTCAGCTTTAAAAGTCCACTTGATGTCACGGTGATGGATGACAAATGCAACTTTGCACATGTACATTCTGACTCGAGTTGATAACTTTAACTGTTTGCCCTTTTGAACTATAATAACGATTGCTCGTTCAATGCCATGGCCCCTGACGTTATTTATTTGCTATCATATCTGTGCTCTCTGCTCTGCATTGAGTCTGAATCTGACCACCAAAACTTTAAGATTAAACAAGACGGTTCATTTATGTTATTATAAAAATGGGAGAAAATGTAAAGCGCGGTTTGGCGGAAGCTCTGGTTGCCATAGAAACATGACACGCGCTTGAGACTGCGCGCTCTGCTTCTAACGGCAGAGAGAGAGTGAGATCGCTCTTTTTTTTTTTTTTGGTTCACACTTTTCTTTACCTAATTTTACAAGTTGCAAAAAAACACAAGTAGTGCTGACTGACTCATTCTGACTCTGATCGAGTCCGATGACTCCGATCGCACGGGTATTACACACAATGTTAAACAGACCCGGGACCCTAAGTAATAGATTCGGACCCGACCCGGACCCGGCTGATCATTTAAAATATAGACCCGAACCCGTACGGGTCCCGGGTCGGGTCTCGGGTCGACGGGTCTCGGTTGCACTGTGAAGACCTCTAGTTTGAAGTTTCCCCAGAGATCCACTGGATATATTCTATAATTCCTAATGCTTCTTGTAGGACGCAGAAATGCTCTCTCTCTACTTAACTGAGAAATATTTCAGTGTACATAATACAATAAACATACTGCAATCGTTTTCAGTCAAAGATGCCTATTTATTTTCATAAAAAAAGACATGTTGAAACAGTTCGAATGTGACCACTTGGAAGCAAAATGCTACACCAAGTTAACGATTCAAAATATGACAATGAATGTAAAAAAAAACAACATCTGAGAATGCTAAAAGAGAATAATTAAAAAGAATAAAACGTGGAAATGTTTGCATGGAATAAACATGGTAAAAGACCACTCTATTACCTACCAGAGAGACAGAGGTACATTGCAATTAAAGAAAGACTGCCAAGTGCTGGGGTAAATATATATAGATATATCTGCTTCATTTGTCAATTTAGATCAATAAAATATAGGCCTCTGGGTACCTACTGTACTCTTTCACCTTTGTCCTAATGTTGCCTGCAAAAATACAAAGAAACAGTGACATCCAGACATCTCTTTTTAAAAAGTACACATTGAGCATTATTTTACATCTGCGCAAGTAGAGACTGAGAAGTCAATATCCGTTACAAATAGTTATCAAAAAGAAGACTTTCAAATGTTATTTCTGCAAGATGCTTCAACAAGAAAAATGGCTTTCCTGTCTCCAAGCTTATTTCATATACCATTATATATATATATATATATATATATATATATATATATATATATATATATATATATATATACATATATATATATAAAATGATTAAAAATTCACTTAAAATATACACCGAGAAATGAAAATAAAGAATTATAATAAAAAAAGCATTCAAAATAATCTTGAACCCAAGATGTTGAGGAGAAATCAAAACATCGACCCTTTTTGCACCAATGTGTCAAAATGCAAACGCAACCTACGGAGACCTTTTCCAGGGCAATGCGTGATCCCTAAAATGTTGCGATAGAACGTTGTGTGGCGTGTCGGGCCCCCGCGATGCTACATTTTACGGGGCACGAGAGGAAGTGAGGGCGTGACGTTGTGAACACACAGAAGAG
The DNA here is from genome assembly GCA_026230005.1 of Gila orcuttii. NCBI lineage: Eukaryota > Metazoa > Chordata > Actinopteri > Cypriniformes > Leuciscidae > Gila > Gila orcuttii. Next base: position 15,074,882 of record JAPDVR010000002.1, on the reverse strand, counting down.
ACAGAGGTGCCAAATAACTTAGAATAACTTAGGAACAGGTGTAGGAACGTGTGTGTTTGTGTACATGTGGCCATATGTGCGCTTTACAAATGGTCGAGGAACATAATCAGTGCAACGCCTTCGGCTTCGGGAGTGAATTCAGGTCAGAAAACAAAAAAAGGTATTCACGGGTCTGCGTGAGGGCCTGTGTTGGTGATTGTCTGTTCTCGGTTCAACGTCTCTACAGCAGCGCCTGCGGCCGAGGAGCAGATTCAAGGACCGGGACCCTCTGGATATTCCTCAGGGGTCAAGAGGTGACGGAGGGGTGAAAGGTTGAGGAGTCTAGCAGGCTTCCATCTCTAAAAGGGGGCCTGTAGCTGCTGTCTTTGCTTTGCAAGAGGAAAAAGAAGTCCGTTTTCCTCCTGTAGAGAACAAATGGAGAGGAAAATGTGGTTAGATATTACAAATTATATATTATTATACTTGAAGGAATAATTCACCCAAAATTGAGAATTCATTTTTTTTTTTTTTGGTCCATACAGTGAAAGTCAGTGGCCCAGTGCAGTTTTGGACCCCTATGACTTTCATTGTATGGTCAAAAACTATGGAAGCTCGTTTCCGCCACAGAATAAAACCTTTTAAAAGATAATTGCGACTTTTTTTCTCAGAATTGTTTATTGCAATTCTGAGTTTATTATTCTGAGATGTAAACTCACAATTGCGAGAAAAAAAGTCAGAATTGTGAGATAAAAAGTCGTAATTACCTTATTTATTTTCTATTCTGTCACGGAAACAAGCTTCCATAAAAAACTACTGAAACGTTTTGTTTGGAACAACAATGAGGGTGAATAAATTATTTTTTTAGGGTGAACTATCCCTTTAATAAATACACATTTTAGACCTGCAACAAATTAGGCACATTACCATATTAATATTTCATTCGTAAATCAATATCATAATCAAAATGTCAAAATCCATAGTAACATAGTAACAATTCATAGTACACTTTGTACATCAAGTACACGACATACAAGATCAAATTTTAGTCTAATTTCGCATTTTTTCCCACGCATTATGATTTGTGTATTGCACGAGGACATTTAGAGCAAAGTTTATAACAAATTGGCGCACTCAAAAACGTCCCCTAGCATGCCATTTTGAAAGAAAAAAAAATCCCCACGTCCAACATTAATCAAGAATGGCGTTCTCAGAAGCCCAATGTTTTTCCATCACAAACTGTTTGTCCAATCAGAATTCCTTTTTGAGATGTGAAATATTAAATGTATCAGACTATTTTGGTCGACAAGCTGTATGGGGCTATTTCAGAAGTGCATCAAATGGAATTCCTGATCAAAGTGAGAAGCAGGAATACAGGAGCAAACCTCTGATGGATGGAGCGAGAGAGAGATATAGAAGAGAGAGACAGATAAAATGCAAGACTAGTAGCGGGCTCCTCCCTGGAGCGGAGGTCGAACGCAACCTTTTTCAGCGAGATGTCAGTTTTGCTCCACAACTCCACCCTGGACCACTTTCACACATAAATACACTCGTACACCCATGTGGACGGCTTTACCACATGTGGATGAAAGGCAACTACTTTTCCAGGGAGATCTGACCCTGGTGCCGAATGAGGATAGAGAAAGAGAGTCACAGAATAAAGTGAATGGGGACGCTTTTATTTACCTCCCCTGCCCACCCTTTTCATCCTATGATCTCAAAGCTTCCCTGCGCCCCCTTCCTGGAGAGCGTTTTCCTTCCCGGCCACAGATGAAAAAAACGTTGGCATGCTTTCCTGCCTTTCCCCGCCAGCCTCCTGTTGGAAGGAGAGGGGGTGCGTCGGGGTGTTTGGAGAGGTCAGGACGGTGCCGTCGGGCCACGCTTTACAGTCCTTTCTGATACAAACGCAGGGATTCAAGAGCTACTTCCCATTGGCGCTGAGGAATGTCGAGACCTTGCTCGCAGGAAATGAAACGCTCCTCTGTATTCGAGGGCCAGCCTCTCTCCGTCCTTCTCTTCGGCTCGCTCTGCGGTAGCGAGATTGTTCTTTGAAGTGTGGGAGGTTAAGATAACAGGCATGGCCCTGTGTCACTCAATTGGCCCGTTCACCTCCCGGGGCAAATCAAAAAGTCTGCAGCTGGGACCAACACACCTCCTTCCCCCGTTCTAACCCTTCCTTTTCCACAAAAACCAGAGAAGGCGGCTTGATGTGGTCAGAGAGCAAGAAAAAAATATTGTTCTGAAAAACTTGAGAAAGTGGGCTGCGGTTTTACGTTTGCCGCTAAATTTTCACTGTTCGCAGCTCACATGTTAGAACCGCGTATATGTGCAGTAATTGGTGGGTTCACTAGGAGGCAGCACTAACAGTTGGAAAGTTGATTTCAAAAATTGTCAATGTTAATGGAAAAGGGGGGGGAAAATATACGCTGTTAAAAAAATTGTTTCACTTGTTTTTGTTCACTAAAATTATTTAAATTTTAAATATACCGGTAAAGTAAAAAATAAATCTGAGTGTGTACACAAAACACACTTACAAAATCTATATAAAATATAATTAAAAACTTAATAATTAAAAACTTAAGTCAAGGGTGAAAATAACAACAAAAGATGTGTAAAGAGGTTGAAAGATTTGTACATCTTGAATTTGACCGCAAAAAGCGGACAAAACTGTGCTCTCCTCTACAGGTCAGGTGAAGTATTACAAAACTGTCGTAGTGTGCATGCTTCGAACGTGGGCTCAGGGTCAAAGGGAACGTTGAACTGTTAGAAGTAACAACAGCCAGAAAAACTGCGTATCCAGGCTTTAGTGGGGTACCTAAAAATCTCTATTCTGGTGTGAAGCAACTGTTTCTACAGACACTTAGCTGTGCGTGCAGAACTGGAGGAGGTTCAAAGCTTTACGATGAAACACTGGCAGGGAATGGGAGTATGGACAAAGAGCTCAAATCTGGGTTGTGTTAAGCCTAGTCAGCTGAAAAGGTCCACTTTCACACCAAACTGACTGTGGACCAGTGACCTTGTGTTGTAGCACTTGGCTTCGTTTCTGGTTTGGCAGCGTCCTTCAAGGAGTCCATAAAAATTCAACAGGCACTATAACCAATGATCTGCGAGGAGGAGGACGGGTTCAAAAAACCCCGGCCTGAGTAATAAAAACAGCACCTGGATGAAAAATCGGATTTAAACAAACCGCTTGGTTCAGTCAGCACTTCCTTTGGCCCTGAGACAGTAACATTAGGGAAGGGAAAAACTCTTACACACTCTTATACGTCTGTACAACTGCTAACCAACCTTGGCTGTGGCCTTTCTGCGTGATCTCTCTAAAAAGGCAGAGGAAAGAATGTTCACCTCAATACAACAACAAAAAAACAAAAAACATCAGGTGAGGGTAGGGGACACGAAGGCTTGAGTGGGGTCTGCCCACATCTGAGGAGCGGTGGGATGGGAGCCCGGGAACGACGGGCTCCTGCAAAGCCTGAGCTGCAAGCCAGCGCGGCACTATCAAAGAGCAGCACAATGACTGCTCCCCTCCACCGCCCGGACGCTTCAAAGGAGGAGCGGGGGGCGAGGAGCGGGGGTTACGCCTGCTTTCACAATAGGAGCCAGATTTACTCCCTAGGAGAGGAACTCCAGAAAAGAGCAGACGGTGGCTGGGGCGTGGAAGAGCGAGAACGACAGAGGAAACGTAGTAGACGCCACAAGGTTTACTGATTCCTCTGCTGCTTGGCGTGCTACAGTGGGTCTACATCTGAAAACATCCAACGATCTATATGAAGGATCTGATGGGGGTGATTCGCATATTGAATTCAACAATTTCTGCAAGTTTGTTCCTTGCACCTACATGCCAGCAACTCCCAGACTCTTTTTATAGCGCTGCAGAGGTTCTTGGCAGCAATACATGGAAGGAAACCTCTGGGTTTCCGCTGCCCTCAGTGATATTAACCAGTTTATCGACAGTGACTCAGACTTGAGGGTTTAGCATTGCGCTGAATTGAATTGAGAATTCATTTTCAACTTGAAGTCAGTTCCTGAATTTGGATTGAGGTAGAAAATAAAATTTGATTGAGGAACTATACAAATTAACAACTTTTTTCCTAGAAATGCAAAGCACATCAAAAAGTCTTGTCTGAAATTTTTAAAAACAGACAAAGTCTAGATAGATAGATAGATAGATAGATGGATGAAAATGCCCCCTATATATCAAATTTGTATTGTTTTCATCATAATTTCATCATACTTGATAATTAAAATTTTTGGAGTAGGGTGGAAGAACACTTTCCCATTTCCCAGAGTAAATTCAGTAAATCCCTGTTCTTGTCAGTGTGATGTGGCCATTAAATTAAAATATACACTTATGAATTGAAAGGGAACAAATTATTTGAATTCTGCCCAACCCTGACTCTAGTTACGTGTTTTTACCCATGCAGGTCCAGTTGAGGCCCAAACCTTTCCAATCCAAACATTTCTGGTAAAGCAACTCAAGGTACTTCGTTCCAGCTTTCTATAAATTGAAAGGGTTTTCAGGCACAAAGAGTATCAGTTATTCTGCCATTCATGTGCCGGAGGCAGAGTGGACATTAAGAAGAGAGACAGGGCGCTCTCATCAGCACACAAGGGACTTTCAGTTTCTCCCTCTCATGCCTTTTCATCAAAGGCTGACATCTGACTTCTGGCCTCACTCATCACAGACAGAGCTGGATAAAGACGACCCGGTTCGGGCACAGCTGTCCAGCAGAACTTGCTTCACAGAGCAGGCTATGACCTCCAAAGTGCCCAGTACCTCCAACGGTTTCCCACACTGCCCCACTATTGTCAATCTCTCGAACACTGAAAGCTTTCAAACCTTCAACCGAACACTCCCAATAGTCCGGTAAGCCTCTTATAGGGCTTGCCAACATCATCAAACTCGGGCGAAGAATGACGCCATAAAAATCAAAAGTGAAACGCCGCAGAACAGTCATCGTAACACACAGTCAGTGTCCAGGTGGCAACAAAGCAGCATGTTGAAATGTGCCAGACTGTCGTGACTCACAACCTTGGCTTCTTTGAATGACTAAGACTACATCTTCAGCGTCAGCTTCCATTAAAAGACCAGCATTGTTACATGGCTTTCCCCGTTCCCAATGAAAAAATAAAAATGCACAGTGGCAAAAAAGTAACAACCCTGAGGGCATGTATGCCCCAGCTCAGATAACAATCTCAAAGCCTGCAAATCACAAGGGTTAGTCAGACAAAAGCTCTCACAGCTAAATCTGAGAAACAGACACAGTTAAGAACAAGAAGAGGATGTGGAAATGTTGTACGAGCAGGAAAAGTGGGATGTGTGAGGAAGAAAATTCTATAACCTAAAAATTACTCCAATGAGCATTTTTGTTTTTAAGTCAGAGTTAAGGATTATGTGTCACTCATAAGGCATCTAATAAAAACCGAGCCTGTCCTTCATACCAAAAATAAAAAACACCAATGAAAATACCTCAAATTCCTCGTTTTCTCGCTGAAAAAATCCCCTATTTTCCACCCTGAATGTCTTACGCATGCATATTGAATTCCTGTGATATCTAGTAATAGATACACTGCAAAAATGTTTTTAATTAGTCCTCTTTGACTCGTTTTCCTGGAAAATATCCAAACATTATTAAATCAAGATGTTAATTGTTTTTAAAGTATATGTACAATAGCATTCAAAATGAATGAATGTACAATACCGTTATATATAATTTTATTCTGTAAGGACTGATTAAAGTGATCAGTAAAGACTTTTATATTGTTACAAAAGACTTCTTTTTCAAATCAATGCTGTTCTTTTGAACGGTCTATTCATCAAAGAATAGAAAAAAAAGTAATGTTTCCACAAAAATATGGCAGAACAACTGTTTTAAACTTTGATAACAGTAAGAAATGTTTCTTTAGCATCAAATCATCATATTAGAATGATTTCTGAAGGATCATGTCACTGAAGACTGGAGTAATGATGCTGAAAATTCAGCTTTGATCACAGGAATAAATTACATTTGAAAATGTATTCAAAACAGATAACAGTCATTTTAAATTGAAATAATATTTGACATTATTACTGTTTTTATCTTAAAAATATCTTATTTAGCGTTGCTTCAGGTAAATTTATTTTCTTTTCAAATCCCATCAATTATCAAAAATGTTATCACTTTATTTAAAAGTATTAAAGTGTACATTTGTCATTTGTAAGGCGATTAAATGAAGACAAATTTGATGTTTCGCAGTCTGTCGGATCTGCATAAATTGACAAGCAGTGGCAATATTCTCTGTTTTATGTATATTATTTTAAGGTTGCCATGATGAATCAGTTGGAGCGTCAATCCCCAGTCCACTAATTACTGAACCGAAGATAGAGTGCCTTTTAGCTGCATTTTCAAAGCTCTTGCAGCCCACAGAAAGAGAAAAAAGAAGAAAGAGAGTGTGAAACGGTCCAATTTATGTTCGGGAGCCACAGGGTAGTGAACTGATGAAACGTAAAACCTTTGTCTTGTAGGTTTTTGAGAAGGACCATATTTGTCACATCTGTGCAGCTTTCATGACAAAAAAGTGGAAAAACAATATGTGGGGTGACTTAATAAGAGGGAAAATAGATATGTTCTCCTGCTCACTACTGTCCTCGATGCTGAAAGACTTTCACATGATGGAAAGTATTCTCTTTTTTGTTTAGAGAACTAAATTATTTTAGGCCAGTTGCTGGTTTAATCGCTAAAAAATTAAAAAGCAAAGCACAAGCCAAATTTACTGGCAAGGGCTTCATTCATTCACAGGGTTGGCTAGATAACACATGGGGGCCATATGGGTGAATGCTAAGAGAGTTAGCTTACATCTGGGTCGACTCTTTCAAAACTATCCCAGTTTCCAAATGTTCTCAAAAAAGCGCCAGTCAAACATGGCCGTGAGCCACAGGATTGTATGTTAATGGTGCATGCCAAATATTAATGATGGAAGGAATGAATGAGGAAAGAAACCTGATAGTGTGGACTTGATGTTCTGATCTTTCAAACAAATGGTACGCTTGATAAAAGCATTGGTCTTCTGAAAATACTAACTCGCCACCCAATGCCACAAGCCACACATCAGTGTACAGGAAAAGGGATGTAATGGAGTTCTTAAACAGAGTTAGGAAAGAAAAATGACAATTCATCAGTATGTTCATAAGAGTAAACCCTTTAACAATAGCGCTCACACACACAATGCAAACAACAGCTTTCGTAATACAGTGAATGGTTGATTGGTGAACTCAAGGTTTGCCTTTAGGATTAGTCTCATGTATTTCTGATTGCCAAGAACCACATTAGAAAATCATGACTCAATCAGACCAGAGGTACGGAAGAGGCTCTTACCATTGTTCAGATGTACGCCGTTTTCATTCTCTGGCCTGTACCTGCAGGAAATCGTAGCTTTTAATTACCAGGATGTGCCTCCAAGTAACATATAAGTCCATCTCTGGTCTTAATTGTCAATGTAGGGCCAACAAACATAATTTGCTGGCATATTTAACACATCAGCATTGTTCATTAGAGGAACAGTTCAACCAATAATGAAAATTCTGTCATCATTTACTCATCCTCATGTCATTTCAAACCTTCATGACTTACTTTCTTCCAATGAACACAAAGGGAGAAAATCTGAACAATGTGCTGAACGAATCATTCAGGATGGTTCTTGTGAATTGGATTGAAAAGATCTGACTCAAAAGAACATTTCATTCACAAATTAAAATTCACTACAAATTAGTCATATGGACACTTTAAAGAGAGCTTTATGTCATTTTTGTCATTTTGTAGCTAGACAGCCCAAGTACTCATTCTTCAAAAGTTCACCATTTGTGTTCCATAAAAGAAAAAGTCATATCCATTTGAAAAACACGAGGGAGTGTAAATGATGCCAGATGCCATTTTAATTTTTGGGTGAACGATCCATTTAATTCCATTATACACAACTCTAAATTATCTAGATTTAGCGACAGATATACATTGTACAAGCACACATTGCAAATGCATTTATAAAACGGCAAATAGCCAGAAAAGATAGAAACAATGAAGGAAGCATGTGGACTTTGAAACAGACTAATCCTAAAGACTTAAATGTGAGGAGAAGATGGAAAGATGGAGTGGTTGGGTGGGGTGTACTGTTCATAATGTTGTGAAAATTACAAATTAAAGAAATGTACAGAACAGTAAACCTGCAGACTTGTGGATTTTCAGGCAACCAACAGAGTCATAAATTCATAAATGTTCATGTTGAATTGTTCTTTTATGGCTGGAATTCGTTGTGTGAAAGCATATATCGAGCATGTGGCATTCCATCATTAACCACTTGTTACCATTTACACAAACTAAGTGACATTAGCTAAGTTAGTGTGTACATTAATAAAATAGGGCAAATTACAGACAGAATAGAAGGTTTCTGAGTCTTACCTGGTGCAGGTTCCTGGATCTTTTCCCGCTTCCGCTTCTTTTTCTTTCCCTATAAAACAGCCAGAGGAATATTTAAAGGGCCGCCACGAAAGCATGACTCTTCTGCCATTTGTCAATTGAAAAAAATACTCCTTAGTAAGCTGAACTGTAATAAAATAAAATAATAAATAAAACAAAATAAACGTCCAATACTCCTTCCTAATTATTCTGGATTCCATGTTCTAATCACCAATCAGAAAGTTAAACAAGAATAAAACATCAGCCCCTGCTCCAATTGACACGACAAACACTCCTCCAGAGTGAGAAGTCTGGACTGCTTTAGGATTTGTAGCTTACCCAAAATCCCCTGGCAGGATGACTATAGGTATAGATAGTGCCGCACTGTCATTTTGCAGTCCAATATGAGCCACGCTTTGGTTGCCTGCTGTAAAGTCTGATAATCCACTTATTCAGTCACTAATCTGTGTATTCTAGCCCTGGCTGACAGAACCAAGAAGCCCAGAGCAGTAGAAGCGTCGATGACAGAGAAGGGATACGCTCAGAATCCTTAGCACTATTAAATACAAGTGTGCTCCCACCACTAATATATAAGTGGAGATGAAAGTTCATCTGTCTTTGAAGTGTTTCGCTTTAGTCCTGTTGCTTTTCCATTTGGTGATTAGTGTGAAAGCCAGGTTTTAGTTTTAGCATCACATCCTGGCACTTCATATTGAGTGAGATTTGTGCCGGTTAAAACTTCACACCATACATTTTGGAGGTGAATTCTACAAGCCTACTGCCTTGATATCTGCCACACATGTGCAAACTAAAGGAATGATTGTATAAAGTTAATAATATTGAGTAAATTGGTTAGCATTTATGTTAGCATTATATCCTTTCTGGAAAACCACCAGCTTTTCTTACTGAGGTTCAGATTATGACAGAGCGACACTAAGGCAGTTACTCATGAAAACACTAAGTAAAATGACTACTCACATCACATCCAAAATTTTTGGCACAATGAAATGCTTATAACAAGATGCAAGTGCCCTCATTCATGTACCATAAGCTGAATGGATGAATGTAAATCGTTGTGTAAAAACATTCTAATTCAATAATTGAAGAATTGAGTAAATTGTTCATAAAAACATTTTGAAAACAGTATGAAAACAGTCACATTCAACGCAATTTGCAAAAGAGCATTTTTACAAACAATTTACACAAACTTCTCAGGCTTGTGTTTCATGAATCAGTCGTAAAACCAACATTACTTAAATTCACATAATTCGCGCAAGAACATTTTAAAGAACAATTTACACAAATTCATTCTGCTAATTTCTGAACTTCATTTCTGAGACTCGAGCAGAACAAATGTATCATAAAACCATTCTAATGTCTTTCAAGGACATCACTTTCAGTGCAACAATTTACGCAATCATTTTGTTTTTACAAACGATTAACAATTCTGCTTGTGTTTCTGAGCCTCATTTATGAAACTCAAGAAGAATGGATGTGTAAATCAGCCATAAAACCCTTTGTTTGTAAATTTGTATGAATACATTCCATGCAATAATTTACAAAAAAGTCTTTTTTGAACAATTTACAAAACTTATTTTTCTGCTCACGTTTCATGAATGAGTCCCAATAAAAATCCGTCAAAAAATAACCATCAATAGTAGTCATTGTAAAACGATGATCAGCCTTTTTGTTAAGGCCAAGTTGATTTTTTTTAATTAAATACAACAAATTGCTATCTATCTTGTGAATATTTGCATTATTTAAATGTATATTTGAATGGGATTTTGTACTTTTTAGACCTACGGTTACACTTACAATTTTAGTGTCCTTGTTACACGTTACATGTAGTTACTGTAGTAATAACTTAAATTATGCATAATTACATGCAACTAAACCAACCCAATTCCTAACTCTAACCTTATAGTAAGTACATGTTAACTATTATTACTCAGTTCTTTGAATGTATAATTATACTAACACGGACACCTTAAAATAAAATGTAACCAAACCTACTTGTTTTACAACAGCTTTTCGTAAAATTAACATTCAGACTACAAAACAAACAACATAGACTTGTGAATCATGTCATCTGTAGTAGCGAGTATGCATATATTTTCACTTTTGAAGACATTCACTGCGAGCATTATATTTACTCTCATGCAATCAACACACGACACAATTCTCACTCTCAGGCAGTGTGTTAGTGTGGACACTTACATAATTGTCTCTGGCAGACCATCCTGGGTAAAGCTGCATATGGAGCTGCCGTTCCTTGCGGGCTAATTCGTAATACTTAGCTTGCTCTTCCCGAGATAAAGCATGCCACTGTTCGGTGCAGAGGGAGATTAGAGAGAGGGGGGAAAAAAGTAGTCAATTACTGACATGCACTTTTAAGTTCCTTCCAAAGAGACGCATGCTGGCGTTTTGGCTAAAAATCCTTGTTAACTCAAATGTTGCGTGCGTGTGTGCGTGTGTGCGTGTGTACGTGTAAATCTGTGTGTGTGTGTGTGTGTGTGTGTGTGTGCGCTTTTCTGGGGGTGGAATGGAACATGATGAAGAGATTAACATATGCAGCGATGAGAGAAGTGAAGAAAAAAACACAAAACTTTGATTTCATATCAAAACACTGGTTTCAATTTAGCAGCGCTTTACTTCAAACCATGTCAGGGTGCAATTACCCCACACCGCCACAAAACGGTCCTTTGCTGTGGCTAGCGGCCTCAAACCGCCGTAAAGCATTAAATATGTTCAACAGTTCCTCTTTTTCCAATTCCGAAAAAGAAGGGAATACACAGTTAAACCAGCTACCTGCCCAAAGGCCCCAATTTCCGAACCGCCAGCTTGTGTGTTGGTGTACTTGTTATATTGAGTTATACAGATGTGCTAACTATGATAGACCCCTTCGTGAAGGAAGTCTCGTGGTGCAAGAGACCCCAAGGCGTGAAGGCGAACCATATACGTACCCTCCGGCCTAGGATCTGATTGATTGCGGCGCTCTCCTTCAGCGTGCATTCGGCCACCACATTGGCACGCATCTCTTTCATATACAGCATGAAAGCGTTTAGAGGTTTCTTGATGTGAGGTCTTTTGGGCTCCTGCTCCTTTCTCTGCTCATGCTGAGATTTCCTGGAGAAACAGGAGGAGGAAAGAGTTAAAAAAGGGGGGAAGAATTATTAAGCAATACAGGGAAATACAAAGGGGAAAACCGCTCAGAGGGAGGTGCGAAAGCGGCTGCCACAGCGACGCCATGGCGTGTGAGAGCGCCGAATGTCTGATTCCAACCACCAATCAGAAAGCTGAATGAGAGAACAATCTGGGAGCCAGTGCCGAAAAGCTAGCAGCGGCTTTTAATTATGTCCAGTTGGGTGCTTTCATGCAGAGAGATTACTTCACCAGTAATGGCAACCAAACCTTCATATTCCCTCTCTCTAGTCTACGAGAGTCCCAGTGTTTCACTCCCATTGGTGACCTAGAGCTGATACCTCTTGCCAACTGCACGACTCATAATCGTTGAAATCAGATGCACCAAAAAAATTTTTTAGCTGACCAATAAATGGCCAATATGATACAGTTCTATTATATTTTGTGTGAATAAATAAAAAAATAAAACAGAAAAACTAAAATCAAAAGTTTTAAAGTCGCAATTAAACGAAGTAGCAACAGATCTTTTGATTCATATTGACAGATTATTGAAACAAATTTAGGGTGGGACTTTGAGATGTGGGCGTTGCACTCAAAAGTGGAGGCTTGCAAGGGCAGGGTTTAAGCGGACTAAAGCTTTGTCCACATGGAGAGGCGTTTAGCTGTATACGGAAAAATTTTATATCATATAGGCGTTTCGTCCAGACGGATCTGGTGTTTTGGGAGACTTAAACAGCTATTTTTTTAAACCAGGGCCCAGAGTGGATAAATCAAAAAACGACACCCTTGCGTTTTGATGTGTACAGCCAAAGCCAGCCAATCCGTATATTTTGTGAAACGATGATGTCATCACCCCACATGTCGACCCTAGTCAGATACCGCTCAGTCACGTAACAGCAACAACAACTGCGGACTACATGCTTGTGTTCCTGCTGCAGAAACTACTGAGCCCTCTTTTATTTCTTTATTTATTATTTACTTGTATTTTTATTTTATTTTTTCTGTATTTTACTTCTTTATTCATATTTTCTTTCTTATGCTATGATGCTTGTCTGTTTTCTCATTAGACATTTCATATTTTATACCAGGGGAGTATCTAGGGACTCACCGCGCCTTAAAATTAGTCCATATGTGGCGCGTAGACAAAAAAATCCAATTATACCCCTTTTCCACCAAAGCATTTTGAGAGCCGGTTCGGAGCCGGTGCCTACTCGCGAACCAGTTCTTTGTGTTTCGACAGCCAAATAACCGGTTCTCGGCCAGGAAAACTGGTTCCAAAGCGGCACCAACTCTTTGCTGGACTAGAACCGTTCTTTTACCACATCATGCTTAAGTCGGGGTCTGGGGGTGGGGTTTAGAAGATTTTCTGACCATAATATAGGATCGCAAAGCCAGGAGAAACATTTGCAGAAACACGATGTAGTCCGCCATTGTAATTGTTATGCTTGAAGTTGGCGCAAGCGTTTCTAGCTTTTTTTTTTTATTATTGAAAACATTATGTAAGCAAAGAAGAAAACAGTCACAATATAGAACAAATAAACGGAAAGAAAAAAAGACACAAGACAAGGGTACATAGCTAATCAGAAAAGATTACATATCAAAGGAAAAGATTAAAAGACTTACATATTTCAATTGTTTTAAAGCCTTCTTGGTACACGAATTACAGATAATCCCAAAGTAATGTTGTACTTGCAAGCGTTTCTAGCTAAGACGTATAGCGAGTGACGTAACGACGTCGTTCGCTAAGCGCTCTAGTCAGTGGAAAAACAAACAGGTTCTGAGAAGGTTCGCAAGTTGAACCAACTCCGAACCAACTTTGAACCAGCACCAGTTCTGAACCAGTTATTTTTTGGGGGAAAAGAGGTATTAGAGAGGCACTTCAAGAGAGTCCGCACACTCCACCAAAGACAAGAGATGTCAAAAAGCAAGATAAAATCAAATGCTTTTACTGAAAAAAGTGGGAAATGTTTCGGTCACATGTGACCTTTCTCAATGCCAAGCTTACAACAAAACATTTTGCTATTTAAGGGTGGGGTAAGCGATATTTCAAAAACAATGTTGGACATTGTTGCTATTTGAAATCAACCAAAACAAACACACCCCTCTCTTCATTGCTCCGCCTCCAAAAATCACATTCCAACCCTAACCGCCCTGCTCAGAGTCTCGAACCCCGATCACCAGCATGCGAGGCAAGTGCACTAACAATGATGCTAAACACAGCATTCTCTAGCAGTAGTCAGCGCAACTCTCACCAGCTGGCCTCCGTTACACACGCAATCCAAGAGTGGATGTCTGTTTTTCATAGCAGAAGTGCAACAAAATAATGCTTCATGAAAAATATAGCGCAGATGAAGACAGATGACAAGGAAGCACAAAAAAATTCACGTACAGTACACAATAGTAATTACAAACAAGGGTTTGTTGTTAGTTGCCAACAGCACAGCAGCTCCAGACAAACGATGACACTCAAACCCACTCAAAGCAACGCCCGTGTCTGTTTTCAGGCCTTCCCACTCAGCTCTCTCCAGCGCTGGACAGCTTTTCTAATATTAATGCAGGTCCTAAAGCTCTTTCCTGATCATAACCCATTCATTTTCCAGTGATTTCTTCTGAGCTTTTGTATTGTGTCTCATCTCTATTTCTGCAGTCTTTCTTCAAATCTCCCTCTCTTGCTTGTCTTTCTCCTCCACCATCATACGCCCCCTAATGCTGATTGGCTACACACGTTTGTTGTTGCTTGTGTCGGTCGGACTAATTTACAAACCGCATTTTTCAAATATATCGCTTACCCCACCTTTAAATAAACAGTGTTTTTAAAGATTAACTATATGACGGAAATAAGCATGCACAAATAAATATACTATATCAGCCAATATATCTCATATTAACCAATACCTCTAATATTGGCCAATAATCAGTGCTATGTAAATATATGTGCGATCAGTGAACAAAGACGTTGATTGTATTTTTAGCATGCTGTAGAAAGCTTGCAGCTGAATGGACGAGACACTCACATGTGCATCAGGTCTGTGTCGTGATGCGGTTCGTGTTTCACCTGCGGGTTGACAATGGCGGGATGGGGGATTCCCGTGGCATGGGGTCCAGGAGGCCCTGGTACCATGTGATGAGAGAACCTGAAAGTGAAAAATAATGTGTGTGGGTTAATGTGTCATTCACCATCCTTATTCATAGCTAGCTCTAATACAACCTGATCTGCTTACGTCAAAACCATTCGTTTTAGAGTTGTCGAAAAGCGACGTTCTCTTTAAATGTAGCCGTTTGTGCACTCACCATCCCAGTGGAGGGGTCATCTGTCCAACGCCCCCAGGGGAGAGAGGGTAGAAATTGGGAATGTCTGGTCCAGGATGATGCCTGGGCATACCTGCTTCAGGATTCAAGAAGAATCGGATGAGAAAACGACAGTGGCGTGTGTTAGTGTGAGACCGACACATCTGGAAAACAGCAGTGTGACATCAATGTGTGCTGCACAGTTGGGCCCTATGGTCCGGTGCGGTGCATAAGCGGATCATGGGATAATTAGGAATGCTTTTGCGCAGTTTTAATAAGCCCTGCTGATATGATTCATGCTGCTTATGGATGTCAGTTGGCCTGCGGTACTAAGCTTCTCAACTTCACCCCAAACACACGCGTGCACACTCACACAAACATACATTTGCACCAAGGTCAAGACAGTGTTTGTGTATAAAGACTTAAACCAAGGAGGGAAAAGTGAAGGAAGGCCCTAGGGCTAAATTAAACTGTCAAAAGGGTGTCCGTGGAAGACAACAAAGCCCTAGGGATATATACACAAACAGCAAGAGCATTCAGTTTTAAAACAACCCTTGCATCTCCAACTGATCATTTTTTTTTTCACATGGAGCTCAGAATGTGTGGTCTGTTACTGCAAAAGGCTAAAATAGGCTTTAAATTACTGCGCTAAGTACTAGATAACATCATTGTCTTCCTCGTGCACGGCCTAGATGACATCAGCCAGAAAAGGAAAATCATTTCAGAAAGATGATGAAAATAAACATTTAGTTTTTACTTTTGAATAATATGCACAGTAGGATCACCAGGAATGTATATTTAAAAGGTAAACGTGGTCTACTTTGATTTCACGCCGACTATCTGTGCTTTCTATGCTAAGTTAAAGGACTGAAACATTAAACACTGCACATTTACCTGAATTCTTACTGAAAAAGGTTTTGAAAAGGCTAATCTCTCACATATTCTTTGTTTAAGTGTATTATCCATTCCGCCCTCAGCGTATTATGTCTGATGAATAAGTGACTCCATGTTTGTGTTTGTGTATGAAAATAGAGCAAGTTTTGGATCATTGGCCAATCTGCTTGTGGCGTGCAGCCTAATTTAGGCTATTTATAGCTCTCCAGACCTCCTCCACTTCATCACATCCTGTCTGCCCTCTCCCTCGCCGGTTGCCACAGAGGTGAGTGCTCGCCGGAAGGAGCACATATGGAGTTGGGTTCGCGTGCAACAACGCCTGCCAAAAATCTCAACACCCCTTTAAAACTGTAACCCCACCACCTTTGACAGAGTTGGGGGAAATAGGATTCTACTAAGAATGAATTGTTAGCTTATTAAATTGTAAGTGTATAGTTCATGTCTCTTCGGATCAGTGATATTAGAGAAATAGTGCTTAAGAAAACCAGGAAATAACATTCCAACACATTGCAAAAGACTTAAAGGGACAGTACACCCAAATTGAAAATTCCGTCATCATTTATAGAGCCTCAAGTCATTCTAAACCTATTTATTTTATCTGTGGAACACAAAAGATGATATTTTGAAGAATACTGATAACCAAACACTTTTGATGACCAATGTTTTCCATTGTACGGAGAAAAAAAAATAATTCTCAATAAACAATTCCAAGAGGGTCCTCACACCATCGGTGCTCGGGCCCTAAAAAATCTTATATTATGTTTCACAGAATAAAGTCAAATTGGTTTGAACGACATGAGGGCAAGTATATTTTTCATTTTTGGGTGAATATGATTTTCTTTTTACCCATATTGTTTCCAGTTTCCCTTAACTTCCTTTGCCTATCCAAAACAATTTTCTTTTCCGCTGATGTAACCAAAAATATTAACCAATAATATCAAAGTCAACATTTCAATTCAATAAAATGGATTAAATCAAGCTCAGTCCTATATAATTTTCCACTGAATATTCCGCTTTACTCAGACACGTCAAAATGCGTTAAATGTATTCTGAATGCTGCTTCAAGTAAAAGGTGATGTCTTTTTTCATGTTAAATGACTTGTTAGCCCAACTTAGTGGTTAATTGGTGATCTTCTTCTTTACCTGATCTACAGGTGATCTATTTATGTCCAAAATAGTGTATTTATGAGATACGTGCACAATGTCGTAACGGATTTTCTTTGAGCCTATATTCAAAGTTGGGGACTTGTCAATTATAAGGATCATATTGGAAGCTAATTGGAACTGGTTGCAATTGTGAATTTTGACTATATAATTTAGTTTTATATGCATTTGTGTAGCTCATGGATATTAGAGTTAACTAAAATAAAAATAAAACCATTTAATACTTAATGTACAGACCAATGGCAGAGATAGCTGCTAAATTGTGATTTTAGATGACTTTAATAGTTTGCAATGAACAACAGTAGCATATTTGTGCGGTTTGAATGCGTTTACCTTGCTTGGGGTTGATGTCCTGTGGGTGGTGTCCCGAGTGTGGGCCGGGGGCGAAGTGCTCGTCACTGTATGTGATCAGAGGGGTGAGGGGGTGAACGGCATGGGACGGCTGAACCACCGGTACCTTATTTGACTGCAAAAAAACAGAGGAAAAAAAAAACTGATATTATAACACATCATCAAATGTGACCGAGGCATTCAGACTAACAAATGGGCAACAACCCAAAAAAGTTGAGCATGCACACATCCAGATCACCAATGCTGATGTGTGGATTGTCTACCGCAGTAGTTTGGGGCAGAAACGAATGAATAAAGAAGGGGGTTGGGAGAGACAGAGTGTGGGTTAGAGGAGGAGAGAATGAGAAACAGGGAGGGAGGATGGGAACGCCACAGGGCAGAGGCAGACCAGAGGTCTCGGGGCTGAAGATCAAAGGGAATCATTAGCCAGTGAATAAGGGAGTTCATTACAGAGCCCCGGCCGTCTGCGGTGGAACTAAGCAGGGTTAATCACGTCAGCAGCGGACTCAACACACACACACACACACAGAGCTCTGAGCTGACTCACAAAGCAGTGCTCAGCACACCACAAAAGGACATCAAGTACACAGTGTGCAAGAACATGTAGCAATTTTTCGGATAATTGGTGAGCTTCTCCTTTACCTGGTCCACATATGATCTATTTCTGTCCAGAATAGTTTATTTATGAGAGACGTAACTGCCAAACTCTGGATTTTCTTTGAGCCCAAAGTCAAAGTTGGGGGCTTGTCAATAAAATACTCAAAGTGGAAGCTAATTGGTACTGGTTGCAATTGTGAATTTTGACTCATTTAATTTAATTGTATATGCATTTGTGTAGCTCATGGATATTATAGTTAACTAAAATAAAACCATGAAAGAACATTTTTCTTACTTGAAATACTATAAATTTTAACCAAAAAAAATAAAATAATAATAACTTGCCATAGCAACATTCCTTATTTTCATTTAGTTGAACTTGATGTACTAAAACAGCTAAAACTCATAAATACTTCATAGATATATATAAAAAAAATAAAAACAACAACAAAATTACCAAATCTTTAGTTAAAATTAAAATGGAAAGTATAAAAATAAAAACTATTTCAAAACATTGGTAAAGACTATAATTGAATCTCAATGATACTAAATCAACACTTTGTAGCTTTGATATAGCAAGAAAGCTTATAGAAAAATATTTTTATTAGACAAATCTCTTTCCCATTGATCAGTGGTATGAGAATGATGAAATACATAAAGCATCATTACACATGCACATCCTTCACAATTCATTATTTTGCACTAGAGTGATAAAAGCTGTCCTGTATTTGCTAGCAAGTAAAAAAAAAAAAAGACACTTGAACACACATTTGTTCATTGTGAGTGGAAAATTCCCAGGAAGACTTGAAGGCAGCTTATTATCAAATCACATTTTAACAAATGCATTAAAAATGTCCTATGAAATCAAACTGAATACAAAAACAAACACGAAATAATTTATTGATTGCCTACTGTTCCCTAAAAGTTAATTAAGGTTCAGCTGTATTGAATCTCCACAACTTTACCCGTCTCGCACGGGTAAGAAGCGCCCCACCCGTGCCACAGGCAAAACTCCTACAGGCATGAATGAGTGGTTTGTCCTAATTTGGGAGCAAAGGTTGTTGTTTCTGACCAGCTTATTGGCCAGAGAGGCAGGTGTAGGGTGCCATTTCCTCGGCAGACGTACTGCTGTAAAACCATGGGGAGGGAAGAGTGTGTCTGTGTGCGTTTGGGATGGGGGCGTTATTTCGGAGTCTCTCAGACACTGGAGCGTCTAAGAGGGAGGACGATGAGATGAATGGCATTCTCTGGAAAGATCCCAGCTCTGATAGCCAACACTAGGAGTTCCAAACATGTTCAAAACGCCTACATTTTCCAAGGCATTTTTTGGGAGTCTTGATGCTGATGATACATAACTGTATATTTCTTTATTACTCAATGCTTTTGAAAATGCCAGATGTAGGAGATGCACTTGGATCCATTGTTGGTCCTGGAAAAACAAATATAGTCCTAGCACTATCCCTAACCCAAACCCTAGTAAAACCAAAGGAAAATGTTAGGTTGATCATGTTATTGAAGCCCTAAGCTCTAAGTGTATCCCTAAAATATGCTGGGAATGTTGTTCCAAGACCAACAAGGATGTTGAACAAGGAGCACGTCCTATTTGGTGTGGCAAATATTATATTTAACCACTTTTAGAAGGTTATTTCGACCCCACTTTTGGGGTAATAATAACTTAAACGTATATAAACTTTGCTTTACTTCAGTACAAAGGAAACCAATTGTAGCCAGCTGGAATGTCGTTTTGAGACCAAGAACAAGCCTCTGCCAACCTTTCACATCTGCAGTCAATCGAACAAACTTGAAATTGGTACTGGGCGAACGTTATGTGCCCAATTAATATTCATGAGTCAGGCTGACAAGGTTTATGATGGGTCAGATTCTGTCAGATGATTATTTTTTGTTAAGACTTGTTTATCAGTATGATGGCTGATCTAAACTAAATAAGCGAATTCACATGCTTCAAATGAAACCAACAAACAAATTGTATACACTGGTGCTGTACAGATAAAGTAATAACAAAAATATAACATTATTAATTAATTAAAAGCAATAGTAAAACATCTGCTTTTCTCTTTTTACAAAATAATAAATTAATAAACTAAAATTAGCCTGTTAATAATTTACTCCATTTTGTGGTTTAAATACAGGTTCAACTGATGGTCAGAGGTCACGGCTAATCTGGACTAGTAGTTTTAAAAAAAAAAGTCTCTTTTGCTACCTTAAGGAAACCTTATCCCTGACTCGCCCTCATTACTAATATGTGACTGGGGGCAGTAGCTACTGTGAAAGGCCTTCACTGGAAGACTGCACGATAGCATCCTTACCCCCTCTTCATTTTACGCCTCTCAGCTCTTATTGGCTTTTCCTCTGGGAGAGAGATAAGAGGCAGGCATATTTTTCATTTAAGCCCCTAGTCTCTGTCTCCGAGTAAAGGAGAAAAAGAGATACCAAGGAGCGGAGGAAGAACTTAAAACAGTTTGAGTTGAAGAAAGGAGTCCAACGCAAGCATCATACAAAAGACACCACAAACTCTCCAGTATGTCAATACGGGGTCCTCGACTCACGGCAGCCATGAAAAGTGGGAGCTGGCACTTTGCGTTCCACCTTATTCGATCGGGGCCTCTTTTATGTCCTCTCAGTCGCAGCTGTCAGAGGCCATTTCTCTCAACTTCTTAATAAACTGCCATCTCGGAGCATTGCATGAAGCTAAAATTCCAGCTGGGAACCTCAAGACTGCAGCGCCAATTCGTAGGGGCCCCCGAGGCACAACCTTGAAAAATGCTCACTCTTCCAAAAAAAAAAAAAAAAGAGAGAGAGAAATAAAATGTCATATTTAAAATGCATTCAGCTTTCCAAAAATGTGGTTGCCTTTAATATAAGGCGGCAGGGTTTGGTTCTTTTGGCTTTCTGTGGTCTTAAATAAAAGTCACGCAGAGTGATTCACCGCCACTCAAGGCCATTCAAATCCTTCCAGGTGGTTTGAGATCACAGGCTGTGCCACCCAGTTCCCAACCCGGCTCAATTGCGTATTAAACTAAAAACACTTTCGCCCAACCCGACCAGGAAGTGGCCGGACACCCCGAATGCCCACAGGAACCCGGGTCGGATGGTGCCATGGCGATTTATCCCCAAGGATCTCTCAGGGGCCAGATTTTTCACAGGCCAGGGCGACAGGATATGGCACGGACGTACCTCCCCCCGTTCTCTCTTTTATTATGAAGAAAAATAATAGGCTTAGGTTTTTCTATTCATATTTGCAGAGAGGCGGTGCCGATTGAAAAGAAGCATGTCCATTTAGGATTTTATAAGCAGGTCTGGCCAACCCTGCCTCTAGAGCCTCTCAGATGTGGTTTAAAAGAAATTTCATTGTGCAGAACTCAAGCTGGCTGAGGGCCTGCAGAAAATCCAGAGGGAAAAGCAAGAGTGCGGGAAATGGCAAACTTGGGTGCAATGAGTTGGGAGACAAAATGGACACTTTCCACTTTTCAAACACTGAAAGCTAATGAAAATTATGAGGTCTAGATGATAACCCCTTTTCTGTCTTTCACAGCAGGTTGAGGTTTACCATTCAGATATGGCTTTCCAAACCAAAAACCTAACAGCGCTCATTGCATTGCAAAAAAAAAACTGCCTGTGGCGACATTTCTGCAAAAAAAAAAAAGTGGCTTCTTGCGTGTTTTGCAACACTTTCAAAGTGAAATGTCCAGTGAGTAGCGCTGAAAGCACATCAACTTTTATCCAAAACAGATCTGGTAACGCTTTATTATGTTGGTTGTTGTACGTATCGCGGCAGTTCAGAAAGGAAAAGTCTGGCGAGTTGCACTAAAAGGTTAATGCTCCATCACGTTTAAAAAAATAACATACCAACTACACTAATCCTGACGCTAAACTGAAATAATTGTGTTGTCAAAAGCCAGCGTTGAGAAAACACATTTGTTGAAGCAACCATGCTATTTACGCTGCTTCTACAAGACTTTGAGCTTGTTTATCGTGACTGGTGTTTCATGGGATTCGTACCCGATCGCTTCGCATCGCAAGTGCAATACTATACCATGTGAGTTACAGAGCAAGTTTACTACATCAGAAAATCCATACATATGGAGCTGAGCTGTGATGCAAATGTCTAAATAGTTTACAAATCATGCACTATGGTAAAATTGTTCTTAACTATGTGAAAATAAGTCAGATATTAACAGATAATTAATATAAGAGGTAATAGATAATTAATATAAGATCATTTATTAACAGATAATCGATCTCTGTAAGTAGTAATATAAGAATTGTTGATGTTTTGCTGCCACTAGTGTTCATTTCAGCTGGAAACTGCGGTTAAATACTTATGTTTTTTGTAGTTTTGCAAAAATTTGTAGAGGCACATTTTTCCAATCATCCTATGTTGCCCAAAACATTGTCAGTATGTTACCAACAAGCGTTTTCTTCTCACCACCAGCCCTTTGTCCTCAACTCAATTATCTCATTTCCGTGGTGTTGAGGGGAGGGTGGGGGGGTTATAATAATCGCTTCCCTCTACTGTAATTTATATGCAATGAGGACTTCTCATGCCCGCGGCTACAATAAAGCGGCTGAGTGAAAGAGCGCAAGGTGTTTTGCAAACATTCGAGAGTTGGCAACTTAAGTGGTAACGACAGATTGCCATACAGCTACAAATCTAGGTGAAATCCCTCTATACTGTTCACCTACAAATAGAGATGACAACACATGAATAAAAGGAAATTAAAGAGTGACTGCAATGCATGTATAGGTAGGTTCAAACAAGCCATATATTCAGGTCGTTCTGGGTTCAATACGCATAAATATATTTTCAATGAATCCAAATATAAGGCAAGGTCAGTAAGCGATTCTATCACACTAGTCTTGTCTATGTCAGCATGTATAAGTCTTGTGGCTATACTTTTGAAATGGTGTGTATTTTAGTAGTGTTTGCAAGATGAATGAGTTAAAACCTTCTTCTGTGATAAATTGACATTGACACAATGGTAATTTAGATTTAACCCTGAAAATTACTTTAAAGCACTGTGTAAGATGCCTAACTTTCCCAAATCAAAATCAGATTAAGCAATAAAAAAAATTTGTTGTGAGAATGTACTTGCTTTAGGTTTGTGACTATTGAGACATTTGACAAAACACAGTCCACTCCTGAATAGAAACACACCCTGTACTACCAACCAAAACAGTTCTTGCCCACACACACACACACACACACACACCCTAGCCCAGGTGTTCATACCCGCATCCCATTGGTGGAATGCATGACCTTTAAATAACAAAGATAAACACACACACACACACACGTTGCCCATTCAATTCGATATATTGGCCCCTTTAAAGCCCCAGTAAGTGAGCAACCCCAGTGCTGAGACGCCCAAAATAAAGAGAGGCCCCCAGTCTAGAGCGGTGGGTTATAAATGGAATGTGATATTGGCAGGATGGCCTGTTGGCTCTGGGGCTTAATGTAACCAAACCCAATTAATGAAGAGCTCTCATGGCACATGCCACATGCCCAAGGTAACGATACAAACAAGAGGAGGAACCGAAGGGTGGATGGAGAGTGAGAGAGGTAGAGGAGACGGGAACGAATGGAGGAAAGCCCGCCCTAAAGGCTTTAAAAGAAAGAGAGTGAGCAAGAGAATGAGCGAAAGACAGACCTTAAGTCTATTTTGAACACTGTTGTCAGAACCTGGATATTACACCCACCAAAAATAATAATCTAAAATAAAAAGAAAAGAAATTAAAAAAAATAAACAAATAAATATATTTTACATTTGATCAGGTGGTTTGTACAGAAAAATAAAATAAAAAATAAAAATAAATAATAAGAAAACATTTTATATCCTTTGGTTTTTTTTACGAAACCATAAGTAGGGACTGTACAAAAATAATTAGTACCATATTAAGAACAAAATAATTTAATTAAAAAAATAATTAATAACAATAATGATAATTTAAAAAAAATGTATTTAGCCATACCAAGTCTTCAATCCGTGTGCTAGCTTAAGTTGAAAGCATGGCATTCAGAAATCTGACAGCAGTGCACCAGCTGTCATCTGCAATAGTCAAGCAAAGGAGCAGAACTTCAAACATCTCACCCATTAATGTCCCAGAAAACCACATCACCGGCATATGCAGTGCTGCATTCTGACAGATGTGAACCATAAAACAAACACAAATCTGATACATAAACGCTGGAACTGCGCCAACCTGAGGCGACGCACGCCACCGACGAGGAATTTAAATCTCATTGAGAATAAAATACAATATTTATCAAGACAATAAGGCGACAATAATGCTGCCTAACTGACAACAAAGGATTAAGTGGAAAGTGTTGAGTGGGCCGTGACGACAATTAACAGACTGCGTTTACAATTATACAGACATTGCTGATTGGTTGTGAGGTAATATGGTCACAGGTTATATAAGGGTCCTCAGCATCCTGCGGCACGTTCACCTTGAGGCTTACGCAGGGCTCATTTTCACAGCAGGGCCTGGTCACTTCAAAGCGCCACCGAAAGGTCAAACATTCCACTGAAGTGGACCGGTCAGCGGGCAACGCAGCATCCACTGGCCAAACACACACACACAACGTGCCATTAGCATGCATTCTGACACAATAGCCACACACATTAAACTTTAAAAGCCAGCACGACTTCTACATGCCAAACACACGCATTCGTGATCCTCACAATGTTGTTGGAAGTGTGGAAAGCATGTGAATGAACACTTGTTTATTCCTTTCTTTCATGCCGAGCCAGCTCTCGCTCTCGCTCTCACTCGGTTATTTATGGAAGGCCGATACTCCAACATAATCAGACTGGCCAATCGCTGCTATGCAACATGCTAGCGCTAGCTTTACAGACAACGAAAATTAAACAGCTCAGTAGCAAAGCACAAATTAAAGAGAAACATGGCGAAGGCAAACCCTCCCAAAGAAAGGTCATTTTCATCTTACTAATAAGTATTTTTGGTTGACATGTATATCTACATAATCATGAAGGTCTCTAGAATCATCCAAACGAAACAAATCTTACAAGAGATCTATAGTTTTTTGTATACTTAGTCAAAAGTCCATGCGGCAACTATAGTTGCCGGTGGGCAAATGGCTTGTAAGTACATATATCATGGGGAAATGGGGTATACTGTGTTAATAGGTTAATAAATCAAGGTTTAGTGCTTTTTCCTTTCATAATATCCTACCTAAAACCCTTTAACTAATATATCTACAGTCCAGTAGACCTATTTTTGTTGTTTGGGGTTTTGTCATTTGTTTTTTGTTATACGTATAGAAGTAATTTTTTCTTCATTCTATTTATTTTTATTGATTTATTTTCATATTTTTTTTCATTAACTTTTTTTTTTTTTTTTTGATACACAATGCCCTGTTGGGGCAACTTAATGGCTGCACTTTGTTCAGCACTATGTTCCACCACTTTAAGACAAATGTATTTGTTGTTTGTTTTGTTTATCATACACAAGAGATTAGAAGCTAGATGCAGCTTTTTTGGGGTTCGCATCGAATGTTCTTTGACTGTTATACATAATAAATCTGTTTATGAATAAAGATTGATCTGTTGAAAGCATTTATTTTGAGTTAGATGCCAAATGTTCTCCTCCTATTCAAATTTGACATTGAAGGGGTGCATTCAACATATTTGCCCACCGGCAACTATAGTTGCCGCACATTCAAATACGATTTTCAAGTAAAGAAAAAAGAACCTGGGGAAAATAAATGCAGAACATGTTCACAGAGGACACTATTAACACAACTATATGCATGAAACCATTCAGAAAAATTTGGGCCGAAATGGGTTAAAGGTGCCATATGTAAAAATTGAGGTAAAAATATCCAAAAAATGAGCTACACGTATCAAAAGAATGAGAAGAAATAAGTGCAATGATGTCATTAAAAAAATGACAAGTTATAGTGCTGCCGAGATATAAACCTGAATTAGCATGCTAAATTACTAGCCCCGGCCCGGCCGGTGTCTAATACCAGTTTCGGCCATGGGAGGCGGTATGCGGGAAACATACATAACCACCAGCCAAACTGCA
Source organism: Gila orcuttii (assembly GCA_026230005.1). Taxonomy (NCBI): domain Eukaryota; kingdom Metazoa; phylum Chordata; class Actinopteri; order Cypriniformes; family Leuciscidae; genus Gila; species Gila orcuttii. The sequence continues at coordinate 15,048,972 of JAPDVR010000002.1, read as the reverse complement.
ACACACGAATAACTCGCACGGCTTGTATCTCTTTAATCTCTAAAAATCTCCAAATGCTCCACGTGAAACTGCGGTCTTACTATAGTGTCAATTGATTTGATTAATATGCGCAAGGGAGAGAGAGCAGGACCGCGCTCGTGTTGTTTGTAGACGTGAGAGTGCGCGCGCGCGGCCGAGCTCTCTCTCTCTCTCTCTCTCTCTGCTCGTAATGTGCCCTGTCAAGCGCAGCGGCAGCAGTCATTCTATCCCTCACCGATCAAAATAGGCTTTGGCGGGACAAAGCGGACTATTTGACGGTTTTAGAAGATTAACAACCTGAAACTAAAAAACAGACTAGAGTAGGCCAACTTTCTGGAGGTATACTGCCATTTGGTATGGAATATGTGGAGTATGAATTGATTTTTTGACATAAGGCACCAGTTGTCAGTTGGGTTATAGCGGTGAATGGGAGGCGATGGCATGTGCTCTAAAAGCAAACGAAAAAATCTGCAATAGCGTTTCCACGACTTTACAAAAAAGGGGAAAAATATTGAGAGATTGATTTACAGCAGTCAGAAGAGAGAAAGATGTCAAATTTGCTTTCACTCCCTCAGTCATTGTATTAGAAACACCCTCACAGCAGCGTTAATTTGCTTTTTGTCATTTACTGACAAGGTAATATAACAATATATAGCCTTACAAATGTGTATTCAGTTTTGTAAAAATTTGACTAGATTTGCAATGTTGATAACTATGGAAACGCGTCATCACAGTCCGTGAAAAGGGTCCATAACGATAAATTGTCAGAAATCAACTAAACTAATGAGACAAAAATAAATAATAAATAATATAAAATAAAAACACTTTTAAGAAACAAAATTAAGAAAATAAAAATACATGCAATTTAAATATAAAAAAAATACATTTAAATTTTTGTTTTATGTTTTATTCTATTTTAACATACATAAATAACTAATATTTTAAATGTTTTGTTTATTTTTAAATTAAAAATTTATTTAAATTCATATTTATTTTAATAATACTTTAAAATAAGTACATGGATACAATTATATAAAATTGACATTTAAATAGATGCATTTAACAAAAAAAAAAAAGATAAATACAGAAATAATTGGTCCCACCACAAGGTTAAGCGCAGAATCATTACCAAAAAAAAGTACCCATTTCAACTCCTCAATTGCTGTAATAGTTTATCCTCACGATAATAGCTCAGAACGCCTAACTGCACAGCAATCACCAAAAACAACCTAGCATCATGGCAGTGAGTTACCCATCATGGCAGTGAGCGCCACTTAAACACCGCTTCCCTCAAATCGTAAAAAAAACCAGTTTCTTCTACGACACAAATAAAGAAGGAAGCGGTGGAAGACGTATCAAGTTCTCGAGTAATTTCTGAGCAGGCGTTTGAAGGAATGGGATTTGCCTGGCATGTGCAGACGGTGTTTGCCAGCACATTCACACAGGTATACGGCACATAAATGGCTGCCACTCTAGATTTGGGAGGAACTTGCAGCGAGGGGAGAATGAGACCGGTGGGGGAGCTTGTGATGGAGGGGTGGAACAATCCGCTCCCTCGCAGGCTCAGGTTAATGTTTGAGTGAAACGGTGATCCTCTGCCACACGTGTGTTTGTTAGCGTGTGAGCGCATGCACGTGTGACTGTACCTGCAACATCAGAAGTGCCGGGCTGTAGTGAATGGAGTTACTTCAGATGCCGGGTAGTGACCTAGTTTCACACTCTCAGCAACAAAGCCTGAGCTTTACGGCCCAGAGTTAGGGATTGAGATGAGAAGAAAAGAGGAAGCAGAGCAGGGGGAGGGTGGGAAAGAGACAGAAGTCTACACCGGTTGAAAGCTAATTAACATAGCAGAAGATGTGGATTTCTGCTCTGCACACATCATAAACGTTCAATAGTTGCACACGTTTTCTCTGAGCACTGCAACGGTCATGTTAAGACATCACGCTCTGTGGCGTCTTTTTTTAAAAACAAGCTCAACATATAACAATTATTATAAATCAAAAATATACAATCTACTCCACTTTCCTGCAATGCTGCGAACCTGCAGCTTTAAAGATTGCGTTCTGTTAGTTCAGTTAAAAGATCACTGCATCATATCGATCTTCTATTGGACACACGTCTTCACGTGATACAAATTCGCAGTATCAGAGTTTGCCAGAATTGAACTTTTGAGCGCAGCGAAAGGTTAAACTTCTTTGCATATGCTTGTGTTTCCAGTGCTCAGCAATGAGATGAAATGTTCAGTGTAATTGCCCATTTGATACCACTCCAAAAAAAACTCTCCTGAAAACCTTCCCCAAATAAACCCACTATATCCCAAGCATACCGTTATATTTAAAGGTAAAGTGTTTTCCATTTTCTAAAGTGCTAATGTGCCAAGTAAACTTTTCCACAGGTAACAATGTCAATGTCATGGGTTTGATTCCCAGGGAATGCATGAAATGATAAAATCATAATGAAATGCACAGTAAGTGTAACAATTGCGTAAAAGTACATTTCTACGAGACGGCAATACAATAAATGAATTACGTGAAATTAAGAAAACAGAAAATACTGCTTGTTTCTTGAGATAAATGCAGTCTTCAGTATGTTTGGAAACCATTATTTTTCCAATTACCTTTGCCGCCACTAGCTCTGCAGAAAATACATACTCTGCCTTTCAAGGTCCAGTAAGAGATTTGAAAAACGCTGTTTCAATGTGAATCGGACCGAGCACCGAAACACACTTGTATGGCCAATCAGCAGTAAGGGGGAGGAGAGAGAGCTCAGTGCACAAGACAGACATTAGCAGAACGATTATAGAAAGAGAGAGATGGCAGAGAAAATACAAAAGCGGAAAATGCCAGGGGAATATAACTTTAAAAAGAAGGGTTACGATCAAGCAAAATACAGCATATCTTAGTTCTGTGAAACACAGAAAAACCAACGTTACTCGCGTATCGAGAAGAAATAAAGCAACCTTAAGGCCTCTACAGCGCTAGAAAGCTTCTCGGATATTAACGCAGGTCCTTCCCTTTTGCCTGATCGTAAACCTTTTTTTAAAGTTTAGATGTTCCAGGAACATCTAAACCTCCACCGCCCGGGTTAAAAGATCAGTTCCCAAAGTGTTTCTGAAATTGAGATAACATTCTCCTAATATAAGTTTTCTTCTTTTGGTTCCCCTTTTAGTGATCACTTTAACTCCTTAATCTTGTCACATTTGTAATATATAGTTACTTTGACTATCTATCATGTTATGTAGGGAACTGTTCATGAAAATTAGGGATGCACAATGTCAGCAACCATATCTGTATCATATGTTATCATTATCGGCCTGAAAATTAAAGTCGATAAATAATGGATTATGTCCTTCAGCTGAGACACTTCAGATGCGCACTGTTCGCCATGATGGTTTTGAATTGCTTGAAATATAATTGGAATCACTCAAAAAAGGAAAAAACAGTGCAACATGTTTGTCAGCAAGTCTGTCATATGGGCTACATAAAAATTATAATTGTGTGCTTGGGACATGGATTTTAATGGTGAGACTTTTGTTTTTGTAATCAGGCTCTCAAAAATTATATAAAAATTTGGATTTCGATTTATGGGCCAATATATCGGTTATCGGATTTCAAATATAAAGAATTATCGGTACCGGCCAAGATTTTCATATAGGTGCATCTCTAATGAAAACTATGGTTTTTGGGATGGAAGGGATGTCTTTGCCATCGAATAAGTAGAGGAGATAGATAACAATTCGACCTGAATTATCGTAGTAACACGGAATGCTTTCACTTATCGATGACATCATACCCTCAGACGGCAGGCACAGCAGATTTCGCCATAGTTGCACAGAGTGTACATGAATGTGGGAGGCATTGGGTAGGGGCCTGTTTGTTTTGGTGATTTCAAATATCAACAATGTTTACCAGATATGCCCAATTTCGCAACAATCTGCATAAAGTACAGTAAATAACAATAAAGTACAGTCACATACAGTATTCCGTTTATATGATTCTGCATTCCATCCACGTTTTTGGCATCACAGAAATCATAAGGCATATGAAATCATATGACACTCTGGTCACTAAATATAACTTAGTCCCTCCTTTATTGCAAGTCTATAAGATATTTTATCCACCAGATGAAAATTAAGTCTTATCAATAAGAAAAATAATAGTACACCTGTCCTCAACAAGCCGTATGGTTGCATGTTGTTCATGTTCCACTAATTAAAAAATGTGTTTTAGTTATTTCCCAAAATCTATTTTCTTATTATTTAACTTCGTTACTTGTACAGTTCTCCGTCACAGAGATAATTTAAAAAGTAAATGTGATATTTCTCAAAGACCGCAAGAGATCAAAATCTATTCTGTCAGATTCAAGACTGAATAAGTATCAATAAGTCAGAGGGATCAATTGTAACAACCCTACATCTTCACTCTTTTATCACGTAAAGCCTTTGTTGCACTGTTTTGCTTGTAGGTAGGACAATACCGCATTACGCACAAACCTCTCATATAAATGTGGCCTCCCCATATTGTGAGGGAATTAGCTAGTTAACCTCAACACAACTGCTTTTCAATTTAGCATCAGCCAGTGAAAACCCTCAGTCTGAAAGCGCACACACACTCGCACTATAATCCCTGAAGAACAAATGACTTCTCTCAACCCACGCATGACTAGGGAGCACTTCAACAAGCTCTTGAAAGTCGGCTCACACACAGGACGGGCACCTCCCCCGGTTCGATACTTTTGAAGGAGTACTTTTGTGGCTATTGTCCCGACTAAAGCAAACAAAACATCGGCTGTGTGCAAACAAGGCGAGACGCGGCGGCGGAGTATGCAAACGTGCACGAGATCTTTGTTTTCTTGACTTTGTGCAATTTAAATAGGAGATAATGGGATAGGAGAGGGAACAGGTCCAAGATCCGGTCTAACGAAAAGGATTCAGAAAATAAGCCTAACCCTGTGTCTGCAAAATTCTTGTGCATCGTCTATTAAATGACAGATTGAAAAACAGAAGTGTAAATAAAGGTGTCATGTGCTACAACAAGGTTTTAATTAATGTTCAACCTCAAAATGAGTTCATAAATAATAAAGTCATGGGCGTGTAGATACAGAACGAGCTGAGAAACCATCAGTTTATCTTCAAAATGGCTCCAATAATTACAGACTAAATCTATAATAAATAAGCAGCATGAATGCATGCCATCTTAGATGCACGAATATTGATCAAAGACCAGGTATAAATATCATTGTATGCCAGGGCAAACTTATCTAGAGTATTCTGCAGGGATATGAATTATACCTTAATGGATCGAGCGTTCCAAAAACCTACAAAATCCCCAAAAACTCCAAAATGTACCACACAAGTCACAGCCAATCGGAATATATTTGATGAATTTGACATTTGTGGCTTTTAGTAATACGTGTCTGTTAGCTTTGGAGGTCATATGTGCAAACGTCAAGTAAATCTGTTCTCTTCTGTTAAAACAGACGAAGAATACTGATGACTCATCTTGCACTCGGGGTGTACATAATTATTCTCTAATGAAATGCGCTCAAGGATGAGAAATACCACCTTTCTGTAACGCAACCGACTAGCAATAGCAAGTAGCAACTCATGATTCATGACTATTTTTTGCCCACTAGAAATTTGTGGAAAACACTTTTTCAACTTTGTACTTATTAAATGTCTTACAACTGTTATTTGTGTCAACAATATGGCCTGTATTCCTAAGGCCTATTCTCAGCAGGACTGAAACGGACATCATCAAAGAGATATTTTAATACATTTATGTTCATATAAAATGCTTATATGCTAGATCATTTGAAATATAGCTTCAAAACTTCAATATTTCAGCCCATTTCCGAATCTTGGTAACTCAATGATCGCTCCAGCCATCTTTATGATTCTACGCACAGCCAGTCAACGACATACACTACAAAAGTTCAAACCTCCTAAGTGTACATTTTAAAATAGTGTCATCAAAACTATGAAATGACACAAAAACATTTAATGGAATTATTTTATTTTGATGTTTAATTTAAATCAACAGGTATACGGCAATTTAAAATATATGAAAGTCCATCTTAGGCCCTATAACTGGTCACCATTTCTTTTAAAGTTTCACTATTTTTAAATCACTTTTGCTGTCACTGCATCATTTTAAATGGTGTGAGAAATACTTTTATAACTAACAGTATGAATCGCATGTAGTCTCTCAATTAATAATCATAAAAGCCACATGCATTATAATTAAAATTTCGTTTAGATAAAGAATATAAACTTCCCAAAAGTATTTTATGTGTATCAACTAAACTAATTTAAAAAAAATTAGATCAAAAGGGTTTTAAGGTCTTGAGAAACAAACAGTCAAGTTTCTCCAGAAGTTTGCAGGCCTAACACCAGTATAGTGTGGTCTCGAACCAAGATGTAAATTAAATTTTATTATTACCTATGCACATCCTTTGAGAGGCACAGATGTCATTATTAAGCACTGCAGTGGTTGCAAGAAGTTGGTACGAGGTGCACAAAGGCAAAGATGAACAAACGCAGTCTTGCGGAGTATTTTTATAGGTTTCATCATCCAGCATCAAACAACCGGGGAAAGTAAACAAAGTGCTACTCGTCTCAGGCCTCACATCCGTAACCAGAACGAGAGCGAGTTAGACTGAGAGCATATCATACAACAAAATAGGGGGTGAATAATAGCACATGTTCTAAAAAATACAGAAATGCCCGTTCTAGAGTGTATTTGAACATGCAGCCTCATATCACAGGCTCTATATATTGGTCAAGGGCCCTTCAGCAATAAATGAACACTCCACATGGGCTCAAATCAATTAGCGATAGGGAAAAAAACATCACAATGCAGGTCTGTTGAGATCAGTAACAGTAATGCAGAAGGCCAGAATCAGAGATGAAAGATCAGATCAAAGCAGCAGAGCAGTCAATTTGTCTGATGAACCTTATTAACAATAGGCTGAGATGAGGGGGCACTGGTAATGGTTACGGTTTGTGTAAACCATGATCGAGGCATGAGTACAGAATACATAGGAGAAAACAAAACAAGAATGGAGTAGCATGTATTTAGTATGTATACAATAGTAAAAAAAAATTACTATTACGCTCTTACGTTTGCCACGTCTGCGTTTATTTGATCAAAAATACAGCAAAAGCATTAATATTAAAATTTTAAATATATATTTATTATAATTTGAACCTATGAATTTTCAGCATCATTCCTCCAGTCTTCAGCGTCACATGATCCTTCATGTGATTCTGATATGCTGATATATGCTGATATTCTGATATGCTGCTCAAGAACAATTTCAGATTATTATCAATGTTGAAAAAAAATTGTGGAAAACATTTAGCAGAAACCATGATAATTTTTTTTCAGGATTCTTCGCTGAATAGAGTTAAAAAAGAACAGCATTTATTTAAAAAGAACAGCATTTATTTGAAATAAAAATCTTAAGTAACATTATAAATGTCTTTACTGTCACTTTTGATCAATTTAATGCATCCTTGCTGAATAACAGTAATTTCCTTGAGAAAAAAAAATCTAACTGAAACTATATATATATATATATATATATATATATATAACAAAATGTTAAAATTATTTTTGTAAATTGTTACATTTTTATACAAAACTTTTTTACATAAAAAAAAGTTTTATATATTTTACTGTTTTTAATATGAATTGATATATTATAAACATGTTTAAAAATAAATTTCAACAAATCTCATTTGCCATTAATAAATTCATCATGCAATTAACACTCAGTTTTTCTACTAAAAAATATCAAATGTAATTCAATGTGTTACTTGCCATTTCTTAGTAATTGTTTGTGAAAGTTGTTTATACACCATTTTCTTTCCAGTGTAGCCTATATATCGCCATAACAGATGGCTACAGGCCACCCTGCTCTCTGGGTCACTGAAAATGTGTTTATGTTGCCATCAGCATCTTAAGTAAGCGTATTTTGCACAAATTGGTCACCTCCAGGGGCGGGATAGTTTCCCCGTTTCAGTCTAATGTGGGAAAACCCGGAGGTTGGGGGGGGGGGGGGGGGTTGTTGGCAGAACCGGGCACACGCTCCACAACAATAGCCGAGCCTCGTTAGCTCCGTAGCAATCCCACCGCCTACGCCACACCAAAAAATCGCCCGCATAAATATGGGGACATCTGCAAGGGTAATCACTGCATTGTGCTGCCATTTTCTGCTCTGCTGGACGGCAACAGGGCAGCCTGCTTTTCAACACCTCTCCCCCTCCCTCCGCTGGTCCTCCCTTCCCCTGCCTGGGCTCCGTTTCTGGGGTCAGTGTCCCTCAGGTAACAAAACCCCCTGAGACTTGTGCTGAGTTACATGTAATTACTCCCACAATCTGATTGATTTTGGTCCGAATAGGGCAAGAGGACACCTTTAACTTCCTGCTTACCTTCCTTCAGTGTATCTTTGTCACTTTTTTTCTACGTTCCCTATCTCAGTTCGCCTCCCCCCATCCATTTCCATGCACAACAACCCCCTCTAATTCCCCTCACCATCCCTCGCTCACCCTCCCCTTCCCCTCTCTCTCTCTCTCTCTCTCTCTCTCTCTCCAACGCTCACGAAACGAAGCCAAAACTCTTCATCTAGTAGGAGGCAGAAGGCTTTGAAGAGATCAAAGCCAAGGCCGCGAGCAGTTGTGTGCCCTGGGAATACGCCGCAGCTCTCTGCTCCACAGCCCCCTTTTTCCAGCGTCATGTCGGATTGCAGCTGGATTGCATTTCGCCAGTTTTCTTAATGCTCTCGGTTTTGACTTTGACATCACTGATCCCCCCCCTCCCCAACACACACACACACACACACACACACACACACACACACCTTCAACACAAACGAGAGAGAAGGGAAGACAGAAAAAGACAAAAACAAAGGAGCGAATGAGAGAAAAATCAAAGAGAGTGAAGTTAAAATGGAAAAAGCTGGAAAAGAAAGGAGTAAAATAGGAGGAGAAGGAGCGAGAGAGATTGACAGGGTGATTTTTATTTTCACAACTCCATAATTGGCCAGTTCAAAGGCGGATGGAAAAAGGAAGCATTTGTTTTTAATTCCGCGGCAGATATGAAAGGAGCGACAAACTTTTATGAGTTCCCCAAAAATTAAAGACAGGCTCTTTTCACATTCAAAGAACAGGGTGTTTTTTATGGCCGAGACCACACAAAAAGAGCTGATAGCAAACCCCACCCCTCCCATCCGCTGCAAACATGAGTTGACTGACTGCGAGATGCCGAAAAAGAGGGGTTTGGTGTGCAACACAGAGAGAGGGAGTGAGTGCATGCAAGAAAGGGGAAAAAAAGAGGCTGTATCCATACATCCATTAAACAGCCTTGCTAATAAAGCCTGGTGGCAAGCCATCTTTTGTACTGTAACTCAGAGAAACCCTTTACCAAACTCCTACACCAGGGAGCATGAATATTTCAGTGGCGTCTGATCCACGGAGCATGTGAAGCTCTTTTGCCCCCACATACACAAACAGCCTGACAAAAAAATAAAAATAATGAGCTTCAGAAAAGATATGAAAAAAAAAGTGGAACCTAGTAGCACAGAGCCTCTATTGATCAGTAAAAAGCAGTGCAAATGAAGTTCAGAGATGCGTGCATGCATGTCCGCAAACACAATGCGGTTTCAATCACTGTCACTGATGAAGTTCTCTTGAGATGACGAAGGTTTGACGAGACACTCGACTTGTCTGTTCTGGTGTTTCTACGTGCCAAAATTACCAGTACTACACAATTTTCAACAGTTATACAACTAGTGTGATTTGATAGAAGAGGGTTACTGACACGCATCAAATGCCGATTCTCAAAAAAACAATTGTAAAATGAGAAAAACATGGGGATTTTAAGTCATTCGAGACTAAACAAGCTTCAAATGACACTGGGAATGAGAATACACAAAATGAAGCAACAAACATTCAATGAAAAGGAATTAAAAAAATAAAAATGCAAAAGAAAAACAACTAAACTGGTACAAGAGCGTCAGCTATATTGTCAAAATAAAGCAGGATTTAAAGAGGCCGCTGGAGGGTGATGGAGGTCACAGCTGGGCCTGGAGACATAACATACAGGAAAAGTGATGACAACTGTGATGCGAAGACAAAACACAACATTGCACTTCATTTACACGTGCCCTCAGGATCCTCTCAACAGGTGCTACCGCTGGATTGCAGAATAGATGTGCATTAAAAGGTCAACAAATAACACTCGTGTGTTCAAGCCTGTTCAACGCCAGCTCAAAAATGATCATTTTTAGGATATAAACTTGGCATTGTAAATTACGAAAGTTGTTGATGAATTTTACATTCATGCATTCAGTAGATGTTTTAATCCAAAGCGACATACAAAGAGGAACAAAAGCGATTATTCAACCATGTTCGTAATACAATACGTATATATATGACAGCATTTCTCAAATACAAACAAAAGCAATTTCATTTGGGCGTTCTGGACAGAATTTCAAAGTTTTTAAAGTCTCCTACTATGAAGACATTGCAATTAACGTGGGTCGCTTGACATTAATATTTCGGGGTTGGTAAAATGCCCCATGGAGGCAAACCTTTGAAAATTAACCTAATAACACTGCCAGCCTGTTTTGTTTTGTACATCCGACACATGGATTCAATATGACTGTGGTAACCAGCCGATGTAAACAGAGTATCAATGGCCCACTGTTTCAAAACCCTGGGTCTGTCCCAGTGCACTTCAAAGGGCCGTGGGTTGCTGAAATCTGCGAGGTCTAGGCCACGCTGGTGTTCAGACCTGCTCAGCAGATGATATGGCTACTTGTTTGCCCCTTATCACCCATGTGTGTGGGGCGGTTCGCTTTGCTTGCCTTCATCAAAGGATGACAGCTTACGCATTTAAAGTATGTGCTAAGAGTGTCAGGAAGACATATGGGTGATGTAAATAATAATGCTAATACTGAAAACAATGAAAATTCACGACACATATTCTACAGAAATAATGTTACAAAAACCACACACAAGGGCTGCTGGGAACTGTAGTTTCTTCGAATGGTGCAGAAAGGAAAAGAGTGAGAGTAGATGATCCAGCTGTGTAAAATCTCTTTAGGCAAAGCCAGGGTTTGGGGGGGTTTGTGATTCCACGGCATGTCCACGCCAAGAGATCCGTCACATCCCACATCAAAGCAGGCCGAGTGCGAGTGTATATCTTGGGTCGGTTCTTCCCGTGCTCCACTGCCAGAGGCCAGTCAGGATGGGGAGGTAAACGGCACAAGGACAGAAGTTGCTCCACAAGAAGCTCCAGCAAATGTACTACAGTAGCCATTCATACATATGGAGAGCAAGCTACCCATCAAAACAGCCGAGTTGAAAGGAAGGTAGAATCCTTCAAAGCCTCACTGCAATCAACATACTGTATGTTTATTTAAATAATAATTTTCCATGCATTTAATGGTCTAAATTCACATCGTCTCTGAGACTTTTGCACACCAAACGTGAATATTAATCACAAACACGGTTTTGAAATAATATGCTATTTACAATGTTGCCCAATGACATAGATTATACCAAATGATAGCAACTTCACAACCAAATATAGAAAGGCTTTGAATCTGAAATCGCAGCTAAAACTGAAAAAAGCAGTGTGCAAACCACTATACAGGAGTAAATTTGGTTGATATTCAGCACCACTTATTATACATGGGGAAATTTGATTTTCGTTTAACTAATATTTGCTTACTTTTTGAGTAGACCACTAATTTCCCTTATTATTATAGTTTCGAAACGTGAAAAGCCTTTGGATCAGCACATTCTGAAGAATTCCAGGACATTTAGATTAAGGCATTAACTAACTTATGGGTCACAGGTCAAAAATGTAACATCTCAAACACTTAGTGAGATGAAACTTTGTGCTCGAACTTTAAATAATCCAATTTAAGATGAAGAAACGAAAGAAAGAGGGTGAAGAACTGATTAAACAATTCAATGAAATCCAGGACCCCATCACCCCATTCTTCTCTCCAACTGATTAAAAGGGGGCCCGAGATAAGCAGAACTACATGAAACGTCCCGGCGCGAGGGAAATCATTTCAAAAGGAGGAAATGCCTAGGTTGTCTTAATTCCCAATTCACCATTTCATACTAATGTTAAAATATTATAACTTCAAAGCTATAGGCACCAGAGACAATGCAGCCCCAGTGTTTACCTGGAAACATTATCTGCTGACCCCAAGTTAGTCATCTCAAAGGAACCCTGGATGCCATTTCCAGATGTCGTCTATCAGATTAGAGCAACATGTAAAGCTTTCATGGATCACTAAGCACCATGATGCCAATATCCACTACTGCTGGTGGGGGGGGCTGGAGAACATTGTCCTCGTACGGTTGGCGTTTCACCAGGTAGCAACAACACACACGCTCAAAAAATGCTGACCACCAGAATATTGTCTGTTTCATGACTGGGAGGGAGTTCAGGCACTGGAATGTCATAGCCAATGAAAATCAATCCAAACTTCAGGGGAATGAAGGAGGGGAGGGAGTAAAAAAAAGAAGATGCCTTTGATCTCGCAGAAAACCGATCCCAGGCCTTGGAGATACTGTGTCCGAATATCTGAGCCACCGCAAAGGAGAGAAAGAGACAACAGACGGAGGAGTTCGAGGAAAAGGATCTGGCATGATTGCGGTTTTATTTGCACACAGAGTGAAAAAGAGAAATTCAGGTAAGTTGCAAATGGTCGCACATTCTGCAACAACTCTGCAAAACCGTTGTAAAAGTATGAGTGGAAATAATCTGCTATTATTTGTGGATTTTTTTTTTGTACCTCTCAAGCAAATGCTTTAAACCACAAAGGATGTTCCAGTGACTACCTTGCTGACCCAAAGACATTTTTTGTGTTTGTGCATCTAAATGCACAAACTTGTTGTGTAACAATGCATCTGCTTAAGAAGAACTAAACAATAAAAAATGTTAACTAAGTCAGAACCATTTATCCCAAATGCTTCGATCAATTACAGGTCAATCTTCTGTTTGGTGTCCGTCACCACAGCAAAAACCGAACCATAATCGCACGGCCGCAGACTGATAAAGGAGCTGAATTCAGAGCTGTGCAAACAATGGATGAGATGAGCTCAGCGGAGAAAGCCCTCTCTCTCATCGGGCTCACAGACTGCCTGCAGCGGCCATCTCTTCCAGGCACCAGTACACTGCCAAACAGGGAGTCTTAACCACACAAAAACTACCAAACAGGATTAGGGTGGACAGCTGCTAGCGTATCCACCATCTTTTTTTTTATTTTTTTTAAACCCCCTCCTTCCATCAGCGGTTGTTTTGTAGAATAACCGAGAGGGTAAACATCTGTAAGTTATATACATTTATCCATAAGAGTGCACGTCCCTTCAAAACAATCATACAAATACCGTTTTTTTTTTTGTTTTTTTTTAATCTGCCACATTGAAAAGTATAGACAGTACGAGCAGATATGGATATGGGTCACAGCATTAGTCACAGACACGCAGCCAAGCAGCAACTAACGTCATAACCCAAAGCTGCACGCTACAATGAGGGAAGATAAAATAAAGTTATAAAAAATGTCACTGGTGGACGGCGAGGGATCGGGATTGAACGGCATGGGAAAACACTCACTGTTCTGGGAATGGGAGGCGAGAGAGAACCGTTGTTCATGTAGGAATCATTGTTCATATTGGTCATCATGATGTATCCTGGGTAACTGGGGTACGGGTGGCCTTTGCTGTACATGTCCTGGTGCTTTCCTGTGAGAGAATAAAATTCAACATGAATTAATAAGAATTCCTAGGCAAGATTTACATTTATTTTAACTAATACTTGATGTGATCCAGTCACAAAAAAAAAAAAAAAAAAAAAAAAAACTTTCAGCGCCAATTAACAACAAATCAAAAATGAACTTCCTGAGCAAATGCCACATTTTTAAAAATGCTCGAAATCCAAGCTAAACAGGAAATCAAGAAGGTATCTAAAACGGGGAAGCCGTTTTGAGGCCACTGAAGTGTTTAGCTGAAAATTAGCATCCTAATTCACAGCAAGCAGAGAACAAAGGGCAAAAGACAATCAAGTCACTTCACTGTGACCCCAGCGCCCTGCTCGGCGTAAAAAAGACCCGGGTGCAAACAGAGATCAAATGAACTCCCGGCCATCACAGCAACATGCTGCTCTTGACAATAGAGTCTCAGACAGTGTGTTTGGAGGCCAGCATGTCACAGGAAGATGGGGCACTTCCCTGGCACGTGTCATTACGTGTCGACAACAAACAGACTGTGGGCTGTGAAATTCCCTTCACAAAGCCATCGTGATCAGTGGAGCGAATTAACAAATCGAAATAATTACCAGCATATTTATTACAAATAATTTCCTCTATAAATTAGAAAAAAAAAAAAAAAAAATATATATATATATATATATGTATATATATAAATTTACACACACACATACATATATATATATATATGTGTTTGTGTGTGTGTGTGTGTGTGTGTGTGTGTGTGTGTGTGTGTGTGTGTGTGTGTGTGTGTGTGTGTGTGTGTAAATTGCTTTCTTTGCAAGTGTTTTAACATAATAAAATGAAAATGGCATGATTTTGTAAAAGCATGCTTTGAGAATAAAAAAAAGTACATCACTGAATCAAAGAATTAATGATAATACGCCATGTTTTTACCCCAAGCCATAGGACTTACCATCGTCCGGATGGTCCCTGTGCTTCTCATGGTAAGAGTCTGGTGTTATTTGGGACTGTCTAGCTGCCTGTTCAAAAATGTAGGAGAGAGATATTAACAGCTTAAATTCTGATGTGCAACGTGTTCATGTTTTTCCAGGATTCCTGCTATCTGAAGAAAAACTGACAAAAAAGCTGACAAAATAAGGCATGCTTTAATCATATTTTTGGCAGAAGGCATCCATAATGAAAAGATAACTTGAGTTTTTTTTTTTTTTATGCATTGATTAAACTCAGTCATTTTCTCTCTGCTGTGGAGTCTGACCACAAATGTGGTCAGTATCTTAAGGAAGGAAAAAGAAAGGCTTCGCTACTATTCTCGTTCACTCCGCATTGTGAATCAGAAGTGCCGGGAAATAAACTCCATTTGGAGTTCAGCTCCCTCTGGGTGCCTTCCAGCAGAGTGAGGATCGGCACTGCTTTCCCAATTAACATTCAGCCCATCAGTTTGTTCTTTCTCATGTCATGCTGTAACCCTGCATGCTGTTGATGCCAGGAGGAAATACATTTCATTAATAAAGCCAAGCATCTGCTTATTCTTCAGTTCATTTTACTTGATTCACATGACCAAGTAGTAATGGGAATTTTTTTTTTTAAAGCAGAGAAACACAAAAATAAACTGAAACGAGATTACACCAGCACACTAATCTGACAACTGTCTCACAAAATTCATTTCGTTTCATTTGGATAATTATTTACTCTTTTCTTTGTGTGAAATTGCAGTAGGCTGTGTCATTTGTAAAAGGACAGGCAAATTAATTTGTCGCCATCATAAATGGGGTGTGCTGATTTTTAATACATATAAAAAAAATGATATTAATAAAAATAAGCATATTGCAGAATATAGTAAAACAATATCACAAACCAATCAGAGGTATAATGAGCTGTTTCAGAAATATTAAAATATGTGCCTATTGCACCATATTATCTGGCAGACTTTCCTGGATAATTATTATTAATCAGGAAAAAATGCAATAATAATAACAACAACAACAATGTTTAGCATTGTTATAGTATTGCAATATTATATTTACAATATTGTTTAATAACTGTTCAACATTAACTGTTGAATAAACTGAATAAGTAGCTATATCTTAGTACAATTCAAAATAAATGTATTGAATAAACTATATTGTGATTAGTAAAAGAAAATATTAATAAACAATGCCTTTGAAAATTAATGACTGTGGGTTAAAAATTAATATTGTTAATTTGAATGAATACTCTTATAAAAAAAATGAAACATTGAATAATTTCTGTGATCAATAAAGAAAATTATGACCATCGAGGCTTTTTTAGTGTTTTTCTCTCTCGCTTAAATAAGGACTGTGGGTCAAAATTAGTTTGTTGACTTTAACACGTGTAGCTCTACCATTTAAACCATCCACACACACACACACACACACACACACACACACACACTAACAAAACAGAGGCTAAAATATCAACATGACACTTAATTTTGAAAACAAATCCCAACTTCCCAACAGCTGGACACGAAGTTTGACGGAGAACTTCACGTGCGTCTGAGGACTGAGGAGTAAGTTACTCACGTCGTGATTGTTACTGTTGGGACTAATTTCTGTCTCGTTGACCAGAGATGACTTGATCTCCGCTAAGTCTCCCTCCTCCTCGGAGTGGTTGATCTCCGCGAAGATCTGCTCCTTGTGCGGGTCTCCCTCGTCTTTGAACGGGATCATTTCATCGGTGGCACAGAGCTCCGGGTCCCCGCCGCCTCCTCCACCTGACAACTGCGGCATTTCTCGGGTGATTGAAAGTCCTCCTCACCCTACAAACGCCCGGAAAGCGAACGCGTGCAACAGAAACCCCCGTATACTTTCAGCTCGCGCGCACTCCAAACACGCGCGAGAGTGTTTGGTAAACAGCAGCAAGAGCGCGCGACCGGTAAAACACTCAAGAATCCAGAGGGGGAAATAAAATATAGCGGCGCTGAATGAAAAAAAAAGAAAAAAAAAAGTTAAAGTACAGTTCCTTGGGTGTTTTTAAAGCAAGCGTCAGAAGTTAAAGTTCAAATGAAAGCAGGACAGTGCTGTCTGTTGAAAAAAAAAACCCGACTCCAAAAAAAAAAGTGCTGGAGTTCAGATGCTGTGTGTCATTCCCGTTTTGTTTGTTGGGTAAAAAGGTGTCCCTCTTCAGAAACGAGCTCAGCAGAGACTGAGAGTAATGTTGGACTGGAGAGAGTGTAGTGCTGTACTCCTCCCCCTGATCTCTGACTGACTATAGAGATGAAAGAGAAGCCGCCGCTGTGATTGACACCTCATACACGCACATGTATTGACTGACACTCCAGAGGAAAGTAAAGGGGGATTTTATACATTTCATCCAACAAAAATGGACAGAGAGCAGAAAAAAATGTGGAGGTTCATTTTTCAGATTCGTTTTTCAGGGCTGTTGGAAACGAAAACAGTGTCGTAACAACGTCAGTTTAACCAATTAGAAAAGAGCTACTGGATCATACATAAGCGGTGTAAAATATTTAGGATTTACAGGAAACATCAGAAGTCATTTGTGAACATGGTATTGAATGTTGGATGACTGGTTTCATGTAAATCAGCTGGTTCTTTTGTTTAATTCCATATATAGGCTAATATTCACGAGCTTTTCATCGTAATGTTTGAAACACTTTCCAATACTGGACCCCAAAAAGATGCACAACATTATATAGCCTCATCATATGGGTTTAAATGTTTCAGGTAGTTACATTTTTGTTTCCACATGTTTGAATCGAAATTACCAAATTAAATATGTGGGATGGCGAATAACATAACTGTTATTTAATCAATTATTATTAATAATAATTTCTGAACAAGTACATTTGATTACTACTACAAATTCAATATGTGATTTTTGTTTTAGTGTTACTAAAGAGTATCAACAGCACCCTTTGTGCTTATTTTGGATTTATAAACTAAAAAATAGGAGACAAATTTTAGAATATTATATAAAAATTTGAGACACGTTTTTGCAATTATTAAATGACCATATTAAATGGTCATTTAAATAGAAAACAAAAATGCTAAAAATAAATAAATAAATAATAACATTAAAATACAGAAAAAAACACATTTTGGCCTATGTTAGCCTATAATCATTGTTCTACATTAGCTTGCAAAGGGTGAAATCAAATATGCAAATGCATGAATCGTTTTCAATGCAGTTGTATAATAACAGAGGATGAGATTGCGTTTGAAAAGATCTATAAAATTGTTTTTATCTCGTAGTCATCTTATTAAATATATTTTCTCATGCATGCTTGAATTAATGAATACTTGAGATTGGTAATACTTGAGATTGATCATCTAATTTTTTTTTTAAATTCAATTTAGCTTATTTATAAAACATACACTGTATAATCATCCAAAGTTTGATATGGCACGTTATTTATTAGGGGTCACTTTTGAACTCTAAAATATGTTATGTACATAACGAATAATCAATAATCAATTGCAAAATTTTGCCCGCAAAGTGCTTTAAAAAATACTTAGGCTATTATTACAGATCTCGTTATCAGCAGATTTTAATTGAAAACATTAATTCAGCAATTTTAGCCAAATTAACATACTAAGCAGATTTTATGAAATTGCTACAATGATTAAAGCAAATGTAAACAGCTAGAATCTGCTAGAAATATTTAAATATATAAACCCAGAAAAAGCCCTCCCTCAGTGTAGCAGAAAGCAAGAAAGGGGAAGAAAAATATTGGGAGGTGTTTCTGCGGCTTGCGTGAGAATAAGTTTGGAGTAGGAGGCAGATCTTTATAAAGCAGTCGGAGGAGGGGTCAGTGGGCGGAGCCACGGCTGCCTTTGATCTGGCCGCGGCGGCCTCTTTCATCCACACTCTTTGTATGACCATATATGGTGTGAGGATGGAGACGCGCCAATATTTCCACGCGCTCCTTCATCCCAGCTGAGAGGGAAAGCGACGGTTCTCTTCCGGGTAAAGGAGACACAGCGAGAAAGATCAAAGGCTTTGGATTTGGAACCCGAATGTGGAATCAAGAGTGAGAGAGAGAGAGAGAGAGAGAGAGAGAGAGAGAGAGAGAGAGAGAGAGAGAGAGAGAGAGGACAGGGAGAGAGAGAGAGAGAGAGAGAGAGAGAGAGAGAGAGAGAGAGAGAGAGAGAGAGAGAGAGAGAGAGACGGGACTGGCCGCATTCCAGAGTGTAGCGGAAAGCTGAGCCTTAAACACACACACACACTCGCGCATTCAGACTGGCTCCCGGGATAACAATCGAACCTTTCAGTTTTTTAATGAAATGTATGCATAGCAGGACAGATGTGTTGTTATTGTAAACTGTGTGGATTTATTTTAATGCATGGTTATTTAAATGTAAGGCTCCATGTGAAGCAAAACATTTATTATTTTAAAATGACAGATTCTCGACAATTATTAGGCCTAAGTGTGTCTGCACTGACAAGATTTTTTATTTAGTCAAACAAAGAAATGTTTTTTTAGTGGAAGAAAATAAAATTCTAATTCAATTTTTATATAATGCATATTAGAATTCTGTCCTCAGTATTAGCAAATCTACAGATTATTCTATTCAGGGACATATGCTGGTAAATGTGAATGAATAGAGATCGTAAAGAAGGAACAAATGGGAAATTTGCTGCGTGAAAACAAAATAACAGGCACACACACACAAACAAATACACATTAACCTGACAGACTGGTTTCTATATGACAATCTAACCTTATTTTAAACTGTGTTGATTTATTTTAATGCATTATTGTTTTAATTATGTAAGGCTGAAATACATTAAGGCTGCCAGAAAGCTCAAAACAGGCATTTTTGAACTGCACTTGTTAAAAAGCCTAGACATTAAAAGGATTTTTAACTTCAAATTTTTTAAATTATTGATGTATTTATAGTATAAGGTTAATTAAGGTTGGGCGTACAGAAAAAAATATGCTGTAATTCTGTCATCAACAACGGCAAATCACAGTTTGATGGCCAGGAAAAAAATTCAGAAAAACTGATATTTCCAGGAGGCAAATTACTTTAAATAAAAGTACAGTATCTGACATGATAGATCAATGTTAAATAATGAAGTGAAGTGTGTGAATGTATTTTCCTGGTTCACAGAGGAGTAATTTAGTCAAAGCTCATTCTTTGTATGGGAAAGCAGCCCTGCGTGTCTAGAATATACAGTCAATAATTAGAATAAAAATCCAAATCAGCTTATTTCGTAACATGAGAGTATCTGACCTCACCGTAAGGACAAGAACATAAAACATAAAACTATCCACATTTCAGTGAGACTTCAAAGAAAAATGTACACTGCTTGTACATCATTTAAGAGCCGAACATTGAGTCATCTCTGGACCTTCAACCGTTAGCAAACATAAATTTACATAAACATAGTTAAGAGCAGTGTTTCATGTGAATGCACAGCTCTTGCCTTTTCTTTTACAGTAGGTAGGCGCAATAATTGACTTGTTTTTCTTCAAAAAAGAGAAATATCGTGAAAGAGAAGATCATTTGCATTTCTGTCTTAATGAGTTTGCAGAAGTGACCCCTCTGGATCAAACATGAAAAGGAAAGTGTCCTGCTGTGTCCTGACCTGAATTTAGTTGTCTCTCACTCTTCGACTGCATATTGAATATTATATAACCTTGAAGGACCAGGAATGTATCCATAACACAGCATAATTTATCAGAGCGCTGCTAATCTAGACGGGAATTACTGTTGGGTTCAGAAGAGAAGTTCAGAAAAGATTGCCCTCTTGCTGTGACGCTCATGCATGTATTGCTATTGATCAGGAACTGTGGATTAATAATTTGGTTTAACTGTAATCTGAGTATGGGAATGACCTATATAATGGAGGGGAAATTTGCTGATTTGGCCTTTAAATTATTCAAATTGTTTCAATACGATATTGACTGTAGATCATTCAAAAAAGCATGCTAATGTATTTAATCATATTATTTAGTCTGTAATCTTAAAATCATAAAGAGGCCATATTATGCCAGTCTTGTTTTTGGGCTCTACTAGAAAAGGTTTTCATGCTTGAATGTTCAAAAAACACATTATTTTTTCACATGTTTGACATGTTGCACCACCTCTCTTCCCAGTCAATAACACTCTGGGGTGCGTTTCCCGAAAGCATCGTTAGCCAACTATGGTCGCAATTCCCATTGAACTCTATTGGTAACGACGGAACTTGCGACCATAGTTGGCTAACGATGCTTTCGGGAAACGCACCCCTGATTAGTTTCTGTATCTATGAAGCCCCTCCTTCTGATAAGCACGATGTGCTCTGATTGGCCGGCTGGATCAGTGTGTTGTGATTGGTCAACCGCTTCCAGCTTGTTTGGGAAATGTAACGGGCCTTACCATAACTGCGAGTTTCAATAACTAACTCAACCAAGCCCCTTTATTTTGCGTATGCCTTAGCCGGGAGATATTTAAATGAAGAATACGTGCTTGTTCCCGGAAGAAAAGTTGAGACTACAATCGAGGCGTTTCAGGGAGTTCAGAAACAGTGCGCACTGATATAGAGAATTTAAACTTTCTGCTTTGTAACTTTGCTCAAACAGCAACATTACACACTAAAGGAATAATGTGTTTTGCTAGCTCACATTATTTTCTTTCTGCTGCTTTTGACATCACAGCTGAGCTCAGAACAGTCAATAGTGAAGGGCCAGGTATCGTGCATGTGTTTTTGGTGTGTCATCAGCCAATCCAGTCATGACGTCATTTATGCAAGTTATTATTCCAATAAAAGATCAGACAAGCATTTTTTTTTATCTTCGGAATGATGTTTACTGATGAATCATTCACAATAACTCCATGAACATGTATTAAAAAAACAGATCAATTTTGATTTCATGTTGGTTTTTAAAAAGAGTGCATTTACCTTAATACGGAACCACTATTTCAGAGGCAATCACAGTATAGTACAGTTCAGTGAAACCTCACTCTCCGCAGCCGCGATAAAGCTGGCAGCCAATCCAGCGGTTCTTCCACCTGCTTCAGTTCTGACAAACCTCCCTGAATCGAAAATTATAGATGTGAAGCTCCCAGTCACCGCCTAATAAACGACAGGAAACAAACATCACATTAAGATGAAAAGAGCATACAATTAAAGTTGAGAGGGGCGAAAGAAAGCCATTTATCAGTCAGAAGAAGAAGAGTTAGAGGTGGCTGAGGTTTCGAGGCGAGAGATGGTTTTTGCTACTCTTTTATTGGTGGGAATACAGGTGATGTTCAGAGGAAGGGAAAGTGTCTGGAGGGGATGAGCTGAGCGTTCAGCCCCACTTCTGTCCTGTGATCTGCTGATTTATAACACGGCAAGAAGCAGACATACTGTTATTAAAATTAAATCATATTCTGGATGCAGCTGGGGAGGGGAAAAGACCCAACAGGGGGAAATTTGTTATGCTGGGTTATTGAGTTTGGAGCCTTCCGCACCTACACAAATTCACTCTTGGCAAGCCTGTCAAAATACTTAATGAAAATTAAAAGACTTACAAACAATACATCTATGACCTGAGGGATACATAATATCTCCCATGGTGTGTGCATGTTTCTAGCCTACATAGGGGTATTTTTCATAAATGTCAGGTATGGGTAAGTTTTCACATTTTAATTTTAACCTACTTTCTGTTGGACAAAATGGACAGCTCTTTTGAACTTTCTATTTATCAAAGAATTCTTAAAAAATGTGTCAGTGTCACTGTTTTCTTGAGCATCAAATGAAGGATCATGTGACACTGAAGACTGGAGTAATGATGCTGAAAATTCATCTTCATCTTTGCATCACAGGAATAAATTACATTTTAAAATACATTAAAAGAGACAACAGTTATTTTACACCCGTGCACAAAAGACTTATTGTGCAGCCGACACGTAGAGGCAACCCCTGTGCAATTTCCATAGCCTGTGTTTGTCTTTAGACAGGAAGTCCACCAGTAGCCCAGAATGCTGTATCTGTCTTTTCATCCTGCCGCGTTATTGAAGCACACATTGAGTTTGGGTCAAGTCCTGCTGGGAAGGTGTCAAAGGTCATGACCGCCTTACTGAGGAGTCACAGAGCCCCAGTCCTGTCTGTAATCAAACACACACACACACACACACACACACACACACACACACACACACACACACACACACACACACACACACACACACACACACACACGCACACACACACAGGTCATCTCCAATGGCATTTAAACAAGAACCATCACTGTCAATATCTCGTCTCACTAACAATGAGCAGGAAACCATAAACAGACACAGCACGCAATCTACTCATTCTTACATAAGCAATATTAATGTGTTCACCAAAAAATAAAAATTGTCATTTTATACTCAAACCTCATATTGTTCCAAACCTGTTTGGCTTTCCTTCATCTGCAGAACAAAAATGAAAGCCATTGGGGTCTAATGTTGTTTTGGACCCCATCGACATTCATTGTATGAAAAGTCATTTAATTAACAAAAACTGAAACATTCGGCTAAATATCTTCTGCTTTAAAAGTTAATAAAAAATAAAAAATCCAGCGCTCTAAAATGTTCTAGCAATAATGTAAAGCAAAATAAAAAAACGCCATACACCATCCTCCACATGCAATCTGATACTGAAAAAAGTGCAAAAGAAGATCAACCTGGATGTTGCTACAATAAGCGTTTCTAAGGAGTTAATGGCTAGACCAAATCTTTAAAAAACAAAAAAAACAGAGTTTTATTTTCATATAAATAAGTGGAGTAAGCCGATAGTCAAACGTTTGGCTACACGAGACTAACCTTACCTTTGTCTCAGAGGGATTTTCCAGACACAGTTCAGTCCTGATTCAGGTAGGCAAATTGACTGAGTGATTTTTGGGTTAAAAGAGCCTGTTCAAACAGCTCCAAAGCGACATGTAGGAATTTAAAAAAAATTATAATCTCTGTCAGCAAGTGTCTGGTGTAGAAGACACTCGTAAAACACTTCAATCCAAAGCACTGAAGTCATAGCAGAGAGATATAATAACATAAATAAATGTGCTGTTCATTGTTTGCAGCAGGGAAACTCACTTTTACTCACTTTTGTCTATTTATCATCTTGTCCTCTACCAACAAATGCTGTTGAAAGTCCAATGCTGATTAAATACACATTGCTACAAAATAAAAACCTTTTTAAACTGCTTTGGTAAGGAAGCGCTCTGACAATAGCCCCAGTGAATGGATCATATCGGTCTGATTTACACAACCTTTCAAAAACTTGACGGTAACCTTGATCAAAAGTGAATAAATGAGCATTCAAATAAATGCTGTTCTTTTTAATATTCTATTCATCAAAAAATTTATCCACAAAAATATGAAGCAGCACAACTGTTTTAAACATTGATAAAAATAATAAATGTTTCTTGAGCATGAAATCATTATATTAGGATGATTTCTAAAAGATCATGTGACACTAAAGAGTCTAATAATGCTAAAAATTCAGCTTTGCATCACAGGAATAAATTACATTTTAAAATTTAAATAGAAAACAGTTATTTTAAATTGTAATAATATTTCACAATATTACTGTATTTTTGTATTCCAAATAAATGCAGCCTTGCTGAACAGAAGAGACTTTTTTCAAAAACATAAAAAAATCTAACCGACCCCAATCCTTTGAATGGTAATTGTGTACATTTTTACACAACTAAAACTTTAGATGGAATTTATATTTATTATACTTATTTTTGAAAACCCAATGCTACATTTTTGAAAAGCAAAGAAGCCAATTACTGGACTAATGATCAAAACCCCATGACCTCTGCATCATGCTCCTTAAAGCTGTCCTATGCTGTGCCAAATTAAAATTTTTCATAACTGTGAAATTATAATCTTGTTAGTCATGGTGAAATTCTGTGCAAATGTACAGTCTGCTTGCTAGTGTCTGACCCCACCCTCCAACCCCCAGCCCCACCCCTTAAATTAGGCCCCTCCCCCTACACTCCCTGTCTAGTCATTACTTACCTAACCATCTGTCTGTTTAATCCCTATCATCAATGGCCAAGGGAATACTAGAAATCAAAGGGTCCTTTCATGATTTCACACAACACCACAGCATCGGCTGAGCGGGGTTCTGTAAATATTTGCTGCCTTTCATTTGACGATGAATCGTTCCTTCAACAAGAGGGATTCGTGGGTAAACAGGGAGCATTTCTGGAGGACACCGTGGCCCCGGCGAGTTTGTTTACAGTGTTTCTGCTGTCGACCATGCACTCCGATGTCCTTCCTGTTTCCCATGGGCCTCTGTTCCATCTCATCGTTCGGCCTTCCTCTTTCTCTATCTCCTCCTCATCGACCCATCGTCCTTCCTCCCATCTCGACTCACCACCTCTCGGATCTCCCATGAGCCGTGTCCTTCCTTTGATTTCTCGCCTCACTGCCATAAACATTCCTCCCCAGTGGTCTCCTTCAATTTCTTCATCTTTTGAGCATTTAGCAAAACGGCATGACTTTGATAAAGCGTGTCTGGAGAGAACTGATTCAAAAGCAGACAGCGCAGGGTTGGAAAATATTTGCATCCTTACAAACACGCAAACATTCGGTTTATCCCAAGATACTGATTTAGCATTGGTGTTTGTTGTTGATGATGTTCATCCGTCATGGAAGTGTATGTTTTGCCCGAAAGAAACACCTGAAACACTCAGATATTTGTTTTACTCATTTTACTCATTTAAACTATGTTAAAAATAGTCAACAAATGCAAACATTCAGTTTATCCCAAGATACCGATTTTGCATTGGAGTTTGTTGACGATGTTGATCCGAAAATTGAAAAGGATCATATGTTTTGCCTGAAAGAAACTCCTGAAATACACACAATACACATTAAGAATCTAGAAAAGATCAGTGGTCTAAAAGCTGTCTGCGTAATTATCTTCAATATATGATAATCATCATGGCTCTAAATATAACTTACATTTTTAATCTTAAGTTTCAGATGAATAATGGCAGACAGATAACTGTTGAAATTTAAGTCAATATCAAAGCTAATATTTAGTTATATTTGGGTGTTTCAAATATGATGTCAATTTACCTGAATTCTGATTCAAAGCCTTTAAAAATTAGGTTCTTAAGGGCCCCATTGCTAGCAGACCACTGGAGAAACCAATAGACCCATCGGAGGAGACTCTATACCCCAGTGCACATCAGCCTCCATCGCCATCTGACACAGGATCATCGCCCCTGATACGCTGGGCCCCTGAGGGGATCGTGGAGAGCTAGTGGATTGGATCCCAGGGGTGTCCAAAATGAATCCAACCTAATCCAACCCCATCCGCACGCAGCGCAATTTTGCTGTCTGTTCAGCTCCACTCTGCTGTTTTTGAAGTGGACCAAAGCTCACTTTCTTTTCCTTTATGAAGCAGAGGGTCGTCTAAGAAAGATATTTTTTTTATTATTATTTTTCTATAAATGTTATATCACATACAATGAACATATGAAACTCTGGGTGTCAAACTCTGTGTTGAACCCTGTGTGTTTATATATAGAGTCCCTTTTAAGACCTGCCTCTTTTGTTATAAAATAAAGTTACAAAATCTGTTATGGAGAAAAAACTAAATAATGTATAAACTCCGGACCACCAGGAATGTTACTTTGCCCATCTTAAATCTCAAAGCTCTAGCCGTGCGACATCATATTACCACCATTACAGTGTCCGTAGATCATGGCTTAAGCTGCCAGAATGTAGGTAAAGGTGCTTACCTTACATGCAGAGCAAAACTGGAGTAACAAAACTTGGGCCAATCTGTTTTTTTATGATCTTCACCGGATAAATAAACACAGTTTAAGGTGTTTACACGACCCTAAATGGTTATTAAACGGCATAATCGGTGCATGTAAACACACTCAGTGTGCTCAGCTCACCTTTACCCAAGTGCATTCCACCTTACGACCCTGTCAAAAACAGCACACAACTAAGCGTCTGAAAAGCATTTTTTTGCACGGTAAGTGATAGAATCAGAAATCACATTACGGGAATCTTCCTCTAATCTGAATATTCCAGGACTTTCTTTCCCCCATTTTTAACGACGGTACAGTGTGTATTCTGGGAGGATGAGTGTCTGGCTGATGCTGGTGATTTGTTGGAAGGCTCCATTGTCCCATGTTAATGATGTCCCTTTGTGAGAGACGGGGATGAGGGCTGAAGACATTGCCCGTGGTAAGGGAGCGGGCGGCTGAGGGTCTTAGTGTGACTGGCAGCTGGAATAATCCTCCCTTTGTACCCTCTGAGGGGCTCTACGAATGTGCCCCATCGCTTCAGACCAGCCAGATGGAATCACAGAGAGCGAGCGACAGAGAGTATTCAAAGCCACACAAAAGCCTTCAGGCCAGACCACGTTTAGCTTATCTTAGGTTTGGTTTTCGCGTGGCGCGGTGCTCAAAGTCTTTGGTCGGGTACGGCAGTGGCGTAGTCAGTACGGCCGGCCGGAAGCGTGCCAGAGAGCCCTTTGATTGGAGCGTGTCTCTTTGTGGACTCAACTCCTAAGTAAACCTGTGGTAACTCAAACCATCCAACACACTTTATTTATTTACGGTTCAGGCCTCAGAATGATATACAAGTGTTTTACAAGAGTTATATAAGAGTTGTTCTGTTTTAGTTTGGTTGAGATGGATTCCCTCCAATTGTGTTTGGCTTGGCCATGTGATGTGGTTCCTTCCCAGCAGTCTGTGCAGTTACGTCTCGAAAATGTCAAAGATGACTCTCCGGCAGAGACGCAACGGCAATTGTACATTCTGTTGGCGGTTTCGCCCATCATTAGATCTGAGGAATATTTGGGATCACCATTGTTTGTGCATGGCAAGCAATCTATCTTGATGTTCATATTTAGATTGCAACTGAAACCCCTAAAACTCCTAAAACATGTTATGATCCCCCTGAAACCCAAATGTAGATGGCAGCTCTTTGATTTCCAGTGAATGAGCCTCCTCACTCCAAACTTCAAATGAGACATTAAGCAAAGGGATTTGATGTGAAACAAACTCCATTGATCTTCTAGCTTTCTTCTTAATTTTTGACGAAACTGTTGGATTAGCACCAAAAACTTTTCGAAAGCCTTCAAAACATTCATTAATTCCAGCTCGGTAAATCCAGTTCCTGTGCCGAATGCTATTGAATGCGGTGGAATCCCCTAAATTCAAACATAATTTCCCAAAACATTGAGATACACAAGTTTCTCGCAAGCGAGCTAATCGTTTGCTCAAATGGCAGATGGGAACGATTATATATATTTAGAATCCAACATACAAACACAGAAGCTCAAAATGAACGCTAATACACACTTTATCATGGAAAATGTGAACAAAACGTCAACATATCCATGCGTTTTAACATAATCTCACCAAATCAGAACGAATCTGCATATTGTGTGTGCCAAAGCAGACCGTCCGAGTCATGAATGGCTGTTTTGGGGTATGAATCTATTGGCTGTTGAATAAATTGGTCAGAGAAAAAAGAAAATAAGGGTTGAGAGATGTCTTGCTTGAGTGTACAAATCCCACTGAAGGGGCAACAGTAGCTTTGAAATGAGACTCATTCTTCTGTGTGTGTGTATGTGTGTGTTTTGCACATGTATAATGAAAAGCAGTTAGTGAGTGGACCATATCCTTTGCCCTGAGTGGCTC
Organism: Gila orcuttii; assembly: GCA_026230005.1. Lineage (NCBI taxonomy): Eukaryota > Metazoa > Chordata > Actinopteri > Cypriniformes > Leuciscidae > Gila > Gila orcuttii. The sequence continues at coordinate 15,020,579 of JAPDVR010000002.1, read as the reverse complement.
TGGCGCAGGCTCTCTTAATTTAAGAGGGGATTAGGCTTGTGGAAGAACACTACACCCTCCCTCTCTAATTGGAGACGGCTAATAGCTGGACTCCTTGAAAACTGAGCCTTTTATCTTCCCGAGCTGAAACGGACTTAAAACATAGAAAGAATTACAATATATCCATCCGAACATCGCACATGATTTCGCTGGCTGAGCTCCTAAGCACCCGGCGTAGCTTCTCACTGAATTCGTTTGAATGCACATTGACTCGTGATGATGTCAAAGACCCGATGGGGCCACTGTGATGTCATCAGCACAAATCATAACTGGCTTTATGGCAGCGGTTCTCAACTGGTCTGCTTTATACTATATACAAATTAAATAATAAGAATTATTACCTATGTTTTATAGCACAAAACATATTGGTCACCTTGAACCATGGAAGAACCTGTATTTAATGTAGACTGTGTCATATTTTCTTTCGAAGATGTCGTACTTTACACAGGTCACACAACCTGTCCATGTTGGCATCTGCTTAATTTAACAAATTTCTTTATTGCGATCCACCAAATGAAACTCAATGCTTTTTGGCACAATATATTTCGATTGAAATATTAATTATTATTCAAATAAACTAAATCATCATAATATTTAAAGAAAACTATTATAGTGCTATTAGTTTTTTCAAGCGATAATTGTTTTGTTGACGTTAAAGATAAAATAAACAAAAATATATTATAAACTGAAAAAATACATGTATTTATATATTTTTAAAATAAATATTACATAAAATAATATATTAAAATAGATGTATTTTTTTTTAAATACATTTTTTACATAAAAAGATTAAATAATATTTTATCAAATTACTTTTTTCTTACTTTGATCACGTTCACGTTCACCAAAAACAAAACAAAAGTCAAAATAGTTATGGTGACTAACATACTTCCAGATAGTAAAATGTATTATTATATTACAATTCAGTTCTTGCATGTACATTTTTAAAATCTGTTTATTTTTTGGTTCATCAACTTCATCAAGCTTCATCACCAGTTTTGATTACTTCCCAAACTACAATCCCAGAAAAATGTTTAATAAACAACAGTGAGAGCAAAGGAAAATGGATCATACAAATTTAATTAAAAAAAGCTCTCAAAGTTTATTTACATCCGTATTCTTTGAAGTACAACTGTCACAAGCTGGTTGGGACCATTGGTTATGGATGCTGTCTTAAAATATAGTACTGATCCGACTTTGACAAATCAAAGGCCAGCATGATCATGGAGAAATCTGCGATATTCCTGCTGATGTTCCCTTTTAAACAGTCCTAGCAGTGCAGCTTATATAAAACGTTGCAACCAAACTTTTTTTTTTTTCCAGGGGAAGAAAACTTCTCGATTTCTGTGAACTGTACAAGATCTCTGCGAGTCTCTCCAAGGGCCGAGCACTTCAAAACTCTCCTCAGAAGCCTTGTAACAGACCCAAACCAGCCTTAGAGAGTGCACACAGAAAAGAGAAGGAGAAAGAGAGAGGGAAGAAAAAAGAGAAAGCATGAGAAGCAAGATCTGGAAGAGTAAAAGAATCTCTAAGAAACTATAATTGAAAGAAAAGGCCAAAAAACTCTGGGTTTTAAAGCAACCTCTGAACAGATGAAACAAGCGCACAAGCGCTTGACTGTTTCCCCCCCTTTCCTTCCTTTTTCTTGCAGCTTACTGAAATAAGGCATTTCTTTTTTCCATCTGATTGAATGTAAGACTAAAAGAGGACTAGAGGAAGCGAGACCAGCTTGTGTGTGTGCCCACTAGCTTTTAGTCCGTAGCCTAATGAGTTCCTGAGGGAAGGGGTGCTGTCAATCATCCAGTGTTCCCTTTTTTCATCTCCCACCAACTCAGTCTGTACCGCAGAACTGAGGGGCATGACATAATTAGAGATCACTAAGTTACCACAACTTTTCCCTCTTTATAACAGGCCTACATTAACCATGGGGAAAAAGCGCTATGATGTGATCAATTACATGATGTCCAGAGAAAGAAAAAAAAGTAGGTGTGTTGGTTTTATAGAAGGATCAGCATCCTTTTTAACCCCTAAAAGTCATATGAATACAAAAAGCCTGAAGGTGTGAAAGTAAGAGAATGAGAGCTAAAGAGGGATATTATGATTTTTTCATTTGTTGTGCGCTAAAAGGGTGCCAGTAAGCAGCGAGTAACAAACAGATGGGAGGAGTACTGATTGATGGGTCACGGGAAACAAAAACAAGACAGGGATTTGGAAACATCTGCATGTGAATGGAGCTCGCTTGAATACGCCGTCGCTGAAGAACAGACGCCGGCAGAAGCTGGGAGTAATTGCCGATGAGCAATATCAGAGAGAAAAGGCTCTAGCGGAGAAGACAAGAACAGGTATAGCGCTGAAGAGGAGGTGTGTGAGACAACAGAGCGCATACAGCATACCAACCGGAGCTCATTAAAGGAAAATTCTGTCTTTACTTACTCTCTCGCACGTCGTTTCCTGCATTCTGCTTCTGTGGGACACAAAAGGAGAAATTCTGAAGAGGGTTGGGCAAAATTCACAGCTGAGGAATTGTTCCCTTGAATTCATGAGGTGAAATTTTTATAGAATTGACCCCACATTTAATTAAAATTGACTTAACTGAATTAAAATTCAAGTGCACCCGGGAAATTCATACCTTCAAGTTGGACATTCGTTATTACGACATACTTGAAAGTCGGAAACAACGTGGATGGAGTCTAAACAAAACAAAATAATAATATTGTATTCAACCCAAATAACTACATCTGAATTCCACAATATGAAGATGATTCATTTATATTGCTTATTTATATATTGCAGGCTATCAGAACTATATGTTTGTGTTACAAAAAGCAAACCGTGAAAGTCAAGTGATTAACTTGTTGTCTAGGAGCTGTTAAAGGAGCCGTATGTAAGAAATTTATTTCAATTAATCATAAAATGGCCCTGATATGTCACTAGATATTAAGAAATCATGTTCATTTCAAATACTTATATCACTGACAACAGTAGTCCGGCCAGGATATTGTCATTTAAAAAGTGAAGTTGCAGCCCTCAACTGATGTTGATGTTGTCATGTTGTGTTTTGGTCTGATGCGCCACCCTCCACCTATCTACCAATCACGAAGTCAGTAGTGTTGCGGCATCCGGGTTGCCAGCTCTGCTCTAGTTACCACAGCTGCAGCTACAAACGTGTCAGAATCGGATAAAAAAAAAGTCTAACGTTGTGAAACCAAAAAAACCTTGTTATGAATCCGAAATACTTCGTGAAAAATCCGAAATAAAACAAGGATCTGTATAGGAGATGCCTTTGAAAGATGGAGACGGCTGAAAACGGAGAAGAATTTGAAGACAGACGCCAACGTTGCTAATTTTCTCCTGGACAGGTAACTAAGATTCATCTATGTTTGGCTAACTTGTACTTGATGTAAATGGACATTTCAAATATTCATGACAGTCGAACAAAGTTATGGATGTTCGTGCAAAGTAACATTACGTTAGCTCATATGGAGGAGGTGGGTCTTTGAATTGAAAAGGTAAGGAATTGTTTGGGTAATAAAAACGGCGAGTCGTCATTGCTAACATTAGCAATGCATTATCAGAGCCCGTTTCTCTGTCATTATGATGAGACGCTGAGGAAAACAACATTAGCACGCCCATTATGGCCATGTGAAACGTAATTGAGACAGTAGCCTAACGTTACCTTGGTAAAAATGATTCCTCATTCGTTCTTCGAGGGGGTACACCGCTCTACAGTAATTTGAAAGTGATTGCAGTACCAGTTTTGGCCACAATCTTACATACGACTCCTTTAAATGATTGAAATACAGCATGTCAAATTAAAATAATTTTTTTATTGATTATTATAATTCACTACAGATATAGGGTGTTTACACAACAACAATGTAGCTACTAAAAACGGAAAAGTTTTTCACGTACAGACGACAAAGTTATCAAAAAGATCCCTGTTCACATGGATTCGCGAAAACAACTAACACTGTATTATTTATGCCAGGCCACCAGTTGGCAATGTCATTTTGTAAAGAAACTACGAACATGTAATACATGTGCAAGACGTCACCGTTTTCACAAATTCTCACTTTTGTAGTTTACATGGTGGCGATAACGGTATTGGTTTAAAAAAACTTGGACTTTAAAACCTGTTTTCAAAATTTTGTGTTTTCAGGCCCCCAAAATGGCATTTTCGTGTAAATGAATGGCCAAAATGCATAAATGCATCGTGTAAACGACCCCTTACTTTTCTCTTATTTTCTCTTATAATTATATGATATCATCTATATTATAAATCAGTGTTTCCACAATGTTTTAAATCGACACTTTAGAGACAGACCTTGAGCTACGAGGTTATTAATCAATGGTATTTACTCCTGTTGAAGCTGTCAGTCCACATTATTTCAGCTTATTTTTTAAATAATCGTGTTTAACAGTGGAAATCCTGGTGAAAAACTAAATTATCCATGATGCTGTACAGAAAATTAGCTAATCAGAGTAAAAAAAAGCAACAGCTCCAAAATAGCTTTTTAGCTCCGCCTACTCCCAGGAAGCACTGCGAATTGAGTTAATCTTCCTACGCTCTCCAAATACTGAAATGTTTGTATATATATGCATATTTTGCAATAAACTTAAAATATATTGAATATGTTTATACATATAATCAACATTTGTTAATGAGTAGTTTTATATTTCTTCATAGTTTTTAATTCGATTATGCTGTTCGCAATGCTTCATGGGATTGTAGTTCTTTCCCTCACTAAAGCCGTTGAGTACACAGTCTTTTACCTTTGAATTTTTGTCCATTTTTCAAAAAACTTTTTTGCTTCAAATCAAAGTTTTTAATCTTACGATTCACCCCATAGCTGATATGTCTTGGTTCAAGGCTTATAACTCTTTAACAAAGACTATTTTAAAAAACGAATTTAAAAATTACTTCCGGAACTAGCGCCGCTGAATGCAAGTCTTTTGTGCGAGGAACAGACAAACATTTAGGTCGCTATTTACTTCTCTTAAAATAGCATTCACAATTGCATTAAGATTCAAAAATGAAACCTTTATACATGCTGTGCAAGGTTTAACTCAATGAGAAATCAGTTACTTTCTAGAGCTTGACAGAAATGGTCACTATGAACTATCCCTGTGTGCTTGTGTGTGTGTGTGTGTGGGGGGGGGGGGGGGAGGGGGGGGTTAAATATGGGTTTAGAATGATATGAAGGTGAGAAAATTTGAAAGACAAAATTTTGTGTGAACTACTGTGCAGAAAACAGAACGTCATTGGAAAAAGAAATTCATCTCCGACAGCACAATGAATACGCAGGTCATAAACAGGACTGAAAATGGCATGTTTAGCCTTGCAAGTATTCAAATTGTAAGCCAGGTCCCTCTTTGTGATATTATCTCGTCATCCCTTCACATGAAGAATCCATATCAACATCGGCTTTGATTAAACAGCATGGGCCAAACATAAATTGCCCCTGTTAAGAAGGAAACCCACAGCTTTGGGTTAATTACCCCACAATGCAACGGCTACGTTGATCATCTTCGTCTCTTGTGAAACTCACTATGCGCTCCGGCAGCCAGGCCATGGCGGTGCCAACAGGAGGAGGAGTGTGCCAGCCTGTGAATGGGTTGAGTGAGGTTGACCCCCATGGGTTGTGTGGGCATTGGACTCAGATCAAAGGCATGAAGCAGCGGAGAGAGGAGGAGGTGAACTGCTACGGTGAGGGTGGGAGATGTGCCAACTCGGATTTGCATCCCTGGAGACGGAGAGAGGGGTGAGACAGAGAGAGAGAGAGAGAGACAGACAGAGAGAGATACAGGATTTCTATCTCTCTCATTATTTGCTTGCTCATGATAAACCCAACGATGCAGTGCAAAAGGTGTCATGGTTTATTTAAATGAGAACTGGTCAAATCGGGTTATAGTGTGCTGAAAGCCGTCTACATTTTCCCAAGTGTCCAAACTGTTATATAAAATCAATGTGGGATGTCTTAAAGATTATTAAAGACGGCTTATCTGCCTTGTATAACCACCTCTTGCTTAGCAGGTTTTGCATCCTTCAGGAAAGAAAATTCACAAATGTGATTTTTTTATCACTCTCCCAGACAGCAATGACATTAAATGGAGAGAAAATTTTGCTTAAGTCCTTAAGGTCTCCTTTTTCTCAGTTGTTTCTCCTATTCTCACATTTTTAAAGAAAGTATGCCTCTGTACGTGCTCAGATTTACCTACTAATTTACCATCAAATATTTCCCAGTGATCAAATAATCTGAACTTCTATCCACATACATTTTTTGTAAAATAAATAAATATTTTAAAAACGAAGAAATTTTGTAAAAATGTTATAGCTCTATAATCTTTATGTAAAATCACAATGAATAAGCAGGTTGTAAACAGAACTGAAAATTATGTTTATCCCATTTTTAGTCAGGTGGATGAATAATTTTTAGTTAAAAATAAGAAAGAAAAGCCAGAGCTTTGGGTTACTTACGGCAAATTGAAATACATTTTACAAAGATCAAATGATCTGAACTGCTATTCACAGTAATTTTGAATAAATAATACCAAAAAAACAAACAAAAAAAAGGAAGAAAAAGACTTTTATAGCTTTACAATCTTTATGTCATTTTTTTTCTCTTGGAGACTTTTAGTAGAAACATCTGAGACCATTATTACCTATAAAAGAGCAACCTCTGAGCAAAAAAAAAAAAAAAAAAACAACACATTTTCCTCTGAGATTCCTTTAAATGAATCCATCCACTCATTTCACCTCTTCAGCACTCACAGCGGGAGGATTATTCTCTCATCTGATCACTATTTTTTCACTGCCTCACTATTTTCCTCCTAACCCGTTCTCCGCTGCTCCTCTGTTCACCCACCTCCACACCTGAGTTTGACATCAGGGCCTCATGTAGTGTCAACTTGTGTCTTCTCTTTAATGATGGAGGGATTAGTGTTGAGCAATTGCTGGGCGCGCACAAAAATACATACACACACACGCACGCACACACACTCACACTCCCGCTGCGAGTGTCTTTTTAAGAGACTGATCAGCGTCACTTTGGCATACTCTCAGTGAAGCTTAACACGACTCTACCCAGCATGGGCCGCAGTTCCTACAGCTCACCAGAGGTTTTACGGGCTTGTCGAGTCTAAATGGCTAGAGGGACAACAGAGGAAGAGCTAAAGCCCCAAATGCTAATGTCATAGCCCTCAGTGGGAATCTGGTTTCAGGAGTAAAGGAAATTCATATTTTCCGAAGGAGATCTCATGATTTTCAAATAAACTGAAAGTGAAGGTTGAAATAACAACAAAGAAACCCAGCTCCCAAAAGTACTTGGAATTACATTCATAGCACCGTGAGAGCTAAGAAATAGGCATTCTCATTCATTCATTCGTTCTTTCTCGTGTTTATTTGTTTGATAATTTGTTCCTTCCTTCGAACAGTCAGTCATTCGAAAATTTTAACATTGTATACTCTTACTGTGGTAGTACCATGGTACATTGATTACAAAAATCTCAGTACTTTGATATATACAGTGCTACTGAATCAATATTACATTCATGTACTATGGTAAAGGTACTGAAATGATACCATGGTGTGGTACTTTTTTTGTCAGTGTTAAGGCCCATTCACATCAAGGAAGATAACTATAATGATGACTATAACATTATAGTTTTAATAATTGTTCAATGGAGCTGATACTGCAGTTACTGCTCTGGCGCAGATGTTCAAGTCCTTTAAGGAGTATCAAAAGGATTTAGACGAGAGAGAGACAGCCCGACGAGAACAACATTTTAAAGTGCTCAATCACAGTTCGGTACAGGCATAAGGCTGCTCAAAATGCCATCATACGTTTTGGATGTTCGTCTGTCGCAAAATACGTGTTTTTTTTTTGTATCTTTAGGTTCTGTTTTCTTAAAAATTACAGTGTGAATGCTAAGCGAACCAGGACTAAATGTATTATTTTCTTTTTTGGTCGGGATCAAATTATCACAATTAAAGTGTGAACACACCCTTAGTCTTTGAGTATCATTTAAGGTTTTTATTTACCCAGAAAGCATTTCAAACCTTGACAGCTCCAGAACCACCTCGTTTTGAATAATGCCGTTGTTCCAAACAGAACCTGGACCCAAATGATTCGTCCAGAAAATAGAGCAACGGCCACGAGTCAGAGACCTGGGAATCATGGGATAGGTTGTAAGAGCTCTCTGTCGCTCATCACAGTCATCCCCTCAGTGAGGCCTCAAACACTTGGATCAACATTAAAGAGAGTCGGGTCTTCAACGTGTGACTACTGGTCCTGCAAGAGAAAAATATGTGGGAAAAGATGATATTGACAGGGAAGAAAAATGCTTAAATGTACGCCAGACAGTCTTGCTGGTAGATGAGGCATATGGAAACTCCCTTTTGTTTTCTGGGGGGTCTCAGGGTGTGGCTCGCTTCACAAGAATGCGATCAGCTCCGCTAAAGGGTTATGGATTAGCTTTGGCCTGTGCTGACAGCGCAGAGCTTATCTATGTAAAGGCCGATACCACCAAAACAACTGAAAAGAGTGTTTGCTCAAACCCCTCCTGAAGTACAATCTCCAACAAACACCCCGTTTGGAATTTCCAAGGAAAATGCCAAGAAAAAAAATGATGGGAGATCCCACTTTTCGGGACAAGGGTGCCAATGGCAGGCGTTGATATTTCAAAGAACTCTGTTGAGACCCTGAATCCCCAATGTATGATGTATGTTTGGGAAGGAGTCTTCTGAGCCTCTATACATGAGAAATGCTCAAATCCAACCATTTAGTTTATAAATGTACATCATTTAAAATGGTACAATGAATACACATATGCACACATTCAAAAGTTTGGATAAGATTTTTTTAAATGTTTTTGAAAGACTGCTTATGCTCACCAAAGCTGCTTTCATCTGATCAAAAATACAGTAAAAACAGTAATATTGTGAATTATTGTTTTTTTAATATAGGCTATATTAAAATGTAATTCATTCCTGTGATCACAGCTGAATTTTCAGCATCATTACAACAGTTTCAGTGTCATATGATCCTTCAGAAATCATTTTAAGCTGATTTGCTAGGCTGGATGCCAGGCCGAACCCCGCCTACAAAATTTTTAGGTCGGGAAGTTCGGTATGGACTCGATCCGTTTAGGAGCTATTATGCCCGAACAAAAATTGTTCGGACCAATCAAATTGTCAGGGCGGGCTTTATACAATGATGGACAGATGAGCAACCATAGACATCATATCTATGTGAGCAACGGTAACGTAACCATCCACGTCATCAGAGCGCTTGGGTTGAATTCATGCCACAAGGTGAAAGAAGTGTCTTTCAGAATAATTCACAAATATTACCCTGCTAATCATTACATGGTTAAATTTAAAAGAGACATCAATACAAAATGTTCTTTTTGTGAAGACCACCCAGAAACTGTTTTGCATCACTTTTGGTATTGCTCACACACCAGAACATTTTGGCAAAAGTTCAGCAGATTCATAATTGACCATATTTATAAAGACTTTGCCTTATTATGGAAGACTGTTGTGTTTTGTTTTTATGAAAGTCAAACTAAAGATAAGATGTACTTCATTATAAATTTATTAATTCTTTTGGCAAAATTTCACATTCATAAGTCCAAATTTAGCGCTAAATACCCTAATTTTGTACTGTTTCTCCATGAAGTTGTACATTATATTAGTCTGATTTCTGGTTCCAACAACAAAAAGGCAATTAAAACTGTCAACATATGGTCTTCTTTCTCTTTGTAATGGTCTGTAAGCTTCCCCTGGCGAAATTGTATTGTATTCGTTTTACGTGTTATATTTTTGTATATTGTTATGTATATTTTGTTTAGTCATTTGTGATTTGTACCCTTTTCTGTAAAAAAAAAAAAAGGGTTGAATTCATGGCTGCCGCTGGAGAATTGAGTTGTGTATATTCCGCTATCGCGTGTGTTATAGAAGATATAGACAGCGCATTAATTTTAGAAGAGGAACAGAGAACCGCGATCAAGGCATTTGTCGATGGGAAAGATGTTTTTGCCGTCCTTCCTATGGGATTCGGAAAAGGTTTAATCTATCAACTTTAATCTATCTCTCAACATACATCACTTACGAATATAATGAATAGAAAGTTCAAAAGAACAGTATTTACATGATAAAAGTCTCTCACATGTGATCAATTTAATTTGTCCTTATATATAAAAGTGTTCATTTCTTTTTTTTAAGTTTAATACCCAAACTTTTGAAGTTCACCAGAAAAAAACTCAAGGATCATGTGACACTGAAAACGGACTATAGGTTAAAAGTATATATAAGTTTCATTTTTTCAGCTAATGAACTTTTCCTTAGGTAGGCCTAAATTTAAAGTCTGACTTGCTCACATGGTGTATTGACGTATTTCTGCGGTTAAAAGACTGACTGGGCGATTGCACTAGACATGATACATTTCTGTATGTTGTACTCTATGTTTCAACATAACTTCGTATGTTCATTCATATTTCGTGTTGTAGACAAGATAAGACAATCGGTTCACGCGAGCTCCATTCTCCAGCTACATCTCTCACAGCACATGAAAGAGCGCCAAGGTATTTACGGTTTTATTTTTGGGATAAAGTGGATCTAATTGGAAAGCTAAGACATTGATTAATCAAAAATAACATAAAACAAATTCAAGTTTTTGCTTATAATTGTGTTTCTCCACAAAACGGCTCATTGCTGACAGATGACATAGAGCACATCACAAACATGTGCATTTTCGCAATCAAACTAAAAAATGGCTGTGGTTATGATCCGTTTGCCATTGACAGGTATGATGTGGGGCAGAGAATATGTAGGTTTGACTGTTGGCTAGTTTATCTGCAGTTACACGTTTAGAAACATTTAATGTCAAAATAAGTTTGTAAATGTTTACCCTTGTTGTTTCATTTACCAAGTTATAAGGTAGGCTATGTGTGTCCTATTTCGTTGGGTTGGCTATTTACAAATGATCCCAATGCCACGGTCTCAAGGTCGTGGGTTTCAGGACATTTGGCCTATTAGACTGTTGAAATGTATCCAGTGCAATAGAAGTTATATATTATAAGTTACTTCTACATCTAAATAGGAAACTGTTTAACAATTATGGCAAATTTTAATTCATGGCAACTTAACATTTTAAGTTAAAGTCAAAACATTCACTTAAAATAACTGAGTAAATGAACAAGGAGCCTTAAACAACAACACCGGCAGTGGACGAGATGACACTGGTGCACCAACATTGCAAAAAAAATTAACCTAAAAACAATTTGCGAGCTCACGCAAATTGTTTTTAGGTTCCTTTTTTTTTGCAATGTTGGTGCACCAGTGTCATCTCGTCCACTGCCGGTGTTGTTGTTTAAGGCTCCTTGTCGAATCCCCAACAGATCCCAGCCCTCTGCTGAGCTTAGCAACTGAGCCATCGCACAAGAGCCAGATTAAAAGGTTTGGTTGGAAACACGACAGGGAAAAAGAAGGGTTGCCTTTTCCATTGTCAGCAGCTTTTATCCCTCGCAAGCTTGTGAAAATTCATTCAAAATTAGCTGTCAAATTTGGCGAAGAGAATCAGCTGCACTTGACAGCAGATTATCGTGTTAAAGAAAGCAAGAAAATACATCAAGTAATTTATTTTGTTGCGATCAAGACTGCAGCTGGTTCTGTGGGCAGTTAAGATGAACTGTAGCCTATTTCACCACCAAGAAGGGACATTTTAATTGATCCTCGCTTTAAGAGGCTAATTCTTCACTCGCTGCCTTTCATAGGTTTTTTAACACTAGGAAAGGCACATTGCTGCCAGTTAACCGAAAGATTGCTGTGCAGTAACGAACTACGGATTCAGAGAAAGTTTTAATTGGAGAAGAAGAAAGCATCTTCCCCATCATCTTGAGTGAACTGGGTAAATCAAAGTGACTATAAAGTTAAGCATAGGCTTAATGATGAGGAAAAATGTGCTTGTGCGTATATCTGAATTGCAAGATAGATACTTGTACATACAGTATGCATATCTATGCCTACAGTATGTTTGGGTGTGAAATGTACCTTTTGACTTTTGACACTTTGTCAAGCATTGCCAAAAACTTAGAACAATCACACTCTCTGTGAGTGAACATAGAAAAAATTACTCAATTGACAGCTTGGCTTCATAGCAGTACAAAAAACATACATCAACAAACAACATGAGGTGAATGCTTAAAGGTTTTTTTTATATATATTTGGTGCAAATCTGACAGCTTTGTCACAGACTTCTTTTCCCTTTCTGTACTGATTTCATTTGTATTTTTATCCCACTTTTAAAATGAATATTTCATTATTCTTAAAAAAAAAAATCCCAGTGATGGTCTTTGAAGCTGCTTGTCTTCTCATGCGCATTTGTGACATCGCAGGATCTGTGGAGAGATCAAACTCCTCCTCTGGTTAGAAAACATGAAAAGGTATGAATGCAGGGCTAGCAAATGTGTTTGGCCGGCTTATTGTTAGAAAAAAAAAGTGAAGGGTGACATATTCATGCAGCAGTTGTAATTTAGGAACTTCTTAAAATAGCCGTTTCATCTGTGGTTGTTTTTAGAAGGAATCTGGGAATGGAACCGGAACTTTCTCTCACACACAACAATCTCTTTATCTTTTTCAGGGCTAACTAAAATATCTTTTGTCATTGAAAGACTTTGAATTATTATGGACAGCAAATTACAAAGTGCATGCTTAGTTTTGTGAGTTCACTAAAGCACAACTGTGAAAATCTGTGGGTGATATAACCAAAGACATTTTATGCAAGTATGTGTGTGTGTGTGCTCACTGTAAATCACAGATTGCGTGTGTGAATGAGATATAGCTCCAGAGCAAGTTCAGTGCATAGAGAACAGCAGTAGAGCCCTGAGGTGTGGAAATCCCCCATTCACTCTACAATTAACTCTTACTACCAACACCTGTGACATGACAGACAGATATATAGACAGATATATAGATAGATAGATAGATAGATAGATAGATAGATAGATAGATAGATAGATAGATAGATAGATAGATAGATAGATAGATAGATAGATAGATAGATAGAGACTATGCCAGAAAACCAGCTTAGCTATAAAATATTTGCTGGATGGAAAAAACCTTACACCAGCCTAATCTTTTTTGATGGTCTTAGTTGGTTTAGGATAAGCCGGGGACACACTTAACGACTGTAAGGCTGATTATGAATGTAATTTGATACTTACGACTGATCATGCCCAAACGTGCCGAGTTCAGAGACTGTTGCGTTCAGTCTGTGTTCACAGTCAGTGTTTAAAATCTGCTCAAGTCGTTAGTAGTAGTCTGTACATGTGTTTAGTTCAGTCTTAGAATGTTTCAGCTAGTTGTTAAGTGTGTCCCCGGCAATGGTATCGTGTTCAAAATCCCTCTAAAACCAACAAAAGGCTAGTCTAAGCAAACCGGCTTATCAAAATCCTTTGAACACCATCCAACAGACTAGTCTAATACCAGCAAACCAGCTTAGGCTGTAATCAGATGCTTTTTAGATGGATGGATGGATGGATAGATAGACAGATGGAAAAAAAAACCTTAAGCCAGCTGGTTTGAGCAGGTTTTAGTTGGTTTAGGATAGTCTCCTAGTCTAACAACTTTAAAGTGCTCAAAACCCCTTAAAAACCCACCAACAGACTAGTCTAAGACCAACAATCCAGCTTAGGCTGGTTTAATATGTTTCTTAGAAGGATGGATAGATAGATGGATGGATGGATGGATGGACCCCAAGTCCATGGGGTCAATAATTTCATCCTGTAAAACTCATTTTTAATCACCAAAATTACATATTTAAACGTTTTTTTCTTGAAAAAAATGTCTTCATGCCTTAAAATAGCTTGAATGTAACTCTAAACCCTTGCCTCATTTAGTATACGCGGTTCTATGAATATGCAAATTAGCCCCGCCTCCACTCACTCACAGCAGCTCAGAGATCCACTTGTTGACCTGATTGGTTACAAGGTAGTTTGTGACGTCAGAAACACCAGCGATTTAAAACCTCGTTTTTGAGTCTGTCTTTGTTTCACTGCCGTTTATTAGTAAAAAATCCCCAGTAATGGTGTTAACTTATGAATTTGCACATGGTTTGTCTTAAAGCATATTAAAAACACCACATAGACATATAAACAACATTAAAAGCTGGATTTTCACCACAGGGGGACTTTAAACCTGCTCAAAACCACTTGAAAACCAACCAACAGACCAAGTCTGTCTAAGACCAACAAACCAGCTGGTTTACAATGTTTTTTAAGAAGGATAAATAGACAAACAGACAGACGGACAGTATCAATCAACGTAAGAAAAATGTCAAACAAATCTATTTTGACTTATTGATTGGTATTTGTTGATCATTTGTTGGTGCCATACCTATTAAATGTACTTCAGAAGCAAAAGCATCAGTTTAAATATGGCACAAATTACATTGAAAAGCGGAACAGATGATTCAGCATAAGCAATATGTGCGGCGAGGAAAATTAAATCCCATTGCGAGAGGGCAGATTGTAATGTACAAAACAAGTCCAAACCGAACTTGATAAAATAATCATAAGTGGGTAATTTTCTTAGCAATTCTATGTTACTACTTAAAACCTTTCTGGATGCTCTCACGAGTGCAACACAACACAGGCAGCCTTTTGTTCACCACAAGGCACTGATGTGCTTTCAGTTTCCATGCCAACAGACTTTCATCTTTCATCTTCCTTACCAGCTCATCCTACGCTTCAGATGAATTAGGTTTGTTACAAATTCTTTTGAAGTGTGGAGGCAACCCCCCATCTCCAACCCCACTTCAGCCAAAACAAAACAAAACAAGCCCCCCAGAAAATAAATAAATAAAGCAACCAGAGTGGCTGTGCGTAAGCCAATAATCAGTAGCTATTTCGCTCCCTTGCTCGACCAATGGCGTTATACACAGGGAAATCGCGCCTTCATTTCGAGTCGGAATATTCTTCAGCTGCTGCCCTTCATTTTCCCAAGCGGCACGCGTTGAAGTGCGCTCTACTATTCAACTCCATTATGAAGCCCAAGCTCTGTCAAGATGCATTGTGGCTGCGTAATGATCTTCAATTACGCTGATGTCGGACCCGTAGGGAGATGTCGTAGAGGCGGGGAGGGCGAAGAGTATCCAGAACAAAGCCTTGAGAGCGGGAAGAACCTCCACGTCCTCAGATATGGATGTCTCTCAAGATGCTGCGGAGAATTACACCTTAAGACACAAAGAAGCAATTTTACGAAACCCCGCGTTTTAGAGTGCTCCAAGACAGAGAGAGCGACTTGGGCATGAATGCTGGCGAAGGCCAGTGTCTTTGAAGAGTTCCCACAATAGCGCCGTGTTCAAAAGCCCAACATTCCGACTTCATTTTCATTTGTGCTCATTTCAAATCTTTTTTTGCTGAGTGCTTGGGATTTTACAAATGAAAAGAGGAGCGTTTCCGAGGACGGCTGTCTACATGTCAGTTTGTTTAGGTGCACAACAACAACAACAACAACTCGTTTTGGCCTTGAACAACAGCCTTCAAAAGTACAAGACAACACAGACCAACTCCTGTACCAGAACTTTCAGTTGGACCATTTATTTCATCTCATGTCATTTTTTTTTTTCATTCAAATCATAAAAGTTTCATCGCTCCACGGAGACAGTCGCGTAGAGAGAAGCGCTACCGATCGCTGGTGACATCAAGGTGTCTTGTGCCTTTTGAAGTTCACTCGACTTGAGGGAATAAAGAAATCAACACAGCAGAATGAAACACCATCCAGGTTTTGGAAATCTAGGTGAGGTGTCTTCAGCTTCAGAGGTGAAGCGGAGGGCTTTGGAAGCGGAGGGGTTTGAAAGCAGGAAACAGTAAAAGGAAGTAAGCGGAAAACCAAAGGAATAAAAGCAAGCTTTCATTCTGTCTATAAAGACAGGCATCGACATAGACTGAAAGACAGTGCAGTTAAATTTAGAGCGCGTTTCAGACTGCAGAAGGCCTCGCTTTATGATGCCAGTTGTGGCAACCAAACATCCACTTGCCGAGTGCGTCTGATTATTGAAAGCTCTTCTCGAACGAGCTCTCACATTGTGTGTGTGAAATGAATAAAACCATGGTCTCTAAACACTTTTACATTAGCATTTAAAAGACTGGCAGCATATGGGCACAAGGGACTATTTATTTGCATCAGAATGAAATGTTATAGATCGTCACACACGGCAAACAGGCACAAAAATATGGACAATAATTGAGTCGCAATTTCATTTTGTGATGCCAAGGTCTTTTTTTTTGTTTTGCTTATTAATTAAATACTGCTTAACTATCTATGCAGCAAGCAAAGGTTGAACCATGGTGAACAAACAAAGTTTCAGGTTAGATGTATACAGAGCGAATTTAACTCGTGCGCAAAATTGGAATTTGCGAATAAATAAATTTCCATCCAATCCAGTGAGGCGAAGAAAACAAAATCGCCACTTCCTGATAAAATGGTGCTAAATATCACAAACAAAAATGGAAGTTGCTGCAGTAGGAGAAGCCACTTTATACAGTAATTTTCATATAGCCTAGGCTATATTAAATAACGCGTGCCTCATAGCAATAAACGCAGTCATGTTATGTTGGTTACTGAGGTGGATGCCATCATGCCGTGTTTGGGAATGCAGTCGTGTAAGACAGTTCTGGGAGGATATTATACCGAACCACTTTGGCGACAGACTTTGCTCGGGCATTTCAGAACGAATTTTAGATTCTGTGCAACGAGATCGGCATGCTGGTTATATATGTCCTATCGCAAAGTCACATGACTTGCGCATCGAGGAATTTATTCGGTAAATGTGTTTCGATCATTGTTTATGCACATGTTTTCTTAGCGGATAAAAAAATGTATCCGACTTACTTGAGCACATACGTTTCTTATGCGCATTTTTAGAATTTTTGCGAATCGTTTCAATCCAGAAACCGTTTCAATCCAGTGTTTCTTTATGCGAATCATAGCTACTGTAAAACTGGTTGTTGTATGTATTGTGGCAGTTCAGAAATGAAATGTCCAGAAAGTGGTGCTAAAAGGTTTATGGTCTATCGGGTTTGAAAATAACTCACGCTAATCCAGACCCAACACCATACCCATAGTTAACAAAAGAAAACATGAGATAAAACGCATTTTCTAAAGCAATCATGACATTTTAGCTTGATTCTGCAAGTCTTTGAGCTCTTTTATCGTGACTCGAGTGCAATGCTGTACCAGGTGAGCTACCAAGTTTACTAAGTAGTTGGTGTTTTATTGCCTCCAGTAGTAATTTTAGATGGAAACTGCAGTGAATTGCAGATATGGGTGCATTTTTGGAGTTTTGCAAGCATGTAGGTAGTAGAGGTAAATTTTTCCCAAATGTGTTTGTACACATTTAAAAAAAAAAAAATCTTTAAACTGATCTAAAGTAACAAAGTTACCAACATGCAACACATGGAGAACATGTCTTGTAGAACATGGCATGAGATAAGAGTGAAATCAAAGATGGGCAATCCTTGATTTGAAATATCTCTGGCCCTGTTTTCTTCTTCTTTTTTCACCCCCCAACCAAACTGACTCATTAACTTCAAAGCCACTGATAGAGCTTTTAATTAAGAGGAATGTAACATTGAAGCACAGATAAGCCTCCCCGTATTCTCCTCCTCTCCATCTCTCCTTAAACACACATCATTAGAAACTCACTGTAGGTTTACACTGCACAGCACTAATCACATACAACCTGCTCTGCTAATAATACAGCTTTCACCACATCATGACGCCGATCATTAGAGACTGCTGTGTATGATGTCACTTCCTGTGGGGAAAAACAAAGGAGCATCCAATTAAAACCTTGTACTTATGAATAAAAGGCCATTCTTCAAAAAGCATAGTATTGAAAAAGCATTATTTCTTATGATCAGAGTCATTAAAGCAGATGCGTTATTTAATATGCCAATAGTTTGATCAACTTATTCATCTGAATTTATCTAAATAATAAATTCTATACATTTTTCAGAAAATTGTTACACTATTTATATAGCAGATTTCTATTTATAACTAACAATAACTAAAAAAGCAAGCAAACAAACAAACTGTATATGTGTGTGTGTATATTAGGGGTGTAACGGTTCACAAAATTCGCGGTTCGGTTCGATATGATACAGTGGTGTCACGGTTCGGTTCGATACAATACAGCAAAAAGAAAAATTCCACAGAAATTTCCTATTTATTAAAAGATAAATTATTTTTAAATAAGTGTGAGTTTTCCTACGTCTTGAAACTTTTAGTTTTATAAATGGGGGTAATCTTTGAAGGATGAACAAATAATGTTTTAGTCATCACATTAAAAATAACATTTAAATATGATCATATTTGAGTTTTGAAGTGCTGGAAAAAGATGTGTGATGTAGCCTACTTGAAAGCATTTTACTATTTCTGCCAAACTTCCATGGTTACAGTGAGTGTTACTACAGTAACGTTAAATCCATGGTGAATGTTGCTGATCTGTGGACTTAAAACCTATAACTAATTCATTCATGGAACAATATTTCTCCTGGTTTCCACGTCAGCGCTGTTTTAATGCTTCTCACTAGATCTCGCAGTCACGTTACTACTTCAGTGGCGAATTAAAATGCTTTGTTTACCGGATCTCCCAGCGCTGTGTAAAAGCGTCGCTTGATCATGATCGGCTCGCGCTGCACATGTTGATGGTCCGAACTGATAAACGATCCGTGAAGCACAAAATAATGAGTAGCGCAGTTTCGTTCCGCTTTCATTACGTTTGCCATTTGATGTTGCGCAACGTTGTGATGGTGGATTTTGGTCAGCAGGAAAAATGGTCCAACGAATCGTTCGGTTCGTTCGAATGCGTACCGAATACCGAACCGAAAGCCTCGTACCGAACGGTTCAATACGAATACGTATCGTTACACCCCTAGTATATATATATATATATATATATATATATATATATATATATATATATATATATATATATATATCAGTAGCGTAGCCAGAAAAGCGTCTCTAGGTGTGCATAAGAAAAATTGGGTGCGCCACATTTATTGTCAACTTAATGTGCAAAACAACCTTGACCCGGCGTATCACTAACTTTACAGAATAGACTGGGCTGATGTGTAAAACTGGCTTGCCACATAAACATAATACTAGGCCTACAGTATATAAAATATAACTCAGGGCTCAACATTAAGGCTTTACATGTGCTTGTCCTTCGAACAAGTAAATCGGCCATTCTCTTGTCCAAGTAAAAATCCAGAAATCGGTTTAAATGTATGCTTCATCTTTCATTTTAAATTCTTAGATTTGATCAATAAATTCAATTGAAATAATAAGACACTATGCTGTTACCAATACAATGAATTAATTTACACTGAAAATTTAAAACTGCATTAAATAATGTTATGAGATTGTTTTAAATATTTTTTTAAGATACAAATATGACATATTGGAAAGAATTATAGCCTACTTTTAAACACGAAACTAAACCATTGAGTTATTGAGTCATTTATTCAAATGATTCGTTCAAACGGCTGAATCGTTAAGGAATGAGGCAGTTGTTTAATGGGTCATTGAATCTTTGACTCAATCGATTCATTCAAAGCGCTGAATCATTCATTAATGCAGTTATGTGTTCAGGTGAGCTGCGCTGTGGTTCTTGGGATGTTTGTTTGGAACTATTTTCGCTGCTCAAATAGAACAAAAACAGTCAATATTGTGTCTAAAATGTAAGTGACTTGATATTAATGACTTGTTTATTGAACTGTCATATGAAATCAGTGTCATGTTTTCAGTCGTGATGGTATTCAGCACTCGCGGTCACTGTGATGTTGCTTAACTGTATCCATAGGCGTAATTTGCCGGTGGGACGGGTGGGACATGTCCCCATCACTTTTTGCCAGGGTCGATTGTGTCCCCACTACTTTTGAAACATCTCGCGGCACGGATGTACCAATGCAAATAAATAAAACATCTCCAGTTAACTCTAGTAGAGCATTCATTTCGTTCGTTTGTTAAATAAGAGGCGATCTAGCGCTGAAATGTGTTGTTTTTGAAATCAAGTGCTCGTTGCCGGTGCTATCAGTGGCGCGGATACAGTGTTCTTCACACGGACGCGCGCCTCAATCCGTTGCGGAGAGACTATCTAACGGTGAAATCACAAAACATAATGCACAAAAAACGTGTCCCTGCTTGATATACAACCACTAATAAAGAATCGGTTTTGATGAGGGGAACAAAAAACTATACTAGTGCAAATTAGAACCCAGAACTTCTGAAACGCTTGGCAAACGTTTTGCCACTGGACCATTAAAGTACATGGAGATAACAGTCGGATCTATGTATTTATTCACGTGAAAATTCTCGCCACTTTAGATATTAGATCTCATTAAACGACAAATTAAACACAATGTAGCCTACTATACTATACCCCCCCCCCCCACACACACACACCTGTCCCACCCACTTTTTAAAACAAAGTTACGCCACTGACTGTATCATATCATAGGCTATGTTATAAATATAAAAACTCCACATTCATTTTTTAACCGCTCTATGTTGATTAAGTTTCTTTGTGTGATCTGCGCTCATTTGTTTCCATTTCTCCTCATGAGGCTGCGCGAGCCTCAACAGCACAAACGTATTACCAGTCAGCGGCTGTTTGCGGATTGGTTGGCAGTCCGAATGTCGGCAGATATTTTGTTAACGATAATAATTAAAAAATTAAAATACATTTTAAATGCACCAATATTTTAAGTAAACAACAATAGTCCAAGTTTATGAACCGTTTTTATTAAAACTTAAAAAGAATTCTGCATCTATTTTAGGTGTGCCAGCTGCCACTGTGGGTGGCACCGGCACACCCTGGCACACCCGTGGCTACGCCAGTGATATATATATAGGAACAGGTATATGTTCATATATATATATATATATATATATATATATATATAAGAAAGCAAGCAAATAAATTAATTGAGATTAATTAATTTAATAATAAATAAATAAACAACAAAATATATAAAAAAGTTTAAGCAATAACATTATCGGGGCCAGACAAAATCTGTGATGAGGTAATTGTGATATATTAGGCCTATACCTGTTCATGCCCACTATCTTACGTCCTACAAAACTGGCAACCCCCCCCCCCCCCACCACCTCCACCCCCCTACCGCAGGGATCAATGGCAGGCTGAGGGAAGAGGGGTCTTGCCCACAGGGAAAGCTGAATATTGGCCAGATTAATTGCAGGTTGTGATTGAACAGCGCTCTGGGAACACACACATACACACTCAGCTTACAGGCAGCACACCCCGTATCCTGCACGTGTCTGTACACTCACGCATGGCCGCACATACACACGTTGTAGATACAATCCGTCAGCATGCTCGCTCCCAGATGAGCATCTACACTCACCCAGCGGTGCTGTTCTTTTGTCTCCAGGTAGCCGAGATCTGGCAAGCGGCCCACAGCATGCCTCTTTCATGTGGGCGAGGGGAATTATCTCCCTTTATGTGTGTGTGTGTCAGTGTGTGTGTGTGTGTATACGAGTGACTCATTCAGAGGTAGCTTCCATTTCGGTGCTCTGGAAGCGGGCCAGCCACCTGTGTGCTTTGTGTGTGTGTGTGTGTGTGTGTGTGTCTGGTACATCAGCTCCAGAAGAAGCATCTGAAACAGCGGAGCAGAGCGAGGCCAGGAGCCTGCAGGGGACAGAAGATTAGAGGAGCTCTTTCCACAATGTGTGGAAAAGTGGGGAATAACAACCTGCCTTTAATTACTACGACTGTGAATATTTCGTATGTGTGTTAGTTTTAGGTTTTATTATAGGGAGAAAGTGATTTCTTTTTTAACAAATGAAAGTTACAAACTTCAGACAACCAGTGTGTACATCCATGAGTTTGTATCAATGCTTTTGAGAACAAGCTAAAATCAATAAATATATAGGCATATACACATATTATATATACATATTAATGTGTCAATTTAAGTGTCAAGAATACACTACTATTCAGAAATAATAGTAGATAAAAAAGATAATTTTTAAAGGATGCATTAAATTGATCAAAAGTGACAGTAAAGAGATTTATAATGTACAAAAACATTATATACAGGCCTATACATTACTTTTTAAAGCCTTGGTGAGCACAAGAGAAAAATGGTACAGTAAAAACAGTTTACAATTTAAAATAACTGTTTTCTTTTTGATGGCAAAGCTGAATTTTCAGCATCATTACTCCAGTCTTCAGTGTCAGCTTAATATTTTTGTGGAAACCATGATAATCTTTTTTCACGATTCTTTGAAGAAGAGAAAGTTCAAAAGAACATTTATAAGAAATATATGTACGTATGTATGTATGTATGTATATATTTCCACTCATTTTATCATCTTCTGGATAAAATTCTAATGTCTGGTCACATAAAAGAGATAATCCCAATTATTGACATTTCATGAAAACAGTTAGATGAAATTTAGGGGGCGTTTACACTGTTTCCAACTTAAAAAAGGAAAACTTTTTAGGGGACTGAAAATGGGTTTCAAAGTGCTCGTTTTTGCAAACGATACTGTTATTGTCTTTGTATAAACTACAAAAATACGAACTTGTGAAAACTGAAGTCATATTACGTGTTTAGTCTATAGTGTTTCTTTACACAGTGATATCGCCATCTACTGGCCTGGTATGAATAATACAGCGTTTTTAATCGTTTTTGCGGATCCATGTGAACCGGGATCATTTCCACAACGCTGTCGTCTTTACGCGAAAAACGCGAAGTAAAAACGTTTCCGTTTTTAGTACTTTGTTGTCGTGTAAATGTACCCTAAATAAACAGATATTTATATGGGATTGATGTGGCAAGTACACTAAATGGTTTGTTTGTTTTTTTGCCATGGTGGCTGGCTTTTCACAGGTTTACCAGAAACCATAAAGAGCCAATCAGATGGATCTACACCTGCGAGCTCCACCATGCTTCCATCAGCGCAGCAGGTATGTGTGATCTGAGGTAAAATAGGCAAGTCAATGGCCACAGGTGGCCCCTATAACGCAAACAAACTGCTCTGGGTTGTTGATGTCTTGGTTGGGGGAAACATCCCCATTCTCCCCGGGTGCACCTGCATTACATGAGGAACATCCACCACAAACATGTCCGTGTGTCTTCGGGTCCATATCGAAGGGGATTGTGTGTGTGTGTGTGTGTGTGTGTGTCTGAAAGTGGTCGGCTAGCCACACAGGTGTACTTCTCAAGTGCCCTCAATAGGGAAAAAAGCTCTTATCAGATACATACACCATCTTGCTTTATTGCATATGGCCTCTAAATTTTTGCAATCATAAAAGTAGATGAATGTAATGGTACATAATGAAATCTAGAAAGTGACTGGCCTCAATGAAATTTGGCATCATTGCAGAAAGATCAAAGAGAAATGCTTCATTGATTGCTGCCTAGTCACTACCCTCCTCGGAGATAGAAATCTATCTAAAGAAAGTCTATGTGCTTTGATGTGAGGGTGTCTGGGTCTTACATCAGAGCCAAGGTCGACAACCTTGAAAGGCAAGCCTATTAAGAGAAAAGTAACAAACACGTCTCCACACTTTTACGGCAACGGGAGCGAGGGCAAATTTCCTCCGACAAATAAACTTTCACTGTAAACCGGATCATAATTGCTGTGATGCAATTAAAATGCTGCACACATATTTACTTTGCTCAAAACAATTCGCCTGCACATACGAGACACATTTCGGGCATATCAATTCATATCAAGATCGATGTTCGCTCGCTTATGTGTATGCGCTTGTGTTTGTGATGGAGAGAAAGGCTTGTGCGTACATCAAAGCGGCAGTGAAGCCTGGTCTTGCCGTCGGATAAGGCCGGTAAACTACTCTTCGTTATTAAAGATCCCAGTCTAACTCCATGTTATTTATCTTCATGGGTTTTAAGCTTCGCTCTAGCCCTTCTCAGTCACAGAGGAGCGGCCTCTAAAAAAAATCATTACCACCACAAAATCTGGGCATGTCTCTTCAATCTGCCCTGGTTGTTTGCCCTGCGATGGATTTATCGCTCTAATAATGGTTTTCTAAACTGGGATTGAACTTTATGTCAAATTTTGATATGACATTTGAGTGAAAACACCAAACGTAGCGGCTTCATTAGCTTCAGTTTTTCCACCCTGGTGTTTTAATTTTGCATTCTGCATTTATTTCACACTTTAACTGGCACTGTTCTGATTCTGAATAATGGTTTCCTCTAAACAATCCCTTAAGCTTCCATTGATGATTCTTTTAATAGTAATAAACATTTGGAACACATAAATGCAATTTCATTGACGGTCTCAGATTTGATAGGTCACAGAATTTGGTATAACATTGGCCTATAAAAATCATACAAACAAGCCTGTTTGCACAGAGTATTTCCGATGCACTAGAAAGATAATTGTTAGTTATAACTTAGAAATGTGAGTAATTAAGTTAGAATTTCAAGCTATAAACTCACAATTCTGAGAAAAAAGAAAACTCGCAATTGCAAGAAGAAAAGTCTGAATTGCGAGGTAAAAAGCAGCAATTATCTTTTTTAATTGCAAGTTTATATCTTACAATTCAGAGAAAAAAGTCAGAATTGCGAGTTAAAAAGTCACAATTACGTTTTTTTTTTAATTCTGTGGCAGAAACAAGCTTGCATTAAAGCAAGATTATTTTTCTTATCCTGTTGGCAGCGATTTTAAGCAAAAACTGAGTTTGATATATTTTGCATAAAGCAAGACTTTTTGAGTCATTTACCCACGGTTTCACAGACAAGGCTTAAGCTAGTCCTGGACTAAAATGCATGTTTGATCTGTTTTAACTGAAAGCAACCTGCACTGACACAGATCTTAAAATATGTCACTGCCCTTGTTTTGTCTCAAGATGCACACAACAGTAATGATTTTTTTTCTAAGACACGTTTATAAAAGCTACTTAAATGCCCTAATTAAACTAAGGCCTAATCCTGGCTTAATCTAAACCCTGTCTGTGAAACCAGGCCTTAGCTTAAGTGAATGTATCTTGATTTAGGAATGATTATATATTTGTATTGGAAAACAAGTGATTAAATCTGCAAATATAACTAAATCTAAAGTTGTTCCAAGCCAATGTGCTGCTAAAAACAATTAGTGAGCTCTTTTTGAGAAAGGCCGGCACATAAAGCGATGGGGTTTCCCCTCCGCCCTTCTGCGTCTGAACATGACTTCCTATGTCTGAATATTGTATTAATAAATGGCTAAGAGCGCACACCGCATATCCTGTGTTTCCATACAGATGGAATTTTTTTTTATGACCTCACTGCTAGTTAAATGCTAGACACGCGCATGAAATCTGCCTTTGATAGAAATGGAGAATTGATTTACAACCTGACTTTTATCATTGCTACCTCATAACCTGTTCGCCCCTGAGCGCACCTCTCGGCGCAGACGTCTCACAGGAGAGGAAACCACCTGCTTTGATTTACTGACAGCAGAAACGGGCCATCAAGTCTGATCTTCCCAAACAATCTCAACACTCAGCCAAAATGAGTTAGGCTACTTGTGACGCTAATACGCAGTGCATGTTGCGGTTGGATAAGAGGGCTAACTGACCTCCCAGTGGACATTTCAAATGATTCTGTAATGGTAAAAGCTCCTCTTGTAACACTGTGGAGGAGAATGAAAAGGTTAACAGCTTTTGTACAGCTAATATTAAAACAACCTGATGGCGCTGAGGCTGGCGCAATCTGCATTGGAAATGAATGTATAGAAGGCCCTGTGGGCACTGCTATTGTTTCACGGCTATCTGCGCTCCCACTCACTAGAGTGCGGGGGCATGCCGCACTGCACCATGGGATCTCTGATCACACAGCTGATAGACATCCTACCACAGATTCCATTAGATTCCAAATTAAAACAGGCACTTCAAAGAGCACAGACTGAAAACATCAAGAACGAAAGCACTGCGAGCAAGGGGGGGATCATTTTTGCAGAGATGGTGTGAAGCCCAATTCAGAACACAAAAGTGCATTAACTGTTCTTTATTGTTACTACATTTACTGATTATCAGAATTATATAAACCATACATTTTCCAAAAGCCATTCAAAACATACTTTCAAATATCAAATTCATTATCATTCAGACTGGCTTGAAATTGTGCTGTGAAATCGTTTCATGGCGATTAATTGCATCTAAATAAAAGTGTGTGTGTGTGTCTATATATATATATATATATATATATATATATATAGTATATATATGCACACACACACACATATATATATATATATATAGTTATATGCTATTATTTGCAATTAATCGCTTTGATTTGACAGCACTAGTTTGAAATGAATTTCTTGGACTGTCTTGTACAGGCTTGTTTACAGGTTTAAAATTTGGTTATATATATGAAATATTTCATAATTTATTACACAGGTTTTTAGAATGCTTGATTCTGACTGGTCAGTCATGGAGTTCTAAACTTCACAAACATTCTAAACTAAAATTCAGACATCTTCATGATGTTTGCAGTAATTTACTCAAAAGTTTGGGGTATGCATGATTTTCTTTATAAAAAGTCTCTTATGTTCATCAAGGCTGCATTTATTTAATCAAAAATACAGTAAAAACAGTAATATTGTGAAAAATTATGACAATTTAACTATTTTCTATTTGAATATATTATAAAATGTAATTTATTCCTGTGATCAAAGCTGAATTTTCAGCATCATTACTCCAGTCTTCAGTGTCACATGATCCTTCAGAAATCATTCTAATATGATGATTTGGTGCTCAAGAAACATTTCTTACTATTATCGATGTTGAAAACAGTTGTGCTGCTTCATATTTTTGTTATAATTGTTTTTCAGGATTCTTTGATGAATAGAAAGTAAAAAAACAACCTTTGTGACATTATAAATTTCTTTACTGACAGGGTTGATCTATTTAATGCATCTTTGCGCAATAAATCATTATTATTTCATGTATAATGTAAAAAAAAAAAAATACATTACATACTGACCCCAAACATTTGAACGACACTCACATGGACTCACTTTCTTGCAATAAAACATTGCAACTCAAATCAATATTTCATTTTCATGTATTTATTTATTTTGTAGTCATATAATAAGCGAGATAAAACCCTTCAGTGCGATACAAGACCCCTCTGCTTCACATCGACCTTCATCATCCAGTTGGAGTTCATTTTAATGATTGCCTGACTGTTCATTATACTTCTCATACTCTATTCTCACTTCTGCAAAACCAGTCCAAAAGAGAAGACTGGTTTATTTATTTATTTTTCAGTCAAGGCTGGAAAATTCATGACTGGATCCCTGGAGTTTGGTTGACCAGGTTATCAGGAAAAGATTAACAAAACATATCTCAAAAAAACTAGAGGTAGAAAGTATTATGTGACCTTCCCGTGCGATTCCCCAGCCTCTTCTTCTGTAAAATGTGTCCAGCGAGGCCTTTGGAAAGGGCTTCCGAGAGGATGCTGCTGTGGATGACGGGGCAGAGACCCTACAGCTTGCTGGCTGATTACATCGCTACATGAGTGTGGCTTCAAAGACTCCCCCGCCGCCCAGTTTGACCAGATAAGGGCACTCAGGCCACGGTTCAGCTCCTGGACAGGAACACACAGAGGGGTCAACGGCAGGACCATGAGGGCCCTTACGCACAGAAAGACATCAGGGACGACACTGTAAGAAGAACAGATTCGCTTGCCTATGTTTGAGCAGTCTGAGTCTCTTTCTACTGATCCAAGCCACAGCTATCATTGTGTTTAATATATGTTGAGAGTATGGCACACAATTTATTCTCATTTTTAATGAAATTGCTGATGAGCAAAAAAAGGTAAAAAAAAAAAAGAGCATAAAGTTAACACCCTTTCTAGACTAATACAAGAATACAAGATACACAAACATTTTTTTGGCTTCAAAATATTCACACTGATGCCAAAGCTGACTTTTTGTCATTTTCCATAGATAGTGTAAGACCAGATAGACAGATAGAATGAGACAGACAGACAGATAGAGACAGACAGACAGATAGTGAATGAGGGAGACAGACAGATAGAGACAGACAGACAGATAGTGAATGAGGGAGACAGACAGATAGAGACAGACAGACAGATAGAGACAGAGAGACAGAGACAGACAGACAGATAGTGAATGAAGGAGACAGACAGACAGACAGATAGATAGAGACAGACAGATAGTGAATGAGGGAGACAGACAGATAGAGACAGACAGACAGATAGTGAATGAGGGAGACAGACAGATAGAGACAGACAGACAGATAGAGACAGAGAGACAGAGACAGACAGACAGATAGTGAATGAAGGAGACAGACAGACAGATAGATAGAGACAGACAGATAGTGAATGAGGCAGACAGACAGACAGACAGATAGTGAATGAGGGAGACAGACAGACAGACAGACAGATAGATAGAGACAGACAGATAGTGAATGAGGCAGACAGACAGACAGACAGATAGTGAATGAGGGAGACAGACAGACAGACAGACAGATAGATAGAGACAGACAGATAGTGAATGAGGCAGACAGACAGACAGACAGATAGTGAATGAGGGAGACAGACAGATAGAGACAGACAGACAGATAGTGAATGAGGGAGACAGACAGATAGAGACAGACAGACAGATAGAGAAAGACAGACAGATAGAGACAGACAGACAGAGACAGACAGACAGATAGTGAATGAAGGAGACAGACAGACAGATAGATAGAGACAGACAGATAGTGAATGAGGCAGACAGACAGACAGACAGATAGTGAATGAGGGAGACAGACAGAGACAGACAGATAGAGACGGACAGACAGACAGATAGTGAATGAGGCAGACAGACAGACAGTGAATGAGGCAGACAGACAGACAGACAGATAGAGACGGACAGACAGACAGATAGTGAATGAGGGAGACAGACAGACAGACAGACAGTGAATGAGGCAGACAGACAGAGACAGACAGATAGAGACGGACAGACAGACAGATAGTGAATGAGGCAGACAGACAGACAGTGAATGAGACAGACAGACAGACAGATAGTGAATGAGGCAGACAGACAGACAGATAGTGAATGACGGAGACAAACAGATAGAGACAGACAGACAGTGAATGAGGCAGACAGACAGACAGACAGTGAATGAGGCAGACAGACAGACAGACAGACAGATAGTGAATGAGGCAGACAGACAGACAGACAGATAGTGAATGAGGGAGACAAACAGATAGAGACAGACAGACAATGAATGAGGCAGACAGACAGACAGACAGACAGTGAATGAGGCAGACAGACAGACAGACAGTGAATGAGGCAGAGAGACAGACAGACAGACAGATAGTGAATGAGGGAGACAAACAGATAGAGACAGACAGACAGTGAATGAGGCAGACAGACAGACAGACAGATAGAGACGGACAGACAGATAGTGAATGAGGGAGACAGACAGATAGAGATAGAAAGACAGACAGATAGATAGACAGAAATATAAATAAATAGACAGACAGGCAGAAATAAATATAGATAGATAGATAGATAGACAGAATGAGGCAGACAGACAGACAGATAGATATAATGACAGACAGATATAATTAAACAGACAGACAGGCAGATAGATAGAATGAAATAGATAGATATAGGTAGATGATAGATAGATACTAGATAGACAGACAGACAGTAGATAGGCAGAGAAAATCTATCGACAGACAGACTTTCTGTCTTTCGTTCTTACACAAGCAGACAGAGATTCACAGAGGCTTAGTAATCCAATGATGTCATTCCGCGGGTGTGAATCGCGGCGCTAAAAAGTGGCACTGTGTGTAAATAACCCCTGCACTTCTGCTTCAGGCTGAGTGTCAGCACCTGGTGGAGCTCATATATCACAGACCACAGCCGAACGGTCGCGGGAGTATGGAGATCATCCCTCCTGCGCTGGCTGGAGTAAGGCTTCCATCACAGCCTATACCAAGAGATAAGAACTCACATCACATGCCTGAGGGAGGTGGGCTTCTCGTCCCGCTTGGAAAGCTTCTGGCAGGAAGAGTCTAAGAGTAAATGGTAAGATGATTTTCTCTGCAAACAAGCCTCACTCAATACACCTACTGACAAAGACGTGAGGCGCCCACTACAAAGATGAACACAGACAGATAATACTCAAGAAAATGACATGGAGTCTGGCTGCAACAGTCTCATATGACCCCTGGCCTGGGCAGTATGAATGTATTATATCATCATGATGAGGAAAAACTTGATATTCAGGGGAGTAACACAAAGAGAAGTTTAGCTGTCATAATACATATTTAATCATTTTTATTATTTTGGGTCTTTTAAGTCAAGTGTTATAAAATCTAAAGCTGTTTTTGCTATGATAACAGACTACCAATAAGATCTTTAAAATGTTTTTGAAAGAAGTCTCACGCTGACCAAAACAGCATTTATTTGATCAAAAATAAAAACAGTAATAGTGTGAAATATTATTGCAATTTAAAATAACTGGTATCTATTTGAATATATTGTAAACTCTCATTTATTCTTGTGATCAAAGCTGAATTTTCAGCATCATTACTCCAGTCTTCAGTGTCACATGATCCTTCAGAAATCATTCTGATATGATGATTTGATGCTCAGGAAACATTTCTTATTAATATCAATGTTGAAAACAGTTGTGCTACTTCATATTTTCGTGTAAACCATTATACATTTGATGAACAGAAAGTGCCTATTGTATACCACATTGGTTATGAATACGTTTATTTTGGTTAATTTCTACATAAAAAGAGACAATAATGAGATTGTCACTTTCAATTGGTATTTTATTCACTAGACTATTCAAAAATATACATTACCTCATGGTTATTGAAAGGTATGAAAGTTATACAAAAAGTTTATTATTAGTATCATTATCATTATTAAATATAAAAATAAATTCAGGAAGTCGCTCTTGGCTTAGAATACATACCTTACTCAAAAATATTAACTTATTCAAAAGAAGTGTGGCTCATCCAACAACACATATCCAGAGGAACATACTCATGCACCCTTGCATTATGCTTGTATGATTTTTGTTATTGCCTCATTACACTGCATTCAAAGAAAACAATAATATCTGATGAATGTAGAAATTACAACTTGCCTAGATCCTCACTCTACTTAACAGGAGGTGAAAGGGCTCTGAGTGATTTATAGATGCCCTAAGGATCTAACGTTTAATGATTAATGTTCAGTGTCTTCCATAACTTATCTTTCTGTTTAAATATGACTCAAGAGAGGAGTCTTCAGATCTTCACTTTGCAGGAACCGACCAGAGGCCCGCTGAGCTGCCAGCAATCCTGTTTTGTTTGGAAGAAGTCGCCCTTATATTAAAATATCGGGAAACAAATTGCCTGAGCATGTCTGTCTTTTAACCACGGGATTCCCTAATCCATATCCACCATCGTGGAGAGAACGAGGGAAAGAGTGAATCACATAACTGACTTCAGTCTCCATAAAGCAATACAGAACCTTAACTTAGGATCGAAAAGTTCACTGGACACTTTGGCTGTAATTCAGAATGATGTTAGATACGATAGATGTGGCACCAATCATTCGCAATGTAGACAGCGCAACACCCAATATACACTGCAAGAGAGTGGCGCTGCAAAACTAGAACAAGGTGTAGACGCAGTGTAAATACCAGATTTATGCTACGAGACCGCTTTGTTGATTAAAACGGGATTGAAGTGGTTTAGTATTGTCGCATTGCTCGATTTCTGTGTGTAATTTATTCAAACTTTGAATAACAGTTTTGTTTTTCATGCTGCCAAGAGGACTAATGTGAAGTTTGTCAGTGTCTTGATTTACTGATGCATAAAACAGTGATAAATAAATTCAGCAACACAGTTCCCAGCTTGTTTAGGGTGTGTAGCTTACGTAAAGAATACGGCATGCAGTTGTCCCACACAAAATACGAATTTTACTGTCATATGTAAAATTATTATTCATATTAATAATTATATATTATTATGAATCAGATTCTAATCATAATATTAATAAGAATTCATTCAATGCAATTAGCAAGTGCTCTATTGGATTGAGATCTGGTGACTGCGGAGGCCACAGAGCTCAAATCATCTCAAACTGGTTTCTTCAAACTGAGTTCACTATCCTCAAATGGCCTCCACAGTCACCAGATCTCAGCTTTGGGATGCGCTGGAACGGGAGATCCACATCATGGATGTGCGGAAGACAAATCTGCAGCAACTGCGTGATGATATCATGACAATATGGACCAAAATCAAAGAGGAATGTTTCCAGCACCTTGTTGAATCTGTGCCATGAAGAATTAGAGCAGTTCTGAAGGCAAAAGGGGATCCAACCCGGTACTTTCAAGGGTTTGCTAATGAAATAAAGCTGAAATAATACAAAATATAAAAATTACATGGAAACTTTAAATACGGGCATGGTGTTGGAAAAATAATATAAGCTGGGAGGAAAAATAAAACCTTTGCGTTCCCCTGAGAAACCTTTAGAGCTCTCTGCGAGCAAACGCAAATCATTGACAAATATTTTTTTCCTCCATCTCAAATTTTTTTCCTTTACCATGTCTCTTTAGGGGAAATGTGCTTTAGCAAATAAATAATTTAAGTTGAAGAACTAAAATGAAAACAAAAAATAAATTAAAGCTAAATAGAAGCATTGTAAATAACAAACACTAATAAAAATGACAAATACATGTCACAAAATTACTTAAACTAAAATGTAAATGAATGAAATTATATTAGAAATATTACAAATAAAATCAAATTATTATTTATTAATAAATATTATAGTACAGAAATAACAATAATGTTTTTTTTTGGACCCCATTGACTTTTATGGACACAAACATTCTTCAGAATATCTTCCTTTGTTTTCCACAGAAGAAATAAATTCATTCAGCTTCTGAACAACATGAGGGTTAGTAAATAATGACAGAATGTTCATATTAAGGTTCTTTTCAATTGCCACCATGAAACATAAAACACACATCTGCAAATTAGGCTGGTTAAATCTCAGTTCTTAAGAATGATTATCATTATTAATAGACTATTTTAAATGCCTCTGATTTGCCACTGTCAACACCATTAACAAATTAATTTAATTGCGGCAGCAATTATTTTTCCGATTAACTGTGCAGACCTACTATTCAGTGCTGGTTTAGCTGGTCATAGCCATGCTATTCATCCGAGAGACTTCAGATGGTTGACCAGCACGGTGTTTGTGGTGAAGTTGGTTGACCAAGGAAGTTTTGCTGGTTAAGCAAGTTAAAAAGCTTGGTGGGCACACCAGCACCCGAAACACAACATATGCAGGTGCTGGTTTGTTTATAAGGGAAGTGGGGGAGATAGCAGAGACTCCTGGCATGGGAACCCCAACATGAATAAATCACATCATAATCCCAGTCACCACAAAGAAAAAAAAAATGGGGAAAGGGAAAATCAGGCCAAACATATGGCTCAAAGAGAGAGAACGAGAGCAAGAGAGACCACAGTCACGCTGCCGGGGAACAATAGAAGCCTTTCACATGAACTTGTATAAGCATTGATGAGAAGATGCCACAAAGGATGAGGGTGACATATCAAAGAACATGACCACCAGTACCGATAGTCCATCATGGCAGAAGAGGAGATCCGCGTTCATCGGGGAGGTTTCGCTTGGCGAAGGGAGTCGAGAGTGTGTGTGTGTGTGTGTGTGTGTGTGTGTGTGGGGCGCTCGGGCGGGGTGTGTGTACGAGGGATCTTCGAGTCCAGACATGAAAAGGAATTCTTTCATCATTGCTAATCTGCAAAACATAAACATAAGAGCATCCACACAGTCTGTGAATCTTTCTCTCTGTGTTTCGGGTCCTCCACCCTGTGGATTGTGGTTAGGGATGTGGGAGCCTGTGCTTGTAAGTGTGCGTGCGTAGCTCCGACTGTTTGTTTATGCTTGCCAGAGTCATTGTAAGTGCACAGATCGAAATCCGCTAGGTCTCGAGGCCAGATTGGAGGAAGGAGATGTGAGGAATTGTCAGGAGTTTGGGAGTCGTGGAACGCAAAGTGCAAAGAAAGCTTGTTGCCACTGAATGTGGTTCTTTGTATTTGTGTTCTCGAAGAATATTTCATTGCTCAGAATTGGATTGGGCGAAATAATCAAGTTCTTAAGTGAAAAAAATGATGCCAAATAATGATTGTTTCCAAATATTTTCACTCACTGGAAGTAAAAAAAAAAAATCAGTAGAAAAACAGAAAAGGATTAGGCTTGATAAATCTCAGTTCTTAAGAATGATTATCATTATTGAAAGACTTATAGACTTATTAAAATGCCTCTGATTTGCCAGTCAACACCATTAACAGTTATTATCCGTTAGGTTTAGGGACATTTCCTTTAACTCTGAGACACAATATAATCCAATGCAAAATTCAAAATTTGGGTAAAATCTGTAAAAAAACAAACAAAAAACCTCACACTATATTGGCTGAGTCAATGTTGTTATGGTCATCTCGGCACACCAACGAACATTGACTTTACCAAACAAATCCCTTTGGTGCCGAAAGTTACATGCTTCACCATTTGGGTATGAATTTTGTCGCCTAAAATTATTTTGATTTCAATATGAACTTTAAATTCACATTTAAATCTCTTTTGATCACAGACTTTGGTATCTTGGCAAAATTGAGCACAGTTTGAGTGATTATTGAGATTTGAAAGACTTGGGGAACATGAGATTATTGGGCACTTTTAAGCAGGTTTTAACAAATCTAACTCGTCTAGGACAAACTATTGAGACATTAAGGAGATCTTGTTGGTAATTCTTCTTTTCTATGAGTTTGTGTGTGTATCTGCCCATGTGTGGTTTTTAAATGTGAACTGACACTGCAAAAAAATAGATTTTATTGAATCTTTTTTGGATTGTTTTCAGGAAAAAATATCCTAAAATCCTTAAAACAAGAATTTACTTGAAAAGCAACACTGCATACGACTTGTTTCATTGCATATATACAAAACTATTCAAAAGTTTGGGGTCATGACATTTTTTTCATTATTTATTCTGAAAAATGTATTAAAAGTGACAGAAAACAGTAAAGACATTTATAAAACATTTTTCGTTTTGAATCAAAGAATCCTGAAAAAAATGCATCATGGTTTCCACAAAAATATGAAGCAGCACAACAGTTTTCAACATTGATAATAATAATCAGAAATGTTTCTTCAGCAGCAATTCATCATATCAGAATGATTTCTGAAGGATCATGTGACACTGAAGTCTGGAGTAATGATGCTGAAAATTCAGCTTTACATCACAGGAATAAACTACATTTTAAATTATATTCAAATAGAAAACAGTTATTTTAAATTGTAATAATATTGCCATTCTGTATTTTTGATCAAATAAATGCAGCCTTGGTGAGCAGAAGAGACTTCTTTCAAAAACATTAAGCAATCTTACTCAAAACTTTTGAATGGTAAAGTGACAAAAACATCTATATTAAAGACTTAATATCTTCTGCCGTGTTGCTTCTCAAATAAATTATATCTTATAAGGATTTTTAGATATTTTAACTGGACAGTTACTCATGAAGAATATTATTTTTGCAGTGTTCAAGGGGTTCATTGTGTGTACAGGCGTGCAGACGTGAAGGCCTGTAGCTACAGGTTTATGACTGTGCTCAGATTAGCCAGAGACAGACATTCATATTCTCAAAATAACCGTCAATTAGTCATATTTTCATGTCTATCTCACTATTCGCTAATCATGTATAAAATCACCATAATTGGGTTTAGGCATCAAGTGCGGTGGAAGCGCATTACTAGCCACACTTAAGTAGTCACTCACTGCTCGAGTGGAAACTACCCATGGAGAATAATCCCTCCCTGAATGATACCATAATTTGTTTTCATAGCACAAATTGAAGTGCAATGTTGTCGTATTGGCCTCAAAAGATTATCTTGGATGCCCGAAACTTTCCATTTCGCTCCCCAGTGCCTTTTGCTTCACATACACACAGACTGTCCTGCCTGCACAGAAGCCAAAACTGGGCTTTTTGGAGCATTTAAGAGATAAACCCAGCTGGTTTACGCCAATGTACCGCCATAATCCAGTTTTCAGCTCCTCTTCTTTTTCAGACTCCAACTCGGTGGTCACCGCCATTCAGCTGTGTATCTGTGACAGATTAGACCAGATCACCCTGGATTACTTTCACCACATCATCAAGCCCCCGACACTGACCATGAACCAGGCCGACATTTCCATCTATCCGGCACACGTATGCGATTTTTAAAAGGCAAACGTAGATGCTTCCTCTCTTGCATCAAACTACAGGACAAAAGAAAGGCAAGAGGAATATAGAATGAGACCGAGGCGCTGGGTTGGTGGTGGAAGAAGGGAGATAATCCTATTTCGTATGGGATGTATGCGAGACCCTTTTTCACCGTCTGCGCCGTCCGTGGTTACCCCCCCCCCCAAGAGTTTGCTGAGACTACAGGACGAAGGCTGCAGTTTAGAGGGGTAATCCACCCCGAGCTGGGGCATTAAATCTGTCCCTCCATTCACACTTGCCGCTCCAAAGCCACTGTGTACAACATACTGAGCCCTACGCGGTGTCATCTGCTGACTGCAGTATTTAACTCCATTATGAGGGAGTATAATCTCGGCCACACAGTGAACATTCACTTAGGTCTTTACCCCCTAATCCAGGCCAGGAGATGTGAGCATGTGATGTTTGGGAAGTCATACTGCATGTTGTTTTAGGCTTTTTGTCATCTAAAGTTGACATTGTAACTTATTTTAGTTTTTCTTTTTTTTTTATCTATAGAGCTTGATAATAATTCTCTGAGGGAAATATGACCTGAAATACAATAAAAATCAAGAGGGTTCTGACTCACCATTCTTTGTTGCCTGCTCCATTTCAATGCACAGCGCCCTCAAGTGTAAGACTGTAGAGTAGCACCTAAAACGGATAAATGAATCATGGTGTAAAGAATCTGATCTTTTGAAAAAGTCTATAAAATGCTTAATTGTCCTGCACTTCTTTCTGTGACTTGAGCCTTGACTTAAGCATTTGTTTCCCTGTGTAAAATGAGCAAATGCCAAATAAACTTCTTGAACTTAACAGTACTTACATGAACATATGTTTGTAGTCTCCACAAAGATTGAATTCATCATATACAAGCATCAACTTTAAAAAGGTTCTGACTGATGTTTTAGCTGAATTAATAAAATGTCTTGTTGACCTCACAAAATAGTTATTTTAATGTGTCTTGTTGCTTTAAAGGGATAGTCCACCCAAAAATGAAAATTCTGTCATCAATTAATCACCTTTATTTCGTCAAAACCTGCATCTCTTTGGTCTATAAATACTGGAAGTCAATGGGAACCAAAACTGCTTGGTAGCTGACATGTTTCAAAATATCTGCTTTAATGTTCCACAAAACAAAGAAAATCATAAAGGTTTGGAATGACATGAGGGTGAGTAACTGATGATAGGATTTTCATTTTCAGGTGGACAATCCCTATAAAATCCAACAGAAAAGTTCATGTTATCAATACTACAAGTCATATTTGATCTGATATTCACCCCAACATCTAAGCCAATCGAAACCACTGAATGGTTTTCAGCATGATCAAAATATTTGGCCAAATGACTTGTGAAAGTTGGCACTTAAATGATATTTCCTTCCTCCCATGGCTGACCATATCACCTCAATCTTAATGATGCCTATATGATCTATCATCTATGAATAAGAGATGAATATCATCCCACAGGCAGAGCCGTGAACTCCTCTCTGAAAGCTACTGCGGCATCAGCTTCAAACATAACCGAGCTTGAACCAAGGGATGATGCATTACTTTCAACCTGTACCTGTGAATATAGATATCGGGTCAAAGGTTCAAATATCTTAAAGAGTTTTTCCTGTGCCAGGTCACTAGTTTGCTTACTGGTGGGTTATATTCATTGTTAAGCTGCTTTGGAACCATATTACACTGCGTTATGTGAAAAAAAAATTTATAATTAAATTGAATGGTAAGTTGCATGCATCATAACAACCTAGTCAAAGTGTTTTACTAGGTCCCACTTAGATAAATATAATTTTGTGATCTTGTTAACAACTTATATTTTTATTATGTAGTTGCTTTTAAAATACCTTCAAATTGTGTCTTTTTTCCAATTAGAATAACCATAATTTCAACAAAACAGTCATTATAGGCAATTACACTTAAAAAATGTGACCCTGGATCACAAAACCAGTCACAAGTCGCACGGGTATATTTGTGGAAACAGCCAACAATACATTGTATGGGTCAAAATGATCGATTTTTCTTTTATGCCAAAAATCATTAGGATATTAAGTAAAGATCATGTTCCATGAAGATATTTTGTAAATTTCCTACCGTATATATATATATATATATATATATATATATATATATATATATATATATATATATATATAACATTTCTTTTTGTGAGTAAATGCAGCACAATCGCGAAACATAAATGGACAACTTTAAAGGCAATTTTCTCAATATTTCTATTTTTTTTGCACCCTCAGATTTTCAAATAGTTTTATCTCTGCCAAATATAGTCCTATCCTAACACACCATATATCAATGGAAAGCTTATGTATTCAGCTTGCAGATGATGTATAAATCTCAATTTAAAAAAATTGACCCATGTTTTTACTGTTCACGAATGTTTATGGAGCAAAAAGTAAAAGAGCAATAACTTAGTCAAAAATAATCAACGCTAAACACTAACACTAAATAAACAAAGAAGAATGTTTACTAATTTTCATTTATACCCATCAATATAATAATGCATTGTATAAAAATATATTTAAAAAAAAGGAGAAATATTTGCCTACATACACTAGTCAAAAGTTTATTTTTAGCTTTTGAAAGAAATTAATACTTTTATTCAGAATGTATTTAATAAACGGATCAGAAGTGACAGTAAAGACATTTACAATGCTGCAAAAGATTTCTATATCAAATAAATGCTGTTCTTTTTAACTTTATATTCATCATCAAAGAATAATCAAAATATTAAGCAGCACAACTGTTTTCAACATCAATAAGAAATGTTTCTTGAGCAGCAAATCATCATATTAGAATGATTTCTGAAGGATCATGTGACTCTGAAGACTGGAGTAATGATGCTGAAAATTTAACTTTGCATCACTGGAATAAATTACATTTTAAATTATTTTCAAAAAGAAAACAGTTATTTTAATAAAATTGTATTAATATTTCACAATATTACTGGCTTTACTATATTTTTAATCAAATAGCAGCAGCCTTGGTGAGCAGAAGAAACTTCTTTTGAACGGTGTAGTTTTACTAAAATATTTTAATGTAAAACAAATGCCACCTGAGGTTGCGTCAAAACATTTGACTAGGAGTCGGGCCCACCGGGAGAAATATTTGGGAACATGTCTCAGGTCTTTGCTGGGTCCAGTGCGGGTGTCTTCGGGACCCCTGGAGCAGACACAAAGGCAAGACGAGCCAGGGTTTACCGACGCCACAACAACGGTGAGGACTCATTGTTTTCTGCTCTTTTCATCTCCACTCACTCTCTCAAAATATTTAGAGGAACGCTCTGAATAACACAAAGTACTGAGAAACACTCACTCTGTATATTGTTGAAAGGAACTCTGTCTGCAGAACTTTTCTTCAAAGTCTATTTTGTTTTGTTATATTTAGCCTTATTTTTTTTTCTCCTGATGTATTTGCATTGCGAAACACAATATGGAGGATATCTCATTGTTCCAGGGACTCAGGTTGGAGATTGGTGGCCATCTGTCGATTTTTTTTTTCCATGCTTCTCATGATTTGTACATGCGGAGACAAAAAAAAAGGAGAAGATTAGGTTAAACTAGGTTAGGTGATTGAATTACATAAAGAAAAACCACACACATTTGTTATATCGTAATGAATTATTAACATTTGAGAAGGTTTGCTACTTAAAGGCCATGTTGCAGGTTTAATTTTTCAACGAATTTGTGCAATTTGCTTGTTGGTAATAAACATTTAAACTGTTATCCATTGTATTTTATGTTGTTGGGTATCACAAAACGAAAAAAGTAGGTACTATCTTACAGCGGTTTGCAACGATTCTCATTTCCCCCACAATGCATTGCATTACGTCACCTTGGGGAGATAATTTACCAAAGCCCGCTGCCCGCCTTGTTGAGAGCGACGAGTAGTAGACGAGAGTATTCAGATAGCGCAGATTATAGATAAATACATAGATATAGAGAGATAGATAGACAAGATAGATATATAGACTAGATATATAGACAGACTAGATATATAGATAGTCAAGTATAGAGAGAGATAGGCAGACAGCATAACGTTAGCAGATATAGCTAACGTTAGCAGCTAGATAGAAATATATACAGTTGTAGGTTACAGTTTGACAAGAGTTTTGAGTGTGACAGAAGCACAATGTTGTGTTTTATTGCGAGTGTACACAAATATAAGTAAACACTTTTCAGTTTGAACGATATCCTGTATGAACAAAATGACGATGTTTTTATGTTTCCACTGTTCGATCGCGCCTCTCTCTCTCACACTCACACACACAATACGAATACATGTATAATTCCACCCCTAATAGCTAGCATGATGCTTTCTATTTCTAGATGACAGACATACATTACCAGTACTACGACACTATGACAAAGGTTACCGGTACTTATCGGAACTAACGTCATGATCATATACTGCCAATAGATATAAAGAAAACGTTGATTTTTCACTCGGTGCTATTCAATGACCGTAAAAAAAATATATGTGTCGTTATTGTGCACTGCTGCTCGTAAGTTAAAACGGCTTGCCATAGCTTGTAGACTAGCTCCAGTGTTCATTTCTGCGTTGCTAAATGATAGCAACTCACCGGGACACTTCACCAACTCTCCACTCATTCTCCTCGGACCATGCATTCAATTGGCTTTGACGGCCATCAGTTCTTGGCAATTCTTCATTTGCCCTCTCACGTCTAGCAGGTTCAAAATTATACGGCTGCGGGCCATAATACATGTTAGTTCTTCTTGCCAACTCTTCCTCATCCCAGTCAGTCACCATAGTTCTAATACTAGGCTGAGGCACCCTTTCCTCCGCCTCTCCTCAACGTGACATCATCACAGAGTTGCGTAAAAAAAAAATTATACCAGAAACGTAAAAAAATGGTCTTTAAGACCATTTTTGAGACATTTTAAAAATGATACACATATCTTGAGTGATTTATGTACCCATTAATCAACAGTGGTGGTTAACCTGCAACATGGCCTTTAATCTTAATAAAATGACAGTTCACCCAAAAATTTTAATTCTGTCATCATTTATCTGCCTCATGTCATTCCAAACCTGTTGTACTTTTTCTTCTGTGAAAGTGAAACACAAAAGTAGACATTTTGAACAAAAATTAAAGTCTATCCACGATGGTGACTTTTTTTCTTCTTCAGTTGAACAGTAAAGAAGGTTTTGAGCTGAAATCGTGGTCCTTGATGATTCATTTACAAGTCAATAGCTACCATCACTTTGAGGGTCAAAAAACATATGGCAAATCACAAACTAACGTTAATACCCGTGGCTTCTGACGATTCATTGAGGTCTTATGAAGCGAAAAGATCGGTCTGTTCAAGAAAACTGAACACTAACTTACACCATTATCACCTGTACAGCCTCGGCAAGCGGTCCAAAGCGCGTTCACAATAGTCCGCAGCGCGAACTTCCTGTCGCATAATGACGTAAGGCTGTGGATTACAGGTAAGTTAATAATGTAATTTGTAAATTGTAAAATTGTAAATAATGTTCAGTTTCTTGCACAGACCGATCATATTGCTTCATAATACCTCAATGTATCGTCAGGAGCCACGGGTATTGCTCTTGTTTAGCCTAACGTTATGTTTTTTTTTACTCTCAATGTGACGGCAGCCATTGACTTGCATTAAATCACCAAGTACCACATTTTTAGCTAAAAACTTCTTTACTGTTCAACTGAAGAAAAAAAAAAGTCACCTACATCTCGGATGGCCTGAGGGTGAGTAAATTAAAAGTACACTTTTGGGCAAACAGTGCATTTTTAAAAAACATTTTTTTGCAAACTATCCCTGTAAGGCCCTTGAGTTGAATTGTTGTTTTTGAATAAAACCAAATTAAGCAATAGCTTGCTATGCAATACTCAAAGATAGAGAAGTGTTGTGATCAATGACAGCCATCTGGGCACATTTGGGTAGGGCGTACAGCGTGTGTCTCTCCCTGTTATCTGTTCAATGGCATGTTCCTTGGGACGCTACATTGATTAGGCCCTGAGGGGGCCCTGTAGTGCTGCTCCGTCACAGGAGCCAAATGACTGACAGCTCTAATGAAGTGTATAATCAT
Organism: Gila orcuttii; assembly: GCA_026230005.1. Taxonomy (NCBI): domain Eukaryota; kingdom Metazoa; phylum Chordata; class Actinopteri; order Cypriniformes; family Leuciscidae; genus Gila; species Gila orcuttii. Next base: position 14,978,121 of record JAPDVR010000002.1, on the reverse strand, counting down.
GGGGCAGAAGAAGCGTCAAAGCTGCCAAGACTTCAATCGCTCTACGTGATGACCAAAGAGTCTGTTCGCTCTTCTGCTCAAAGTAAGTGGGCGCCCCGCGGGACCACACGACTCTGTCCCATCTCGGAACATTATTCATGTGGCCGTTTGGTGCAAAACCCTCTGATCAGATGGCAGTTAGACTGGGTGATATAGTTTGTAAAAAAAATATGTCTTGATATTTTTGTAAACCTTGTCACAAAATATATATATCGATATTTATGTATTTGTCTGAAATTGTGATTTCTTTTCAAACAGAGGAACGACGTTTCAACCAAACAACCATTGTCAACAGTCAGATTCAAAATGCTTAAAGCAAGAAGTAAAATACAGTAAAAATAAAAACTAAATGAAAACAAGAAATAATTTAATAATTTGAATTATATAATTCGCAATATTTACAGCAATGTATTGTGATTTCCACTAAAATGTATCACGATTTCTAAAAAAAAAATATTAAGCAGCTCAACAGTTTTTAACATTGATAATGATAAGAAATGTTTCTTGAGCATCAAATCTTCATATTAGATTGATTTCTAAAGGATCATGTGACACTGAAAACTGGAGTAATGATGCTGAAAATTCAGCTTTGCATCACAGGAATAAATTACATTTTAATGTATATTAAAATAGAAACCAGTTATTATTAATTGTAATAATATTTCAAAATATTATTGTTTTTACTGTATTTGAGCAAATAAACATAGCCTTGGTGAGCAAAAGAGACTTCTGTCCTACCCCAAGCTTCTGAATGGTAACATTCAAAAACAAACAAATCAGAGTTTTGAATCAAATTTATTGTAATGTAAAAAAAAAAAAAAAAAACTTTGAACAGATTCACAGAAACGAATTGAACTTATCAACCCTAATCCCATTTTGAGTTTGAAATTAGAGATGTTACGAAAGCATCTACGTCTTACTATAAGTCACCAAAATAATGACACATCTTTTGGAAACCTGGCCACATAAAAAGCACACTATCGACTGCGAAATGTTGACGAACATACACTGAACATCTCACTGAACCCTAGACGGCTTGTGTTGCAATACAAGAAAACGTACAACATCCTCTCAGATGAAGTTTTACCTATCATCCCCGAGGTGCATGTGTGGGCTTCTGTAAACTAAACCCAACATAGTACAATAATATGTCTTTTTTGCATTTGTTTTCCACCCATCAGCTCATTCTATTATGAAAAGGCAGATCTCTTTCCACACTCTTCCCCCTGCGTGCAACAGAGGGGTCCTGAAGAGCAGTGGAACCTCAGAAGGCTCATTCTCTCTTTGTTCTATTATTCACCAGCCCGGGCTTCAAAACTCACCCGGTTCTCAGCGGGTTTGGAGATCTGCTTTTACAGCATGCGAGAGATGGATCGGAATATACTCGGATAGATCAAGCAAGCAAATTGCACCATCTCTGGAGAGGTGTTTCCACCTCGGACCGGGACCCACTCGCAAAGCAGTGCAGTTCTGTGCTCATAAAAGCAGAGCGCCATTAACAAGTCGGAAACTGGTCCCATTCATTTATTAATGAAAAGTTCATCGTTACACCTGACTAAAATCTTTTGATCTGACATAAACCATTGTTATTGATCATTTATTTTACACAGTCACAGGGCACCAAAAATTTTTATTTTAGCATTCGAGAGTATTTGTTTACCCTGAATGCTCATTTGTACCAGCATAAATAGTTATTTGTTAGCTAAAGGCGCATGTTTGTTTTTCCTTTTAGACTCTTCAGTGTCCCTCGGGCATTAGATACATGGGTAATAAGGACCAGACAAATGTTTAGCAGAAGCTGCATTAGAAGCTTTGATGTACTTTTAGATTTAGCGAAGTCTACAGTGATGTCTTCAAAAATACAAATATAAAGGGAGCAAAGTTAAACTATCTTCCCATCTGCACTCTCCCCCAGAGCAGCGATCATTAAAGGCACTGTGTGTAGTACTGTGGCAACTGGAGATTTGTATGGACCTTGTTGAAAACTTCTGATGAACCATTCCCCGATGAGAAGCAAGCTAAAGAAGACCTTCAGAGGGATGTTTCTGACTTATTATATCCCAGCAGAAACTGTACTTCAGTGAAAAGCAAACTTTAAACATTAGCTGCTTTTAATCAAGATTGGTTTATTAATGATCTAAAGCCCTGAAGAACCATGTTGATCAAACTTAGCATGCTGTATAAGCATGAGACATTTAAAAAAGAAAACTAAAAATAAGTTCATTTCAAAATCCTGTGGCAGAATTTTCAAGCTTTTCTTGTTCTGTCAATATGACAGGAGGGCTAATCCCGCCGGATCCCTGTTTACTGTAAATTACAATTAAATAATTTAAAACAAACAATTAACAGTGTTGAGTTTATCGACAACAACAAAAAAAGTAAAGTGCAAAATGTTTGCAAAGTTAATCAAATGTTATTCTGGAAGAATTTAGTGGTGCCACAATGCTAGTGTGCTGTTGAGAAGATGATAACACCGTCCCACATAGCAAACAGACTTGGCCCAAATGTGGCCTCATAATGGCACTGCTGGCGTGTTGCCGGCACTGGCATGCATCATGTCAGCCAACTCTGGGCCATGCGTGGCAATGATGGCACTGCATGCATGACGGCAGACAACATTTGGGCCGATTGTGGATGGGAGGTGTGTGGCCCAGATCAGTGTAGCGATTATGGCCCAGATCAGTGTAGCGATTATGGGCCATACTTTGTGTACTGCTGGATAATTATAAGTATTTAGGCCTGCTAGACCTATTAGTTTTCAGCAATGTTCAAAAAATTCAATAATCATTAAACAATTCCCAAATCCATTTGACCTGAACAAAATAGGCTATACATTTTCCTAACATGATAATTTTTTTTTTTTAAAATACATTTATAATTTAAAGAAAAACTAATTCACATACAAAATAGTCAACGTTTTCCATACTTTTTAGTTTAAGCACCACAAAATCATGTTAAAAATGTACTAATATATATATATATATATATATATATATATATATATATATATATATAGCAGTTTATTAAAAAACTTTGAAAAAAAATCATTTAAAAAAATGTTTATTTTGGCGCGATCTCCACGGTAACAGCAGCTTTTCTGGTTGGTGAATGAGGTTCACGTGATGCATGCGTCGGTTGAAATTTCTCCCGTGAAAGGTGAAGAAGACGTCTGTCACTGTCAGACAACTGCTGTTCGGGTAAGTGAAGTTCGTCGCTCTCTTTCTTTGTGTTTTTTTTAAATACCTGAATTCAAACTCGGATGTCACTTTGTGCTTTATTGAAGTGAACTTTTGCTAGCGGATTCACTGCCCCTTGAACTTGAGAATGCGTACAGACTGACGCGACCGGGGTGCGATAGACCGGCCTGCGGGATGTCCGAGGCGCGGTACTTTCATATCCGGTGTGTGGAACAATGTAATGCTGTTAAAATGATCGGAAAAATCACAGCGAAATCAGCAACAGACAACAGTAATTGACTTGTAAAGCTGAAAGTGATTCAATGGTTGTATAATCAGATTTAATTATATCTAAATCTAATCTGTGACTTTGAGAATCAGGATATGTCTGATATTTTATGTGTGTGTGTGTGTGTGTCTGTTCTTGTTTTTTGAAGGAAGTTCAAACAAAACTGAACATTTACTCATCATCTTAAGCTTGGATGAGTTGGTTTCTTTTGATGAACACAAAGAACACATTTTGAGGAATGTTGGTGACCAGACAGGAAACTGGAAGGTAACATTGGAAAAAAATATATGGAAGCCAGTGGTTATCTACTGTCTGATTAAACATTTATTTTTTAAATTTCTGCTGTGTTCAACAGAAGGAAGAAACTCATACAGGCATCGAACAAGTGGAGGTGAGGAAATGTTGACAGAATTTACATTTTTGGTTGAACTATTCCTTTAGTGGATAATTGCTGTTTTATTTTAACAGTTAATAAATTAAATGTTAATTCACAGATAAGCATGTGTTTACACCACAGTTTCCATATCTCAACATTTTTAAGGATTTTGTTTGCTAAAATGGTTTTGTTTGTCAAAATGCTGTTGTCAAACTCAATACCAAACCAATTCAATAGTGCCACATTATAAGCAACTATTTCCTGTATAAAATGTAACCAAAGCAACCTTATTTTATTTTGTTACCTACATTTATTTACAGGTGGATTAATGTTTGTATATGTATTTATTAATTTTGTATTATTAAATTAGTATTTTGTCTTTTAGCTGCTGTGAGAAAAAAAATCGTCTGACACAACATGCTCCCGATCAGGAGATAGAAGCAACTATACAAGATGGCTTCAGCTTGCTCCTGATAGAGATGGAGGAAGGAGAGAGCGCGTGAGGAGAAAAGAGGGGCTGCAGAGCTGTACTTCACTTCCTGAGGACAGTCCTAAATAGCATCACTTTCTCCCTCACACATACAAAAATTCTGATGTGTAAATTTGTTTTAAGTAATTGTTTTAATTTGCTCTATGTTTGTTGAGAGTAAAAATACATTATAATATGGTTACATTTCAGTGCTAGATTCATTCATAGATTCATTTAGTTAGAATTGGAAAATGTATACTTGGCTGTTCAGGCAACTAAAATAGTGTTCTCACAACTCTAGCTGTCATTTTTATTTTATTTTTGGCTTGTGCATTACTACAATAAGTAAGCTACTGTTTAAAGGAACACTCCACTGTTTTTCATATTAAACTTTTTATTTTATTTTATTAAACAGACCATTAAACTATGTTATTTCCTAATAACATATAATGGATAACTATAATGTATGGCGGAATAGCACTTGATAGCACTTCGACTCGGCGCAGTAATATCATCACTCCTGAAAAATCCTCTCCCCCTCTCCCGATGATATAGTTATATTACTGCGCCGAGTCCAAGTGCTATTCCGCCATACATTATAGTTATCCATTTTACCCGCTTAGAAAAGCGCCATGTTTTGTTTTGTTTCACCATACTTGGTCGTGAAACTACTCGTGTAACTGTATTTAAATAGGGAAAACGTGGAGGTGTTTGGTCGCTTCTTCATCTCTGTTTGGATCCTAATGAATGAACTGGGTTAAGCTAAGTGCTATCAAAGGGTTGCCGCGCGCCAGAGCGATTGAGTGCCACACTGAGACGAGAGAGGTATGTATCAACTCTTAGTTAAGGGAATAACATAGTTTAATATGAAAAAATGGGGGAGTGTTCCTTTAAGACAGACAAGAACATTTTGAAATTAAATGCACTTTTTTGAGGTGCTAATAAGATGTTATGCTTTGAATGTACTAAAATAGCCTTCACACAGTTACACAATTCTAGATGTAATTTAAAAATTTATTTTTGGCTTGTGCATTATTGTTAAATAAAACAATTTTGAGAATTGAATTTTCCTGTGACTTATTTGTTCATATGGTTTGGGTAAGATTAGGCTGGGTAAGGGTTATGGCTCAGTTTTGGGGTTTCTGGTGTTAACTTATGGCTGAGACTAGTTACCAATAATAAAACCTGTTTTGGTCCAATTCAGGGCCAATTCAGGGCCCATGTGTGACTCTTGTCTGTAATCCAGTTCTGGGCATCTTCAGGGCCAGTTAAGTGTGATTAACTGGCTGAGATTCGGGCCGGTTATGGCCCATGTGTGACCCTTGTCTTTAATCCAGTTCTGGCCCACTTCAGGGTCAGTTAAGGGTGATTAACTGGCTGAGATTCGGGCCGGTTATGGCCCATGTGTGACCCTTGTCTTTAATCCAGTTCTGGCCCACTTCAGGGCCAGTTAAGGGTGATTAACTGGCTGAGATTCGGGCCGGTTATGGCCCATGTGTGACCCTTGTCTTTAATCCAGTTCTGGGCCACTTCAGGGCCAGTTAAGGTTGATTAACTGGCTGAGATTCGGGCCGGTTATGGCCCATGTGTGACCCTTGTCTTTAATCCAGTTCTGGCCCACTTCAGGGTCAGTTAAGGGTGATTAACTGGCTGAGATTCGGGCCGGTTATGGCCCATGTGTGACCCTTGTCTTTAATCCAGTTCTGGCCCACTTCAGGGCCAGTTAAGGGTGATTAACTGGCTGAGATTCGGGCCGGTTATGGCCCATGTGTGACCCTTGTCTTTAATCCAGTTCTGGGCCACTTCAGGGCCAGTTAAGGTTGATTAACTGGCTGAGATTCGGGCCGGTTATGGCCCATGTGTGACCCTTGTCTTTAATCCAGTTCTGGGCCACTTCAGCGCCGTCATTCTTTGCGGTACTTGGGCCGAGGGAAAAGTGATTGTGTGGCCCGGAGCTGGGCCAGAAAACATTTGCTATGTGGGGTGTCTACACTGGACGCGAGCCGCGACAAAAGACAATAGAACCCATTATAATCAGTGATGTTGTTTACACTGGATGTGGCGCGACGTGACAAATCCCCGGCAGTAAACCGATCCCTCGTTCTATTTATGACATACTCCAAGCACTCGTGACACCTCTCATAGGAAGGACAAATGGATTTGCAATGGTCACTTTGTTGCTTCTAGTGTAGACAGCTTCTAGTTGTGCAACTGTGTAGACGCAGTCTAAGTTTGCTAAGTGTTTTCATAGTGTTTTTTAGCATTGCTATGTTTTATGTTTTAAAATTGGTCAATTATTTGCAATTATGAATAAGTTTAAAATATTGGTAACACTTTACAAAAAGGTTCGTTAGTTAACTACATTAGTTAACATTAAAGTTGCAGTAGGGAGTTTTGAGAAAATGTTGACTTAGCCTGAAAATTTGAACAAGCACAACTTCCAGGTCCAACCCCCTTGCTCTCTGCTGCACTACAGCCCTCCCTCCACAGCTCCTCCCCCACAGCGGAGCCTGCCGTGAACGCGCAGGCTAGTAAACAGGACCACCGATGACGGCGGATTATAAACAGTTATGGAACATTCACTAATAGGGACGAAACATCAACAATATGCTTTACATTGACTATGGCCTGCCCATACTTTGACTACAAACTTGGTCCTCAAATCATTATGTATTTTGCAATACATGTAACTTTATGACGTTGCACTCTTTCTATAAGTTATAAATAGCTAGTAAGATAACGTTAAAGGATTAGTTCACTTTTAAAAAAAACTTTTGCTGATAATTTACTCACCCCCATGTCATCCAAGATGTCCATGTCTTTCTTTCTTCAGTCGAAAAGAAATTAAGGTTTTTGATGAAAACATTCCAGGCTTTTTCTCCATATAATGGACTTCAATAGGACACAAACGTTTCATGGACCAAATGACAGTTTCAGTGCAGCTTCAAAGGGCTTTAAACGATACCAGACGATGAATAAGGGTCTTATCTAGCGAAACGATCGGTCATTTCAAAAATAAATAAAAAACTTTAAGTTTTATAAGCACAAATCCTCGCCTTGCTCTGTTCTGTGATGCACGTTTGTGACTCTCCTGTTTGAACTCGTTCATCAAAATGAACAAATCTTTTTCGAATCATTTCGTTCGTTGAATGAACGAAATGACTCCGAAAAAGACTCGTTCGAAATGAACGAATCTTTTTGCGAGTCATTTCGTTCGTTGAATGAACGAAATGATTCGAAAAAGATTTGTTCATTTTGATGAACGAGTTCAAACAGGAGAGTCACGAACGTGCATCGCAGAACAGAGCAAGGCGAGGATTTGTGCTTATAAAACTTAAAGTTTTTTATTTATTTTTGAAATGACCGATCGTTTCGCTAGATAAGACCCTTATTCATCGTCTGGTATCGTTTAAAGCCCTTTGAAGCTGCACTGAAACTGTCATTTGGTCCATGAAACGTTTGTGTCCTATTGAAGTCCATTATATGGAGAAAAAGCCTGGAATGTTTTCATCAAAAACCTTAAGTTGGAACAGGAGACTCACGAACGACGGTACGCGCTCGCGCTGTGCAAGAGCGGGGTGATCAGCGCGTACACGAGCGTGATTGACACTGCTAAGACATTCCTCCTGGCTCTGATTGGTTGTTTCTGACCGGGAGCGGTGTATTTCTGCTAATGGCAATAGGACCACAGGGAGGAGCCAGAGGAGCTCGATTTTTTCCACAGATTATCTGTCTCATATTCTACTGTGAGGACATAATGACAGTTTTAACAAATATTTGTTTACAAAAGCTACCTACTGGAGCTTTAACTAATAATGAACTGCATGTATACAGCATTTATTAATCTTTATTAATGTTAATTTCAACATTTACTAATACTTTATTAAAATCTTGTTAACATTAGTTAATGCTCTCTGAACTAACATGGACAAACAATGAACAGCTGTATTTTTATAAACTACCGTTAACAAAGATTAACAAATACAATAACAAATGGATTGCTCATGGTTAGTTCATGTTAGAGAATACATTCATTTTAACTAAGGAACCTTATTGTAAAGTGTTACCAAAATATTTTATTATCTTATAACTGCAGTACACATCGCAAAGCTTTGAAAGAAAAGTAGTTTGTCTTATTTTCTTACCTATTGTGAACGTATCCGAGTAAAACGACGTCTCGAACAAGAAAAACATGTAAGACGGGACTTGATTTTGTCCATTTGTCCAGAAATGGCCGAAGTTATGACGTCGCTTTGTAGGACTACTCGGAAGTTAGCGGCGCATGGGTTCCCTCGATCGAAAAGCTATGCATTTTCCCCATAGACTTTTGGAAAATCGCAAAAAATAAGATCTGTGTTCAACAAAGAGTTGTGACCCTTACACATTTGTCTTTCAAGATAATCTTTAATCCAAATACCCGTTAATCCAAAATGTATACATTTTGAAGCCTATATAAAGTTTAAAAAACCACAAGCAGACACAATAAAGTTTAAAAAACCACAAGCAGGTTATAACTGGTGTGTTTTATGTCATAGATCAAAACGTGAAAATATTTTGAGGCTTTGTTAACCACAGACCTTATTTCAGGGGATTTAGCAAAAACCCATTCAAAAAACCCATAGACTTTAGGGCGCGGGAACCGGAAGTGCTAAAATGCTAACTCACTTCCGCGTTTTGGCCTACAAAGTGACGTCATAACTTCGGCACTCTGTTGGTTTTGTTTAATGGTTGTGGTTTGCTATTGATGGATCTCATGTGAGTGACACATTGTCTTTTTAGACAAAAGACAAAAGTGACACATTGTCACTTTTAATGTTTCTTGACAAAGTGACATCGCCAACTACTGGCCTGGCATGCTTAATACAGCCTTTTTAGTCATTTTCGCAAATCCATGTGAACGGGGATCATTTTGATGTTGTCGATTTTTAGTACATTATCGTGTAAACATACCCTTAAAGGTGCGGTCACATTAGCATAGTCTCGGCGAAATTTCCCTGTCATAAAAGCCATTGTCTAGTTAATGTAGTGATTTATAAAGTAGGCCTACAGCTCACACGGAAGTCACTATCTAACCAAGCAACTTTCTGTAGGTCGCTAATCAGCATTAAATGTGACTGCACTGGAAGTTAGATATAAGTGATCTGCATTAGTGTGATATAACGTTAAAGTTGCAGTAGGGAGTTTTGAGAAAATGTTGACTTAGCCTGAAAATTTGAACAAGCACAACTTCCAGGTCCAACCCCCTTGCTCTCTGCTGCGCTACAGCCCTCCCTCCACAGCTCCTCCCCCACAGCGGAGCCTGCCGTGAACGCGCAGGCTAGTAAACAGGACCACCGATGACGGCGGATTATAAACAGTTATGGAACATTCACTAATAGGGACGAAACATCAACAATATGCTTTACATTGACTATGGCCTGCCCATACTTTGACTACAAACTTGGTCCTCAAATCATTATGTATTTTGCAATACATGTAACTTTATAACGTTGCACTCTTTCTATAAGTTATAAATAGCTAGTAAGATAACGTTAAAGGATTAGTTCACTTTAAAAAAAAACTTTTGCTGATAATTTACTCACCCCCATGTCATCCAAGATGTACATGTCTTTCTTTCTTCAGTCGAAAAGAAATTAAGGTTTTTGATGAAAACATTCCAGGCTTTTTCTCCATATAATGGACTTCAATAGGACACAAACGTTTCAAGGACCAAATGACAGTTTAGGTGCAGCTTCAAAGGGCTTTAAACGATACCAGACGATGAATAAGGGTCTTATCTAGCGAAACGATCGGTCATTTCAAAAAGAAATAAAAAACTTTAAGTTTTATAAGCACAAATGCTCGCCTTGCTCTGTTCTGTGATGCACGTTCGTGACTCTCCTGTTTGAACTCGTTCATCAAAATGAACAAATCTTTTTCGAATCATTTCTTTCGTTGAATGAACGAAATGACTCCGAAAAAGACTCGTTCGAAATGAACGAATCTTTTTGCGAGTCATTTCGTTCGTTGAATGAACGAAATGACTCGGAAAAAAGATTCGTTCATTTGGATGAACGCGTTCGAACAGGAGAGTCACGAACGACGGTACGCGCTCGCGCTGTGCAAGAGAGGGGTGATCAGCGCGTACACGAGCGTGATTGACACTGCTAAGACATTCCTCCTGGCTCTGATTGGTTGTTTCTGACCGGGAGCGGTGTATTTCTGCTAATGGCAATAGGACCACAGGGAGGAGCCAGAGGAGCTCGATTTTTTCCACAGATTATCTGTCTCATATTCTACTGTGAGGACATAATGACAGTTTTAACAAATATTTGTTTACAAAAGCTACCTACTGGAGCTTTAAGACAAAAAGAAAGAAATAAGATAAAGGAATGTGTGAAAATCAGGACAAGGGCCTCACCATTCCTTTCCAAAGCTCAATTAAGAGCTTCTGTCCGCAAGCTTTTTTTCAAAGTTGTGAATTATTTATCTTTGAATTGTTAATAAATAATAACAGAAGACTCCGGGGATTCTGCCTGGTCAATTAGACGATGAAGAGGGTGAGTCGGAGCAACGGGGGGTCGAAGCATTATTAACATCAGCCCTCACTTTCTTTCTTTATCTTCATTATATCGCTCGCCGTCAGACACAATAACGCCTCGATACAATGCCCGACTTCAAACAGCCTGACGGATCCACTCCTTATTTTCAACTCACCTTCACCTTTTGTATATTAATAATCTTAGCTGTCTTTACAACTTTTTCTCTTCCAGGCCTGCTCCCAGTTCGAGAGCTTTCTTTGGTGTTCATCATTAGCTTGATGATTACACATTTTTGTGGAAAATCGAAGCAAGTACTTGAATCATACTGGAATGAAAGTGTGAATACTATCTATATGTAGTGCAGTTTTGCATGTTTATACAGGTGTATGAGTATAGAAGATCTGGCACACCTGGTGATGAGCATGTTGGAGAGCAAACGCACAGGTGAATCACATTCGTAAAAAGGTTCATTTTGCCTACTTTTTTATTTAATTTTATTTTTAATGAGAGTAGGCTATACTTCTTTTGTCTCTCAGCGTTTTCCACCTACTAGGTAGGGAAGTATGCTATTTCAGATGCAGCATAGGTGGCAATTAAAAGCTTTTACTTCTCCTTTAAAAAACGTATTTGTGGCATGCTTGTGCATTTTTTGCTTACTGGGGTTTTCCAGAGCACTATATGTTTTAAAAAAGGTCAGAATAAGAGTTGGTGAGATGAGAAAAATGATGAAATGAATGTTGAGAATCACTAATTATCTATATTCACTATAACTGCCGTTCCACGTGTCATCCTAATTTGAATGGAATATGAACATGCCATGGATTTATATTTTACACTTTTGTAGTCAGGGTATGATGTATCCACCAGAGGGCAGTGTAACCATCATGTTCTCATGGAGTAAGGCAAGTTTGTATTGATGTAATACTGCATTTTATAAATGCCACTTTGATATATTGTGATATAATGCAATACCATTGACTCACTGTATCTACTAAGCATAGTAGTCACTGTTTAAGTTTATTATCACTGTATCGGGAATCATCTGTTTTAATGTAACATAGCCTACTATAAAAACACTAACATTCTATAGATATACATGTTCTTCATTCATAATTACTATGTAAATAACAATGCTTGAGTAATTACAAACATTTGTGTAAATCTGTTGAGTAACATCTTGCTAATGCAAATGAATTATAATTATAAAATATATTTGCATACAAGAGATAACAATTTATCACTCACTCAATCTCACACACACAGCATTACATTCATTCGCTGTAACATTGGGTATTGCACCACTTCATAAGTCCATCACTGAATGTCTCTGGTCGATTGTCTTGTCTTCATTCTAAAGTTTTGTCACTCCATGCTAAAGACTTTCTCTTGGCAAGCTCCATCCAGGACGGCTGAGCTCCACCTGACCGTGGCTGTTGCTGCTGAGAGACGTCTGCTGGCAATGGTGACGCTGATGATGCTGGAAGCTCAGATGTGACGGTAAGTGCTATTGCAGAGGAACACGGACATGCACATCAACGTCTATATCAAATGATAAAGCTGTTATCATGTTTGCAAAAAAAATTGCAAACATTTGAAAAATGACAGTCAAAGCAGTGGCTTACTTTCTGTGTTAGGTGGGACGGGTTTTGCATTCCCATCCATCTTGTTGAAGGCTGCTGCTCTCTTTGTTGTGTAATCGTCTGGTGTACAGTTCCTACCGTTGTCCTGCAAAGAGTAAAAAATAATGAAATTATATTGGATGCATCTTAATTACCTTAAATTTATTTAGAGACTACACAGAATAATAAAATCTATACTTTATCATTTTTCATTTATATTGTATTTCATTCATATACAGGTCCTTCTCAAAAAAATAGCATATTGTGATAAAGTTAATTATTTTCCATAATGTAATGATAAAAATTAAACTTTCATATATTTTAGATTCATTGCACACCAACTGAAATATTTCAGGTCTTTTATTGTTTTAATACTGATGATTTTGGCATACAGCTCATGAAAACCCAAAATTCCTATCTAAAAAAATTAGCATATCATGAAAAGGTTCTCTAAACGAGCTATTAACCTAATCATTTGAATCAACTAATTAACTCTAAACACCTGCAAAAGATTCCTGAGGCTTTTAAAAACTCCCAGCCTGTTTCATTACTCAAAACCGCAATCATGGGTAAGACTGCCGACCTGACTGCTGTCCAGAAGGCCATCATTGACACCCTCAAGCAAGAGGGTAAGACACAGAAAGAAATTGCGGCGTGGCATGGAGGCAATCAGCCTGTGGCACTGCTGAGGTGTTATGGAGGCCCAGGATGCTTCGATAGCGGCCTTAAGCTCATCCAGAGTGTTGGGTCTTGCGTCTCTCAACTTTCTCTTTACAATATCCCACAGATTCTCTATGGGGTTCAGGTCAGGAGAGTTGGCAGGCCAATTGAGCACAGTAATACCATGGTCAGTAAACCATTTACCAGTGGTTTTGGCACTGTGAGCAGGTGCCAGGTTGTGCTGAAAAATGAAATGTTCATCTCCATAAAGCTTTTCAACAGATGGAAGCATGAAGTGCTCCAAAATCTCCTTATAGCTAGCTGCATTGACCCTGCCCTTGATAAAACACAGTGGACCAACACCAGCAGCTGACATGGCACCCCAGACCATCACTGACTGTGGGTACTCCAGTGCTGCTTCTCTGTAGCCCAGGTCAGGCGCTTCTGCCGCTGTTTCTGGTTCAAAAGTGGCTTGACCTGGGGAATGCGGCACCTGTAGGCCATTTCCTGCACACGCCTGTGCACGGTGGCTCTGGATGTTTCTACTCCAGACTCAGTCCACTGCTTCCGCAGGTCCCCCAAGGTCTGGAATCGGTCCTTCTCCACAATCTTCCTCAGGGTCCGGTCACTTCTTCTCGTTGTGCAGCGTTTTTTGCCACACTTTTTCCTTCCCACAGACTTCCCACTGAGGTGCCTTGATACAGCACTCTGGGAACAGCCTACTTGTTCAGAAATTTCTTTCTGTCTTACCCTCTTGCTTGAGGCTGTCAATGATGGCCTTCTGGACAGCAGTCAGGTCGGCAGTCTTACCCATGATTGCGGTTTTGAGTAATGAAACAGGCTGGGAGTTTTTAAAAGCCTCAGGAATCTTTTGCAGGTGTTTAGAGTTAATTAGTTGATTCAGATGATTAGGTTAATTGCTCGTTTAGAGAACCTTTTCATGATATGCTAATTTTTTGAGATGAAATATTTCAGTTGGTGTGCAATGAATCTAAAATATATGAAAGTTAAATTTTTATCATTACATTATGGAAAACAATGAACTTTATCACAATATGCTAATTTTGAGAAGGACCTGTATATATATTATGATATATATGGCTATATATATAGCTATATATATATGGTCTAGCATCTATATAGATGTGTAGATAATATATATCTAATATTATATATCTACATTTTATATATATATTAGTGCTGGGCAACGATTAAAATTTTTAATCGCGATTAATCGCATGATTTTCTTGCGATTAATCGCATTGTTATGCGCAAAATTGAATAATGACTTCTAAAGTAGTGTATTGCGCACTTTTGTTTAAATGTACTGCTATATACACAAAAGTGCAATAACTTTAAACAAATAAAGTGCTTTTATACCAGCAGTATTCCCTTTACACAGTAATCTCAAATCTCAACTTAAACATTAATGCAATCGAATCAAATATTTAAACAAAGCTATTTGCCACTGCCAGGGCATTAACTTTTATCTAGTTTGTTAAAAGGAGTCTAGTTTTCTTGTTTTTTTTTTCTGAACAGGTATCAACAGGTATCTTTTATCAGGGAGCAGCAGAAACAGTCTATGTAGTAGTCAGAGGTCATGATCACTACTACAGATATAAGTTGACCAACGTTATAGTAGCTTAGGTTTGGTCATGCCATGGTTTCCCACGTAAGATTACATTAAACAGAGTAAAAAAACAATTTATACTTTATACTCACGCCGTAACTGTGTAGCGCGCGTACACTTCGGCGTACCCTGACGTGCACCTCTCCAAAAATGTAACGTCAATTCTACGCGTACCGCAAGCGCTGTGATTGCTACAACCGCTCCCCGGGTTTCACATGCTCCCTCTGCATGTGTAATTGCGCATCAACACGGACAACGACGCAGAGATATAAATGAAAACCAACGCGTAGTCTATAGCTTATAGTCTTCGGCGTAAGTCCGACGCAGAAGTATAAATCAGCCAAGAGTGAGGTGTAGTGGTCGAGCACAAGGTGCAGCGACAAGCGGGTGCGTTCCTGTGAAACTGTTGCGGTCATGCTCGCCTCACGCACGCGCCCGCGCCCGCTCGTTGCCGAAGTTGAATTGTCTATAACTTTTTATAAAGGACGCGCAGCACAAATCATTAGAAGAGAGACTGATCCTCGGCTCGCTGTTAGTGAGTTTCCAGAATCTAAATAGTTATTATCTATAGGGTTTATAGGTACTATCCATAGAGCGCCTGTCATTCACTCGCGGAGCGCAACCCTTTAACTGTCCACCAGAGAGAACCTGCCTCTCTCCACTGCTTGTTTGGGTGGGTTATTTGCTGGCTGACCAACATCCCACCCCTCCTGTGATCATGGTTTGACTGTAGGCCTATGTGTATTCAGAGCCAGTGAGCAACGGGCTTTCAAAATAATAATAAAAAAAAACTGCGTTAACGTGCGATAAAAAAAATTGTCGGCATTAATTAATAAATGCGTTAACGCGATCATAACGCGTTAACTTGCCCAGCCCTAATATATATATATATATATATATGAAAAATTATATAAAATATAGATCATATTAAATATTCCTTGTAGCCTCTCGGTTAATCTATGTATTTTCTTTCAGTTAGGATTCATGAGGGATAGATAGATGTATTTTAATTTGTGCATTGCATTGTGTTCTAGGTTTAAAGGAATTGTCTGTAAAATCAGTGGAACTCAATCAAAATATTACCAATACCTTTTTCCTTAATTATTTTTTTTTTTTGTATGTATGTATATATATATATATATATATATATATATGCTCTCCAGCCATGTTACCTGCTTGTCTTTTGTTCCACTAAGTGCTGGTTTAGTAGTAGGTCTCTGTGAGGCCGGCTGAATTGGTGTGTTCAGTGTGTGCTGTGTTTTCAGAGGATGAAGCGTGACGGTGGTCAGTGGCTGTACGGATGGTTTGGGAGGCTGTGCAGGAGGTGCTGTTGGAGGTGAAGGGTGGACTGGTGAGGGATTTGTGGCCAATCTGCTCAAGAATGGCTGGTAAGCCCTGGTCTTCTCTCTAGCTTGACTCTTCCAGCCTGGTTCAGACACAGATTCTTTAGTTGCCCCTGATGTATTCTGGAAAGAAGGTCTTTCATCTGTAAAAAAAAAAAAAAAAAAAAAAAAAAAACTTTATTAAGGCAGACATGTCAACTATAAAGAATTTTACATTTAACTTTGTTTTCTGTGTTATGAAATGACACAATAATAATTATTACTTTTGGATGACGAATTCTGATTGACACTGCTGTGCAGTTATTTTGTTTTTCCGCGTCTATTATTTTGGTAATATTTTGCTATAATTTCAGATAAACCCACTGCAAAATGGCACATTTCAATAAAACAAACAGTGACTGTTGGCTGTTGTACATGTCAGTCAGACTCTTCTTGTGTAAGTCGGCCATTGTTGCCCAGAATATCCAATAGTTAAAAGTATGAGCAACTTTTCAAAGATGCAAAAAAAAAATAATAATAATAATTAGCTCAGCAAAAACTGCACTTTTGTGTGATTTTGTTATTTTCAGATTCTTATTTAGTTTTAATTTTGATTTTTGTCCATTTTTTTTTTTTGTCATTTCTATTTAGTTATTTTTTTATGTCTGTTTTAGTTATTTTAATACATCAAGTCAAACTAAATGAAAATGAGAAAAGTTGCCTTGGCAACTAGCTGAACATTTTTATATATTTTATAACATTTATTTTTGTAAGTAATTTTTTTTTAATTGTATTATTTAATGTGCCACTATTATGCTATTTTAAAGGTTCCTAATTTTGTTTAGGAGGTTTCCTACAATTGGCTTACATGCAACCAAGGTACATAATTCCAAACACAATAATTTCTCAAAGAGTCTGAAAACAGTTTGTTCTAGGATTCAGTCTCTATAAACCCCTTCTTTCTGAGAACCTACTCTGCTCTGATTGGTCTGATGGCCAAGTCTGTTGTGATTGGTCTACTCTGCTCTGATTGGTCAGATGGCCAAGTCTGTTGTGATTGGTCTACTCTGCTCTGATTGGTCAGATGGCCAAGTCTGTTGTGATTGGTCTACTCTGCTCTGATTGGTCAGATGGCCAAGTCTGTTGTGATTGGTCTACTCTGCTCTGATTGGTCAGATGGCCCAGTCTGTTGTGATTGGTCTACTCTGCTCTGATTGGTCAGATGGCCCAGTCTGTTGTGTGATTGGTCTACTCTGCTCTGATTGGTCAGATGGTTCAGTCTGTTGTGATTGGTCAGATGGCCCTGTCTTTTGTGATTGGTCTACTCTGCTCTGATTGGTCAGATGGCCCAGTCTATTGTGCCTCAGACATTGTTCGCGGGCAGCCAATGAAGACCATGTTGAGAAGTTTTGTGTCCCTTAATCCACAAGGTGCAAAGCATGTGCCACACCCCTCTTAGCCTGTTAATTTTCATATGAACTCTAGCTCCACCCACCTGATTTCTTAGCCAATCAGGACTCTATATCTGGCTTTATTAACTGCACCTGTGCCCACAGCATGTTACTTCTGTTAGTAGCACATGGATGTACTGTGCAGAGGACTGAGTTTTTCTCCTTTCTTTGTTTTTTCCTGTGTGTGCGCGTAATTGACCATGTAAGTGCCTTTTGTTTGATACTTAGTATCGTTCTGTATTTCTTAAAATTTGTCTTTAAAGGTGTTCATTTTTATGCTTGCTATATTTCCTGTTTAGGCATTGTCTTTAGTTATTCAGATGTATATTTGATGAACTTTATAGTATGAGTAGATGCCTCATATACTGTTTATTGTAACCTTAAATGCTGTATTCCTATGTTCCTTTGTAGAAACCACAGGCACACAAAAGAAATAAAGAATTTGATACCTGAGTGACTAGACTGGACCTGTTCTTACCGACAGCCCCATTGGCTTCAAGCTAGCTACCTTGCTATCCCCTTACTCCTTTTCAGGGCCTTATTCAAATTTGTTACATTATTACTTAGGTATTTAACAGGAAGTGAGATTGGAATTGCTGACGACTAGTTTCAGCAGTTCAGAATAATTTTTTTTTCAGGAGACAACTTTATTTGAGTGCACTTTGATCTTTAAAACTTTACAGACATTTTACATTCACAAACAACTGTACTACACACTACATTAAAGGTAATATGTGAAAAAGCATAATATGGGCACTTTAAATATAATAAATAACCCTGATTTAAATATTTAGTTTAATTTTATGACCATTTTCTTGAAAAAAAACCCCAGATTGAACCAATTCAACAAACATATACCAAATATTATAAAGTTCAATAGAAAGAAAAAATACATTTACACTCACTGTCTTGGGGAGCAAGCTGAAACTCCAGGCTCTGTGAATCTTGTTTTTTGGGAACACTGTGTTTACTCTTGGAATTGCCATCACACATATTTCTGAAGGTTTCTGGTTTCCCAGCATGCTCTTCTGAGTCAGCTAGCACTGTATTACACTCTAAACTGTACCGTTTGGTTTCATCTTTAATTTTGGAAACCTCAGAGCGATATTTCAGCGACAGAGAGGTTGTGCGGAGCTGCACCCCAAAAGTATTCTTCTGTTTTCTGTCTTCAGGTTCCTCTAGTTTCTGTGTTTCAATGTGTTCTGTAGCAATATCAGTCTTAAGATTGGTTCCTGTTGTAGGTTTGGACATAATAGGAGGCGTTACTTCTATACGAAAACTCTTTGTGTCTTGTGTTTGATGGAGGAGATTCTGAAACTCTGTTGGTTTCGTTTCTCTTGCTTCATCTTTCTGCAGCTCTAGGTTGGGTTTGTTGGATTGAGTCTTGATTCCTGGAGTACCTTTCAAATGTCCCTCGTTCTGCTTTGTCACAGTCTCACTTGTTGTTTTGGAGTGATGCTTTGCAGATACAATGAAAGGTTTTGTTGAGGCCTCCATGGCTCCTTTTGGACACGTAGGGCTCCTTATTTCCATTTTCGGATTTTTGATGCGATGCAGAGGTACAGGAAATTGTCTAAATGATGTTTCCTCCTGGGGGCTTTCCTTTGTGTTTGTTCCACACACAAGATTCTCACTCGTCTGAATCTGGATATCATTTGGATCATGTCTCTGAATAGGTGAATGGGCTCTTAATGACTCTATTGCTCTTGATGGTTGTGTAGATTCTGGAAGTCCTGATGGTGATGGTGGACCTGAGGAGCTTGAGGTCAAGCCAAAGGACATGGGCTGCAAATAAAGAGGATTTGTGGTGACTTTGCCCTCAGATTCAGGAGACGCTTCTGACTTTAGGATTTCAACACCCAGAGATGGGAAATTATTTTCAGTTATGTTGGGGTTCTCCTCCTGGTTCTGCACTGACTTTGCAGGAGATGTCACTGTAGGTTCTGGAGAGATGGGCTCCTCTTTTAGGTCCGAAGATGGAGAGGAAGACAAACTATGTTGCTTTGTCTCTGTGAACGTCATGGTGCCATCATCATCATCATCATCCTCCTCAGACAGAACGTTGTCCAAATCACTAATGCTTTCTGAACGATACCTGGGAGAAAGAGATACCTGGAAAAGAGAGATCAAAATGCCTTCAATTTTTTTGCCGATGTTATCAGTGATTTTTCATTTACTATTTTTATTTTATTTCAATTAATGAAAACCTTTAGTAGTTTTAGTTAACATCCTTTGAAAATAGTTCCTACTTTAAATGGGACTTTGAGTTATTTTAAAATGGCAAAATAATTTTATAACTTTAGTTTAGTTACATTAAGAATAAAATAAACATATTTGTAAATAAAATAATTCTAAATTTAATAAAATAAGGATTTCCAATGTCCACAATACCATTGATTTACAATGAGAGGAATCTAGTTTAACACATCCACTGTAACGTTGTCACTAATTCTATTTAAACTACTTTATGCTCCTTAAATCTATTTATACATACAACTTGATGTGAAGTAGCTGAGGCATATCAATTTTTTCACTCTCACTGTCTTACCGTTGGCACTCTGTTTCCCCTTGTGCTGGCTCTTTGTTTCTTCGGTTTGACTGACATGCGATGACGGGCAGCCGAGTTATCCAAACTGGCCATGAAACATGCAGGGCTACTGAAGTCAACTCCTGAAGTGGGTGTGTTCGAGGCGGAGGTGGGGGAGTTGATTGGCTGAGGGGACGGTTTGGAGACTGGGGATAGAGGCCTTGATGATGGCTGGAAAGGATCACCCTGAGTGAGACAATATTTACCATCATCAAGTAATGTATATATGCCAAGTTTTTCTTTTGAATAGACCCCTTTAGTTAGTTAGTAAACGTGACATTTTTGTGTGGGCGGAGCTTAAGTGGAGGCAAAACGATTCCCCTGGCCACTTCACCATCATTTGTTTGCAAGTTTTGTTAGCTTGTTTTTTAACAACGACTGGAGAAAATCTGATTTTCTCTTAATGTGTAAGGTCACTCACTGTCCAGGACCGCGATTTGTTATTTGCAAAAGTTAATTTTAACGTACGGAACCTAATTGGCCGACCCGTACACACTCACTCAATGGATGGACGATCTGACAGAATTAACGTTACCTCGGTTGAGTGGCCTGACATCTACACCTACCTGATAGAGAAACCGAGCATAAAGAGAAACTGAGGGCATATAAGTCTTTAGATGCCTATAACTATATTTGCTGAATGGTCATGTACACGACTTGTGTGGTACGATCAGCAGATCCTAGCGCCAAGGCCAGAAGACGACCATGGAAAGAGTGACATTACAGTGCAATTTTAATGATGTGAACATTTTCTAGAAATAAAAATTACAGATACAGCAAATTAATTTTTTTACTTTATATATTTGATTATTCTTTCTTACCAGGTTCTTCAAAAAGTCGTCACAATCAATCACAACAATCTATACAATGATCATATGATTCACAAAAAATCACAATAGTTCAGAAAACATAATGCAATAAAATTGGAGCCTGTACTCCGTCGATTCTTGCACCCAAACACACAACAAGATGACATTTGAATCGCCGTGTGTAGCCGAATCTGTGCTGGTTTGTATTGGCTGCCTCCAGTTTTCCCTTTGTTTTGCCTCCAGCTAACGCTGTGACGTAATCGTGACGTCGGTGCAAAAAGGGTCTATAATTGCGGCGTCAATATTACGTATTATTATTATCATTATTATTATACATGACTATTACCTGTTCTTCTTCTTCACTTCCTGTTCCTGCTAAACTCAGAGAGCTCAGATGTTTCTGAGATTCGGGATACTGTAAGAAAAATGGCATTTGGATTCCATTAATAAGGTCAAAGTTAAAGTAGTAGTTATGTTTTAAGTGTTATGTTTTAAGTGTACCTAAACTTTCCATCTCTATTGTTCTGTTACCTTGTAAACGGCTCTATGCTTCACTCGCTCGTGGAAGGATGTCTCAGGTGGACTGCATGGTAAACCATCATCCTCTGAAGTGGTTCCTGAGTCCTCTGTGCGTTTGCCAGGAATCAACATTGGAGGAGGACCTAGATGTAAGTTCTGTTGCTGTAGTTTCAACTGCAGGAACAAAATATAAACCGCTTGCTATTTAATGGACCCTTACTCAAATTAAAGCACACTGCTGTAGCATAATAAGAGTATTTCAAATAGTAGTAGTTCATCTTCTGCCTTTTTCTAACAAAAACATTTGCAAGCTGTTGGTTTCTCCACAAAGAAAGCCTTACTTGTAAGGCCTTAATTTTCCCATGAACGTTCTCTTGTGAAAGAACGCGTGTTGGTTCTGTGGACTGGGTCTGATCGCTAAAGAAGATGCTATCGTGAGACAGTGCCCTGGAGCTCAGACCCTGCGGGTACCTGCGGATCAGATTCAATAGGTACATTTTTTGTTTCAGTTGAATATCTGTATAATAACATAGATATTGTACTAAATATTTGTATTGGTTATATGAAATAGTATATATTCTATGTATTGTACCATTGTTTTACTATATATATTTTAGGTTTTATATATGCATGCACCTCCACACACTACAACGCAATATAGTGTACAAATAACCAATTTAATTTGATATCAGATTAGTAAACAAGCAGGACAGCTCTTTCATGTTAAAGTGCCCTTATTATGCTATTTTTAAGGTTCCTAATTTTGTTTTGAATGTCTTCTAAAAAAACAGTTTGAAGCTTACTCTGCTCTGATTGGTCAGATGGTTCAGTCTGCTGTGATTGGTCTACTCTGCTCTGATTGGTCAGATGGTCCAGTCTGTTATGATTGGTCTACTCTGCTCTGATTGGTCAGATGGTCCAGTCTGTTGTGATTGGTCTACTCTGCTCTGATTGGTCAGATGGCCCAGTCTGTTATGATTGGTCTACTGCTTACTACGTGTCAAAAATGAAACGTCCATTACCATATCTGAATTTTTTTTTTTCTATATTATACACAACATGAAAGAATAAGCATAATAGGGCCACTTTAATTTATTGACATATCAGCGACTTACGAAAACTCCTCTTCAGAGTCGTAGCCTTCCCTTATGTCCTCTGGAGCAGTGATGTCACTAGTGGACTGGCTTTGCTTAATCAGCCCTTCGCTTTCCTTTTTCTTCAGTTTCCCAAAGAGACGCGTCTTCAGCTGCTTAAAACGTGACTTCTTCCTTCCTGTTGAAGAGACCAGGAATAAGAAAGATTGATTTGCATGGATCTCCAGAATTAGAGATTAATGACGTCATGAGAAGATCTGTTTGTAAAGTAAGGTCAGATTTGGTTCTGTCTGATTTTATTTACTAGAGTTGTTTATTTTTTTATTATTAATTATTTATTCATTATTGGTGTCTTATATATCATTAGGCAACAGTGATTTAACCATAGTTAAGGGAGTTTTAGACACTCTTTCTTAATGTTGTGTCTAAAAATAGCCCTTAAACGTAGTAAAATCACTAATGCATGCATTTCTCATTAATAAATCCTTAAAAAGAAAATGTGTGAATGTATTAAAATTAGGAATTTGAACACAAACCTGTGAGTTCCTCTCCATTTTTGTCCATTTCTCCAGGGCCGGATTCCATGTTTTTATCTGTTTATCCACAATAGAAGAGAAAATCATTTAATGACTCTGAAAAAAGAAAAGCGTATACATCTCAGCGTGTGTAGACTGGAGTAATGGAATTACAAACAAGACTTTAAATAGAAACTGTGTGAAAGAGTGTCTGCTACATGTCTTGTTTATAGCAGTAAAGATCAGCTGATCACAGTTAACTGATGCACTCTGTTTGCACTTTAGTACATCATTTCCTGTGTTCAAAGGTGATGAGCCCTGTTCTAAGCATTTGTTAGAATCCTCAATGTCCTAATAAGGAAAGAGTTGCTCCTTTTTTTCAGTTTAAAAGTTCTTTATACACAATTACACATTACAGTAGTGCACTACTACATCATATAACCCAGATTATGTCTCACAAGTTTGATGTCGTACATGTAAAAACAGAGAGTCATGTGCCGGTCTCTTTGCTTGTATATTGGCAAACAGGATGACGCACAGCATCTGCTTTCATCCTCTTTGGCGTGTCTTACTGTCAAACCACATTTTGTGCAAACATCTCCTGTCTTTCTATTGGCTTTGTATTGTTATACAATCACTGGCCACTTGTAATACAGTGACTTCTAAGGGGAGAGAATAGTAGTTCACTTTGGCCAGGACACCAGTTGCTTAGTGATGCACAAGGGTGACGCAATTTTTAGTAAATACTAGATTGTGTCTACCTGCAACCTGGGAAACCAAGCCCTTGTCCAAGCTCTTACCATTCATTAACCACACACTATCTCACACACATGCCCTCAGATTTGTTCTTTGGAGTGTCTGTAGAACACTTACAGTATTTCATTCACAGATTAGATCAATAAACTTATCAGGTGTTGATACAGTATGTGCTAGCAAAGTAGTTATTTAGTGCATTGTTGTGCAGTCGCAACTCGCCTCTAATACACTATTTGAGGGGACAGCCATTTGTAATGGTGTCCGAAACAAAAGTGTAAGTTATCGAGTGGACTCATGCTATCCCATAATGCACCGCAATAACAAGTGTACAACCAATGTACGCTAAACGGCTAGAGAATACCAGAGCTGTCAACTTTTGAGTTTTGCTTGGAGTGAGATTTGTTGGGGGCGCTGGATTGTAGGCTACTGTATCAAATGCCGTTTGAACTGACACGCTACAGCGATCTATCACATTTAAAAGCGCCAAAACGTTTTATTGTGTGAATCTCGTAAAAATATTGCCAGAATCTGACAGCTGAGAATTAGGCAAAAATAACCTTGTCTGTCGGTGTCAGTGTCCTCTTTGTCCGCGATTTTTCTCTGCGTGAGAAAATGGATGTGTGGAGAGAGCGTGTGAAAAGGGTCAATTGAGTGAGTCTCACGGTCAATGCGTGAGAGTTGGCAGCTTTGGAATACCCATAATGGACTGTGAGGGTCGCACCGAATGAATTTCCCACCTTTTGCCAGAAGATGGTGCCTCCATCCATTTTCTAAACCGCTGGTCCAATGTGGCTACAGCGTAATATCATGCAGGTACAAGCTCCATTTTAATTGATTATTTTAGGTTTCTACATAGTTTCCATAACAGAGTTCCAGATAAATCTTTTTTATCTTACTACTGGAGCTACCTAAGTTTGCTAAGTTTTAAATTATTATTAAACAGCAAGGACAAACTATGCAAAAGTGGCAGCCCTTTTGGCACACTCTGTCTTTTTTTTAATTATCCATTAGGTGGAGATTTTAAATTGTATCTCTTAAAAGTAATAGCACATCTCTCCTCAACAAGCATGTGAATAATTATGCCAAATTTTAATACTTGGCATTAGTGCTTTGTTGAAATAGGTCCCTAATCCTTAGTATGAGGAATAATAATAGTGATGATAACCATGCTAATAAAAACAATCATCAGTTTGTTATCATGGCTGTAACTTTATCCTGGTGTGCTCTCTGGGGTGTGTGTCTGAAACGTAGGATGAGATGGTTCTATAAAAAACTTAAGCAATCAATTTATGTAAATGTCAGTGTTATCATATGCACACACACCTGCTACTACTGTCCTCAGGCCTTAACCAAACAATCTAATGATAGAAATACCAATAAACCCTGTTGTCCTTGCTGTCTAATATAGAATCTTTATGCCATGTGCTTCTGAGCGTGCAGAGGATGACAAAAGTGCTGTATATTCACTTTATGCAATATAGTGGTCAGGATTAGGATCAACACAATGGAAGATAATAGACTCTTGTTTAACCAAAAGATCAAAAATCAATGTTATGTAATAAAAGAGGGAAGACTAGAACATCAAGGGTCGGCTTTCTTCCCGCAGGTCGTATTCATAAATATCAATGTGTTTTGCATATTAAGAGCCAAGATATGGCTGCTGAGTAATAATGCTGAAAATTGAGCTTTGCCATCACATGAATAAATTATATTTTAAAATTATATATATATATTTAAAAAGACTTATTATATATGGTAATAATATTTAACAATGTTACTATTTTTACAGTTTTTGATCGAATAAATGACTTATTGAGGAACACTAAAACTTAAGTTCAGTCTCAGTTTCTGAGAAGAACTTGATATTTGAAATCGACACCCAAAAGAAACACAGCCGTTCCTTCATTGCCCCACCCCCAAATGAATGAACATGCTAAGCAAACGCAGGCGACTAGAAAATATTCACAAAACATTTGTTTAGGTTTTGATTTGGTTGATTTAGGTGTTGATTAGGTGTTAATGTCAACAGCGTTTCTCAGAAATCGCTTACTGCAAGTCATTTCAACTCTTCTTTTTTTTATTCAATCTTTCCAAGTTGGAAAGTAGTTTTTTTTTTGTATAACTTAAAAAATGGAATTGGTTAAATTATTAAGAGTTAAAGTAAAGGAAAAACATGTTGTCATAACTTATTGATCATATAATTTTTCTTGTAGTAAAGCACCTACCTGAATTGGATTTAAAAATGAAAACGAACAAAAACATGAAATAGTAACTTCTTCTAAACTTACCAGCAGCTTTACGTTAAGGCAGAATGTTCTCCCTCGTCTGAGAGATTCCTTTGTTTTCTTCTGTGGCTTTTTCTGCTGTGGTCTCCAGTCATTAGTTTTAGATCACTGACATCTGCAAATGAAGTGAAGAGGTGATTATGGCATGGCAGAAAGACCAGGTTAGGGAAACAGAGAGAGAGAGAGAGAGGGTGGGAACGAAGAGTTTGGTAGTAACAGGATGTGAGAGCAATAAATTAGATGTTTTAAAACTGCCTGGGATCTTCTCATTGGTTATTATATGGTGGTTTTTTTTGTCATTTTTGGAGCCTGACGAGATCCATCGTCATTCAGTTCTTTCAATGTACTGGTAAATTATTTTCTTCACCTTCTCTATATTTGCTTTCACCTTCTTGACCTGCTCAACTCTTGCATTGCAATGATCTCAAGGAAAGTCCCTCAACGATCATTAGTAAAAGCCCTTACTAAAGCATATTTTCCCTCTGTAGGAGTTAATAATTACAGTAGACAGGTGGCTTTTCCCCTAAAATATTAAAGTGATCATTAGCTTAATAATTGCCGGAAAAAAATCAAATTCCAGTTTATTTTCTGATCTAAATACCATGAAGCATTCATAGTGGTTTATAATACGAATAGGTTGAATTAAAACCATAGGCCATTGCTTTTTACCCAGCAACAAATGTCTCCTGGAGACAAAAACATGAATCTTTAACCACTGGTAAACCACATGATAAACTGTTCATTTGTTTTACAGAATGAAAAATTAAAGGACGTTTGCATCACCCATTTCATTTACATATTTGCTAAAGTACTTTATAATGTGTATACTGTATGTTTATTATGCTATAATGTTGGTATCCTGTATTATGCATATACGTTTTTACAGTGAATATATTCTAGATTCTGTACATCTTTTACATCTCGTCACTGTGAGACTCACTTTTACACTGATTTGAAAACTCCAGCTAGATCCATCAGCAGTGAACCGAATGAAGTTGTCAAAAGCTCTCAGCTTGTCATTAAAAAGCAAAGGCTGGTATCAATGTTCAGATGCATGCAAATAAACATCCCGATCCTTTGTGTAGTTACTCGTGCTTACCACTGACTTGGCCACGGTACATTTGATTGAAAATGTAATTTAGTTCTTTGACCGGTCACATTTAGCTCTGTGTTGACATTGAAAACTGCTGGGTTAAGTACGCCAGGTGTGTTTTTCTGTATTTGCATATCTCTGTGGCCAACTATGTTTTGTGCACTACAACTGATTTAAAACTAAGCATAAGGCTGAGATGCTTGAGTAAAGTCCCACAAAGTGCACTCAACACATATATATCAAGTCTAATGCTGGCTATTGGAATTATCGTAAATACGAGTTGAAAATTGGCCTCTCGAGTCCTATTTATGACTGGGAAAGATCATTTTGCTACCCGAGTTTCAGAGTTGGGCGGACTATACGCGTTAAATATATTGGAGGAAAGTTTAGTTTTATCCGTTTTTTCCCATAACATATCAACTTGTGTTAGTCAAGTATAGCCTATTTATGTACATAACCATTGGATTTAAATCGTATGTATTATACACAAATCGGAAATTAGCATTTATTTGACTTAAACACTGGAATCATCAGAAACCTATCTAGATCTAGCGTAAGCAAGTTTTAAATGGTTGACAACAAATGGAGCGCTACATTTTATTCAAAACCTGTCATATGTTGACTAAATGTGTTCAGTATATTTTGGCTTTAATAAGATTTCCCTAAGAAATAGACAAAAATGAACCCTTCATCCTCCATGATTCCTATTCTTTCCGCGAGAATCTCGTAATTACGTCTTCATAAGTGGGAAGTAGTAAATTTCTGCTAGCATGTAAAGGCAGCATGAGTCTTAAAGTTGTGTTCGGGTCAGAGGATTTTAGTTAATGTTATCGCATTGGACTTTTTACTCACAAAGTATAAATACTTCCCAAAATGTTTTGGATATTTTTCCCCCCACCCTGTTACACTTGTGGTGTTGAGCGGCCAACAAAAAATAGCTTATAAATCTCTCGTTATGCTATTTTATCACCAAATGTTGGATTCAATCTTTTTGTCAGCTTATTTTCTTTCAATTAGGACAGGTTTTGTGTTTATTTCTCAAACTGACTGATTGTAGGCTTCATGATCTGAGCTTATATTGGTCAAAAACGGTCGTTTTTGACCAATATAAGCTCAAAAACGGTCGTTTTTGACCAATATAAGCTCAGATCATGAAGCTTACAATCAGTCAGTATAATATAAATCAGTCAGTTCAATATAAGCTCAGATCATGAAGCCTACAATCAGTCAACATCTTTTAAGTGTTCAGGACCGTGTTCATAATGTTCATGTTTACATATTTACATGTGTGCTTGCAAAGATAAAGGCCTCTGACTTGTGCATGTGTGGATACACACACACACACACACATTCTATTTTGAGTATTATAGGCTTTCTTTTTCACAGAGATGAACTTTATCCTCAGATCCATGAGGCATTGCATCTAACGACGCCCTTCAGCCGTGACTTATTCACCATACAGCACAGCCTTTCGCACATTATTGCTTACATAGAGACTGTTTAGCTTTGTGTGATATCATTTCCTTTCCATCTTGTTTGTCTCCCAGAGGTTAGCCTACGTTCAAACAGTGCAGGTGACACCGGAGGAGTTTCCCAGAAGACCTTTCCAAAAATAAGCTCCGAATCAACAGCTTACACAATTAATGAATGTCAACAAGTTTTAATCGGCCTTTCAGCCTGCTCATAAAGATGCTAAATGAATCCTTTAAGAGGAACCAAAGGAGACGACAACATTATGTAGTTGGCAACTGGTTGTTTTGACCTAATGTAACCCAACACCCTGAGACTCCACCAGAAATGTCATCTCTCTCATTCTGGCGCACTTTCTCTAGGTTTCAGATTTGACCTTTCCTTTTCTTTTGGTATGAATGCATCAATTCAAGGACTGCGTTACCCAGGTGAAATGCAATCTACGCAGTCAAGCCCATCTTTGTACACTGTACAGCATGCGATACATTCAGTTAATTAATTTAAATCCCTTGACAATTTTTTCTTATGCTTTTTTTTTAAGTTGGCTATGAGAAATATAAATGGGAATTTTCTGCTAACATACAATACTCTGAACATTCAAAACGTCCAGTTTTTTTTTATTTAAACATTTGTTATGTAAAGGAAATGTTATATTTTATCACTTTGCAAACATTATGGAAACTTTTGAATGGTCTCTGAACTGAAGCAAGCTGTAAGTAATAATGATTAAATTCACCATGAAATCAAGTTGGACAATTTTTTTTTTTTATGGAATATTGCAGTATTTATTAAGAATGATTTCTCAGAGCACATCAATAATTTTAAATTAATTTGACCCTCATAATCTTTAATCAAAATAACTTCCCCTCCCTCTTACAGTTCTTCTCTGATGACATGTTTACTGGCGTGAGGGCGGAGCAACCTGTCACTCACAGGAGATCCACCAATAGCAAACCACAAACATCCAATCAATTCCCCATGGATAAAATCAAGTCCCGCCCAACATTTATTCTTGTTTGAGAAGCTGTTTCACTCGGATAAACTTCACACTATAGGAAAGAAAAGACTATCACAACTTCTGTTTCATGACAACTTTACAAAACGTTAGATAGATCAAAATGTGTAACTTCAACTTTTCCGTGTTTTTGTGCTAAGAACATAAGCCAGTTCTGGGAATGTTCCCTGTGTAGCCTGTAGAAGTTAAAAAAAAAGTAACAAGTAGGGCACTACTGCTTTTATGGTCACTATATATCAGCACCTTATTATAATTTATAGCCTAATATAATAATAGTCCTGTAAAATCTGTACGCTTTTATTCACTCGCTTTTATCCTTGAAGCTCTGCATTCATGTTTTTACCTTTCAGGACAGTTTAGTTCTCGTTCTGCAAACATTAACTTCTCAACAGATAGAGTGACTAATCTGCTTGAACATTAACTGTGTTTTGAAGATATACCTGACCACTCCTAAACGCTGCATTCATCCTAAACGTACTGACCTTTGGATTATAATTACTTTAACGTGAGCTTGACAGACTTCCTATCAAACATCACACACCTGTTTTAATACAAGTGTAGGAGGTCAACAACAATCACAACATGACCCCTTGATAAAGAGCAGTACGGGAGCAATTAAAGCATCTGAAATAATAAATAAATATCTGTATGATACTGATATGTAATACAATACTAACATATGTAATTAGAAAGTGGAATCACTAAAGATGAAGCCATACCATGTGTCTTACAGTATAATGATCTATCTAATGTACCCATGCTTAAATGAACACACTACCATAATAACAAGTGCATCACTTGAACATGAGTCTGACGCACAGAAAGTTATTCATTCAAAACCTCTTTTTCAGAATCAAATAATCAGCTGAGGAACAGTGTGCACTCAGAATCAGAATTGGGCATCTTTATCTGTAGGCTTTTGAAATCTCTGATCTCCTATTTCAAAAATTAGTTTTATCCTAGATGGTGACCTTCTTAAACTTTACATTCTCCAAAAAGTTTTATCCTATCCTTTACCTTACTTAGAGAAAGACATCTACTTTGAGAACAACATTTGCACAAAATTAAAGTTGCTAATGTTTTTACAATACATACAACAATGGGGTTTTTCATGCCTTAGATAGATAGATAGATAGTCTGTTACTTTTCAAGTTCAGCATCGATTAGAAAATGATATAAATCATGGTTGGAAATCGACGTCGCAAAGATGTTTTCTTGAAATGGTTTCTTGACCCCGTCTATTTATTTTTTGAAAACAACCCACTAAACTATCATGCCTGTTAGCCGCGAAGAGGATGGATATGAACAGAAAAATGAAAAATAACCACAGCATAAATGGACGTCTTACCTCTGTGGAATGGAGATGCAGAAGCGCGCACCTGCGCTAAGATAATCAAAAACACTCGCGCAGCTCACGAGACTGAACGAAACCAGTGAGATCACTTGATTGGCCACACCCACATGATGACGATCCATGACGCACTGAAGCGTACAGGTGCGCTTTTTCTAATGAGGTTTTTCTTTCTGCTTGTTATTTATTTATGTTTTAACTGCAGGGATTATAAAGACGAAGACTAGCATTGCCACTACCCTAACAAATAGCACAATAATAGAGATAATATACTTTTTTTTAGATCGTTTTTTTTTTATTCTAGAGGTCTGGCAACAATGAATAAATAAAACAAATCTACTCAAAATCAATCAAGCAGAATCACATTTTTGTAGAAATATGTGTAAACATGGAAAAACCATTATCATCAAACCACTCCAAAACTATTTACAACAATAACTCTGTGTGCATCAATGTCAGTTTCAGCAAAACAGTAAAAATTATAGTAAGAAAAGACTGATTTATTCAAAACATGACATCACAGTAAATCTTATAAGATCAGAGTCTGTTGATTGTCTTCAGAGAGAATTCAAGACATAAGCAGATGAAGTTAGTGATGCCAGCCAAAATATGGATGATTGGAGGATTCAGATCTTCTCAGTCATAAAGGTCCCTGAAAGTCAGATTCCTGTTAAAGCATAAACATATCATAATTAACCAAATTAACTGAATATAACAATCAGTTGTTCATTTACTTAAACTTAGAATGACAAATCTGCCACTGGAGCGCACCTGTCAGGGTAGTGGGACATAAGCAGTGGGTCAGGTGTGCCGTGATGAGAGCGTTCTGGAGACCATGATCTTTGAGGACTCAGAGACCGATGGCGGGAAGTGGATGAGGAGCGCATGGTGGAGGAGAGGACGGGAGAAACAGCCGAGAGACCCTGCCTGCGCAGCTCCTGTACTGCTCGCTCCCTGATAGAAAGAGAGAGAGAGACAAACATAGACTGGACATTCAAATCCTTAGTCTTCATTGTTCAAACCACAAAGAAATAAATATATTCAATACTGGAACTGGAAAAACATCAGGATGAGTAAATAATGACAGAATTTTCACAATCCCTTTAAAAAGGTCCTATTATGCTTTAGTGTGTAATGTTGCTGTTTGAGCATGAAAAAGGTCCACAAAGTGACAAAACACAAAGTCGCTTCAAAGGGAGTTATTCCCTATATCAGTGCGCACTGTTTCTGAACTCCCTGAAACGCCTCCATTGTAGTCTTGAGTTTTCTTCAGAGAACAAACACGTCACAATATTCCTCATTTAAATAATTCCCGCCAAAGGCATACGCAAAAAAGGTGGCGAGGCCTGGTTGAGTTGCATAGTGTGCTGAAACTCGTAGCTATGGTAAGGAGCGTGACATTTCACAAACACGCTCGAAATGGTTGACCAATCACAACACACTGATCCAGCCGCCCAATCAGAGCACAATGTGCTCTAAACAAAGCGTTACTGACAGACTGAGAAGAGAGGTGCTGCAACAATGTCAAATAGCTGTCTCAGCTGAACCGAAAGATGATTCACATGGAGGAAGATCTGCGTCAGGCCCAGACTGAGTGCACACAGTGAAAGATAATGTGTTTTTTGAACATTCAAGCATGGTCAAGACTTTGTAAAAGGGCACAATATGTCCCCTTTAGGTGTGCGTCTCACCTTTCAAAGCGCTCAGTAGACAGGTGTCTCTTCGTCATCTCAAGATCTGCCTCCAGCTGAGCGGATCGTGTCCTCAGCTGAGCCATTTCCCTACTCTGAGAACTCCTAGAGACAGCGAAAAAGACAGTAAGTGGACATGAAGACAGAGAGTGAGACAAGAAACAGCTGCTGTGCTCTATGAACTGTCGTATGTGCACCCACACTTTGCTGTCAGCCATGCTGAGTTTGTCCTTGAGAATTTGTATATCTGTCTGTCTTTCCTGAGAGGTGAGCTGCCTCTGTAACCCCTTTTCTCGCGAGGACACCAGCAGGCTCTCCAAAGTCTGAACAGACAGACGTTCACCGGTCAGCTGCTTCTGTAACAGCTCCGCCTCAGAGCGGCTTGATTCCAGCTCACGCTGCACCTGTGTGGATGAGAACATTTACATTATTTACATCTCACTTCAATTTCAGTTTTTCCCTCTTTTGTTTCCCAAAGGCAATCTGGTTGCAGCCTTTAAACAATACATAGATACACATTTAAAGGGTTAGTTCACCCAAAAATGAAAATGAAGTCATTAATTACTCACCCCCATGCTGTACCAACCCCGTAAGACCTTCGTTCATCTTCCGAACACAAATGAAGATATTTTTGATTAAATCTGAGAGGTGGATCACTGCTACATAGGCTGCCTAAGGGAATGAAACTTGACGGCCCAGAAAGTCATTGAAGAAAATGTTTAAATATTCCATGTGCCTACAGTGGCTCAACTATAAGTTTATCAAGCGACGAGACTACTTTTTTTCCGAAAAAAAAACATAAATAACGACTTTATTCGACTCGCGCATGCGTCGTGGAAATCTCTTGAACTCTCGTCTCAGGCCCACAAGGAAGAAAAGGAATAGTCGAATAAAGTCGTTATTTATGGGTTTTTTTTCGGAAAAAAAGTAGTCTCTGTAGGCACATGGAATATTTAAACATTTTCTTCAATGACTTTCTGGGCCGTCAAGTTTCATTCCCCTTAGGCAGCCTATGGAGGAGTGATCCACCGAAGATGAACGAAGGTCTTACGGGGTTGGTACAGCATGGGGGTGAGTAATTAATGACTTCATTTTCATTTTTGGGTGAACTAACCCTTTAATAAATTAAATATCTAATTTAAATTAAGTTCCTCGCAGAATTTAAGAGCTTCACATTTACTTGCATTTAATAATTTAGCAGATGCTTTTAACCAAAGCGACCAAAAATCAGGAAGATCAGAAACAGTAATAGTACAGGCATATCTAGAAGAATATGTAGGGTGACAGAGCTCTTTGCATTCTACCAGCACAGACTTACAGGGCGAGAACGATTTGTAATCGCGCAGTGCCGAACCAAGCTCAAGGGGAAACATAACTTTAACCTTTTCTTTACCATTCTTAGAACCGGAAAAGTGGCTTAAGATGCTGAATAACATTTGTTCTAATCCTGCTTGTGTTTCAGTTGTTGGCCTGACATCAAGTAGGTAGTATTGTTTTACTGGCAGACTGACTGATATAAACCAATCTGAGCACTCACGTTCTCTTTGCCTGCATCCAGTTTGACGCAGAGCTCTCGTGTTTTTTCCAGGTCAGTCTGCAACTGTGTGCGCTCAGTCTGGGCCTGACGCAGGCCTTCCTCCATGTGAATCATCTTTCGGTTCAGCTGAGATAGCTGACTATTACAGCTTCGCTCTGCACTCAATGCCTGGACACAGCAACAAATCACCATTTATGAGGGATCACCCTTGTTCACCAAGAATGTCGGTAACCAAAAAGTTAATGGGCCCCATTGACTTAAAAAAAAAAAAAAAGACCGACATTTTCAGTGTTTTTTTTTTTCTACCAACATTTTTTAAAATATCTTCTTTTGTGTTCAGCAGAAGAAAGAAATTCATACAGGTTTTGAACAACATGAGTGTGAGTAAATGATGACAACATTTTCATTTTTGGGTGAATTATCCTTTTAACCACCAACATCATGAAGACCAAGTGACCTGTTGCAAGCTGCTCTCCAGGCTATCTGCTCTTTCTTTGAGTCGAAGTATCTCTAAGTTAGAGTTGTGAAGCTCAAGACGGAGTTCGATGACCGTGGTTTCAGCATGCCGGGCCTGTTCCTCCCAGCTTTCCACCTGAAGAGACGCTTTCCTTCGAGACTCTTGCAGTTCCCTGCACTCGTGCTCCTTAAGGGCAGAAAACAAGAACAAACTAAACAGATTATAACTATGCCAATGACAACATAATACTCTAATTCACCTTTAGCCATAGAACATGCTTGTCATCCATTTAGCTTTTTAGTTTGAGTGACTTTTACCTTAGCAGACAAAAGATCTTCAGTGCGTGAAATGTCAGAAACGTGATCTTGTACTTTTCTCTGCAAGTCTTCTAATTCCTCATTAGCTTCATCCAGCTTGAGCTGTAGAGTCTGAATGAAAGAAAGAAAGTTGGACGTCTTGTTACCTCATTTATTGGAATGCCCTTGAGTAAAA
Source organism: Gila orcuttii (assembly GCA_026230005.1). NCBI lineage: Eukaryota > Metazoa > Chordata > Actinopteri > Cypriniformes > Leuciscidae > Gila > Gila orcuttii. The sequence goes on along the minus strand of JAPDVR010000002.1, from coordinate 14,942,898 downwards.
GTTTGGTACCTGATTTTCCAGATGTGCTTTGTCAAGGTCATCCTTCAGCTGAGCGTTCTCTTGCAGCGTGGCATGTTTGACTTTCATCACTGCACCCATTTCTTTTTCAGAGTCTGACAACTTCCTCCTCAGAACATCTAACTCTCTTTCTCTGCCAGCTACGGTCTCCTTCAGAGATCTGCGGACAGGAAGTCACATTATTATCCTCATTTTTCATAGTCATTCATATATCATCATAATCATAAATCTTTTCCTATACTAATATTCACATATTCATACACTCATATGCCCAAATATCCACAGAGGAAACAACACTACGGTTCAAAAGTTTGGGGTTTCTTTTGAAAGGAATTAATTAGCAAGGATGCGT